>JAPMOR010068538.1:1360-69236 GCA_026543865.1 Argiope aurantia | reverse complement strand
GGAATAGGGCCCGATAGAGAAGTCTCGTGATTGATGACTTAAATTTATTAAGACAAATAATGACATTAAAATATTAAAAATAATAATGTTCTCACATGATAACTTGAAATTTGCAATCGTAGATTTCATTTAAATTTTTTATTTGATTTTTTGTTTTTTAGATGTGACGAGGAAAGTAGTCATAAAAATCAAACTTTTTCAGTAAGACCGGAGTAAAAATTTAAATTTAGTGTTTGTTTATGAAGCAGACGAATAAATAAATGAGTTACGAAAAATAAAACTAAATTAAGTGAGTATTTCAACAACTATCAATGTAGCAATATATATTAAAATTATCTGTAGTTGCTATGTATTCACGTCCTACAAACAAAAAACTACAAAAAATGAATAAATAGTTGCAAAATTGCTTTAAAAATAACTTAAAAACTCTATTAATGCTTAACAATATTTTATCATATGCATATTTTATCAAAATATATTCCAAATAAGTTCTTATTAATTTTGTTGCCGTATGAAATATAAATTCATCATAATTAAAGATTACGTAACATAGAGAGAGCATTAGAACATAAGCAGCCGCATTTTAAATAGTTTCGTTTATGATTGATTTAATTCAAAGTATGTCACTGATAAAAAAAATCCCAGTGATGTGTTAGTTAAGTGTATTAAACATTATTCCTGAGAACTATTCTGAGAATAGCCCATAATTTACCAAAGAATTGTTTAAAACTATTTTTTTCTTCTTTTTTTTTTAATCATAAAAACTTTTATCATATGAATTTCTTATTAGATTAAAAGTTAAAAAAATGTTGGAAAAAATACAAAATGGGGATTATGGAATGTCATTTTTTTAATAATATTTTAAAATTATCATATGAATTAAAATTAACAGATATCAACTTATTCATTTTTTTAGATTTTTTTTGTTCCAATTTTATTTTATAAAACACACATTCTTGAAATTGGACAAAAAATACTGTAAAAATTACGAAAAAAAAAGTCATATATGACGCTTAATTGGACATTTGATGGTTTGGCTTTGTATCTGCAGTCGATTTTTCAAATCTTTTTCTTTCATTAAGAAATATGCTTCATTCTGTCACAAGAGGGAAAAAATTTAAAAAATCAGTTTGAAACTTTAAAAATGTTTTTATCCCCTTTTTTACATGTCTGAAAAAAATGTATTATGAAGTGTTCGAGAATTAAAGATATTTTTTTTTCATTCTCTTTACATTGAATAGTGTTATCTTATGTGAATTAAACGAAACTGAAGTATTTTTTAAGAAAAATTAAAAAAATTAATCCCTTTGGACAATAAAACAGGTAATCACAATTACCTCCAATAATTGCAAAATGCTGTAATAATGCAGTAAATCTGATTTATAAGATTAAAGTATTTGTTTGAGAAAAATTTCAAAAATTAATCACTTTTTTCAATTTTAAGCTAGTAGCCACAGTTGCCTCCAATAGTGCAAAGTACTGTAATAACACAGCAAATATGATTTATAAGATCGCAATCAACCTGCAATCAATAGTTTCTTTTTCTTTACAAAAGTAGACGTTTACAATGTGCTTCACAATTCAAAAGAAAACCAGGGAGAATATTTTATCATTGATTTTCTCATATATTTAAACAAAAGAGAAAAAAAATACTTTCTTTATGTTTCAGCTGATAAAAAGTTGAATTTTCTGAACGTATCGTACTAGTAAGGGACAGATGGAAGGAAGCAAACCCTCTACGGTTACGAAAAAACCACAAAAGTGAGTCTCTTTCACTTACCCGACTTCTGTTTGATGTGACTCAATATATGATGTTTCATGTAAGAAAATACAATTATAAAACTTGATATCTAACTTCTTTTTTAAAAAAACTATAGAAATTAAGGATTGAAATTTAAAATATAAGGGCGAGATTTAAAGCTGAAAGAATGATGATATATTTTATGCTTCAATGATATGACAGGGAAGGCAGCTGTATTTGAAAATGCACTAACTATGAGAAATTTTTATCATTGCTTACTTCTAATGTTAAACTTTAATTGTAGTTAAAGTTAAAAAAATCATAACATTTTAGCAATTTTAGTAGATTTTAAATGCAATACTACTTCATGAGAAAAAAAAAATTGCCCGAATCATTATGTCTTAGTTATTAACGAAGAAGAAAAAAAACTCAGGATATGTATAAACAGTGAAAAAGAACCTGATTTCACAACCGCAATAAAAATTGTTGTAAAATATGTTTTATATTTAATTAAAAAAATCACTTTTTTCAAAAACTAGAAAAAATAATTTCAGGACTTATAGTTCGAATATTTAAACAATTTTCTGAATTAAATTTTATAAAAAGTCACTTCTAGAGGCGTATTTCTATCTTCCAATGAATGCTTGAGCCAATTTTAGTGACTCTAGGACACACATACACCTGGCATGGCTTTTTATTATCAAAAAAATGTTTAAGTGATCTAAAAAATACAAATTTTCTAAATAACTATTCATTGAAATAAATAAAACACTCAATAATTTTCCGGTTTGAAGCAATCCAAACTGTTTGGCCAAATTGCTCCTCATTTTTTGATAATACAAATTTTAAATTAACTTTAATCTTTTTAGATGTATTAATTATTCTTATTTTAAATCGTGCACAACACTGGGAGCGTTTGGAGGATTATTTAAGGAGAAGGCGAAATATTAATTTATAAAATGGGCACATAATACTTCAGGATGTTGTCAATATGAGCACGTATTCTATTCTGAGATAATACTACTATGCTTGAATAGATGACTCTCCTTCAAAATATAAACCCCAAATTTCTTCTAGTCTTTATTTAACATTCTTTTCTAGACGACACAAATAAATAAGTATAAACTGATAATAAAAGTGAATATATACTTCTAACCACGACTTTTATTGCAAGATATGTTCAAAACCTAGGACAAGAGCCTTAGAAAGTAAACAAAGACTTGGAAACCATGCGTTAAAGTATTACCTGGAAGGTGCAATCGAACGGTACCATCATTTCCAGAAAAGTGTCAAAACATGAAATGAATTTTTAGGTAGATGGACGATATTCATTTTTCAAAAAGCTTCATGTGTGTATGAAAACTGAATCGGAATTACGAAGCATGGGTGTTTTATTATTTTTTTTTATTTAAAAGATTCGGTCATGCAGCCATCTGCTCGTATATTTCACTTGTGGACAGACAGCAGCATAAACGGCAAACTGAATGCACAGCTGGCCTCGAAGTAATATCCGCTCTTTATTTGTTAAGAATGATAAAATGCAATCCGACTTCCGTATGGATTTATGATTTCAGATTAACTCTTGAGTAAGCAGGTATAAAAAGGAAAGGTTGGGTTGAACGTCCTTTTCTTTTTTAATAAGTTAATGACATTTGAGAGTTATTCGCCTCTGCGTTTATGATCATTTGGGAAATTAAAACGCCATTGAAGTTCTTGAAGAACCATTGTTGATTAAGATATAGAGCTGTAAAGTGAGACATGAAGGGTGAAAGTTCGAATTCTCAATATCTAGAAATAGTCACTCAAAGTGTCGGACTCGCATTTAATTTTGTTATTCATTTAAGAAAAACGTTATTTACTGTACATAAAAATATGCGTCTTTATCGAAGGGTAGGTCAATGACTGTGTTCATATAAAAACCAAAGAAAACAAATGCTTATTCTTTCTGGAAACATACTCTTGTTGTTTCCATGAAAATGCTCCATTTTCATGATTTAAATCAAAAGCGAACGAAATAGTCGTTTCTAGAGGGATTTTAAAATATATTCATCTGTTTGTTCGTCACAAGCGATACCATTTCATATAGTAACGCTACTAAATAATTTTTAGGAGCAATCAAGAATTTAGATTTAATATTTCAAATTATTCGTCAATTTGTTTTCAATACAACCAAGAACAATTCTATTGCTGTGATTTTTATTAACTTTTAGTTATTATCCAACGACGGAAGTGAAACACTTGTCGGCATCGTCTTGGTTAATTGCAGCATCATAAAAGTGTAAAAACATTTAAAGTTCGACATCAGACTTCGTATGGGTCGAGTCCATATATTAATAGGACTTTTGGATGAACCGGATTTCGAATTAGTTTTGAAGTTGAGACCTCACTACAAGGCCATAGCATCACTGGTATAATCTTTAGATAATAAAGAAGTGAAACTGGAGATATTATTTTAAGATAGGAATTTGAGAGGAGAGACAGTAAAGCGTTTGCCTCCCTTTTCAATTTATAAAAATATATGTGATCCTTTTAGATAGCCAGTAGGATTATATATTCACGTTTAGCTTCGTTAGGAATGATACCATCCATCACGTATGTCTGAATCCAGTATCCTCATCATACCAAGACGGCTTTAAAAAATTTCTAGGCTTTTGGGTAGCATATTAGAATCACTGATATTGTATAATAAGTCTTCACCGACGAACTGAAAATGGGTATTGTTTTACTGGACATCACCAAACCATTAAACTAGTTTGAATCTACGTCCAAGATAAGGATCCCTGAAGGAATTATTAAACTCCTTTCTTCTTGCATTTCTAACAGGCAACCAAAATGAAAATATCTTGAAATTAAACAGAAATGTCAACCAAGGCTTGACATAACAATATGTAAGCGAAGTACTTTGGAATTAATATTTTTTAATATGTATTAAAACTCATAAACCCAACTATTGCAAAAACACGGGCAAAATAAATGCGTTACTCGTATTCAGATATTAAGATCTTCGAACCTGAAAGCATTTCAAAATATTCCAAGACTCGTTAGTTAAGCTTGTCGTAGTTTTAAATATTTTTTTTAAAATGCATAAGATATTAAATAATTGGGAATTTTGTTTATAAAACTGATTACTTTTTAGATAGTGCATCATAATAAAACAAATATTCGAATGAAGAGAGGCTACAATTATTTTGGAATATTAAAACCTTGCTTTATTTCTTAAAAATACTCAAACAATAATTTTATTGCTCTGTTGGATAGAAAAACTCTAGTGTATTCCTCTAATTTAAATTTAATTTTAATTACTTTATCAATTATTGCTTATACTTTATCTGATGCTGAACTTTGTTATTTTCTCTTTGCATAAAAGGCATCGTGTAACTAGTAACAATACTCTTGAAGCACGAAACAATCAGTCAATTAGAGCCAAAATAATGAATATATTGTTCTAAAATACTTAGTCCACTTACGAATCGTGATTTGATTGTGAAGAGTTGTTCAAATGTCACCAGAGCACTTCATGTCGCGTTTGAATTTCCAAATTCTCGTTTTGTCAAATTATATAGGAATAACGGTATATTTGAATATATAATTATATATAATCAAAGCTTTTCTGCTCAGAGCTCAGATGAGAAAGGAAAAAAAAATTGCTTGGCAAAAAATGTAGACAAATGAAATAGAATCGAAAATGCGTACATCTTTGAAAACAGTATTATGAAGAGATTAAGTTACCAGGAATATCAGAAAAGGGAAATTTCAACAACATTAAATAACCACCGAGAATGATCTCTCAAAAATTTTCTGATATACTCTCTAATAAAATCGTTACTCCACCCCACCCCAGATCGTGTGAAAATGTAGATCATAAGTAAAGCTTAAATGTTTTGCATGGCATAAGCGAACAATAGTTAAGATCTATAGATATTTGCTGTGAATCCAAATTTGGCGATTAATTCTTTGCATGCCATTAATATATAAGTACACTAAAAGTTGAATTTATTAGACACCTTTAGTGTACCGTCGATTGAAAACAAAATTTAATATAGAACTACTACGATCACATAACTGGTTTCACTTTCTTAAGTCATTGCGTTTTCGTGTATGCATACGATTACATTCGTGATATACATAGTCAAAACTTTGTCAGATTTAATTCAAAATTTGATAAGCATGCACATTTTAGATACTAAACTCGTGTACCAAACTTTATTTATCCTGTTTTATACGCTTTGTTTAATTTAGTTATATTAACATCCCGTTTAAAGCAACACTAGGGCTATTTTGGGACGGACCTCGTAATTTTGAACCGCGATCAGAAGACGAGGACAGCACCTGAGTTGGCAACCCCCTCTCTTCACCACACCAGCCGGAGGACTTCTTGTCATGATAGATTTAACGTAACACGACGGTTCTTTGGCAAAATCGGGTCTCGAAACTGCACCCTCCGATTCCGACGCTGAGACGTTACCAGCAGACCACCACGGCCCTCTATACGCTTGGTAGTTATTATGTTCATTTGTACACAGACAGCCGAATAAACAAATTCTCTCTGAATCTATTTCATATAAAATTTGATAGAAATCTGAAAATATGATTCGAAGTACACAAACCAAATTTCTTTCGTTTATCTCAAAGAATTTTTGAGTTATCGTGTTCACAGACAGAGAGACAGATAGATATATTTTCAAAATTTTGTTTCTCGGATTCAGGAAGAATCAAAATATGAATATTCGTCAAAATGTCTAAGTAGAATTTTTTTTACGGTTACAACAATATATCCGTATTTCCTTCTCCTTTCATATTTCGTATACGAGAAAATAAAAATTAAAATACATTGTGAACACAATTAAAATTCCAGTTTTCTAGGAGAATAAAAATGATAAATTTTTAGTCTAATAAATTATGAATAAACAGCACTATGTGATACGCATAGCATAAAAATCGTTCAGAACAGTCTATAGCGCAGATCGATGGATAAGAGCTATCAAATTTTGTATATAGTTATTTTTTAGATAATAAATGTTCCATTTGAAAGTTTTTTAAAAAATAATAAAAAGACTTAATTAATCAAAATTTTAAGTGTTTTCCCAGTACTTAGGTGTATTATTGCACAAAATCCAGTTTTTGCGGCATTTTGAAATTTCGAAATATAAACTTTTTAATGGTAGCAATTTTATTTTCCAAATAATATTTTTTTTGATAATTTTAATAATATTATAAAATGTTTTTAAATATATTTTACAATACTTTTCATCGTTTTAGTTACTGTATTAATAAAATGCATTTAACCACAATATTAAATATATTTTTTTTTATTCTCATGAACCATATAATTGAAGAGCAAATTGTAAAAATACAATGGCGATAGTAAAATCAAGCCTTAAACGTTATCATGTTAGAGATTTAAATCCTTAGAAAATCACGCTTTACTTTACTAACCGCACTTTTAATAGAAAACGATTTATAATTTTTTATTACTTCTACATTATATTCTGCTTATAAAAATACTTTCAGTTGTTGTTTTTTTATCTTGATAATGTAAGCAAGAAATTTACTTTTCTTTTCATTCATTAATTAAATTGACAAATGAGTATTTATGACAATTGTTTGTATCCACTACATTCCTGTCCCAAATGCAATCCGTAATTAATATACATCATGACTGTGAGGCAATGTTTATGCAATGACGATTAAAGGATTCTTGCATTATGGACTGGCTTATTTCTGTTCGTTCATTTTAGAAATCATTTGCCGTTCTTTCTCCTGATCTCAAATACACATGATCAAGATTCGATCTTCCAAAGATCTTTCATTTTGAATGTCCTGAATAAAACCAATTTGATTATAACCTCCTAGTTTTTTTAAATGTAACCCAAATAAAATAAAAAATTTGAAGCACAATTTATGTAATAATAATAATATCAACATAAAATAGTTCGATTCTTATTTTGATGCTTAAGATGGTCACCTCATTTAATTAGCAGAATTCCAATTTTATTTTCACAATACGCATGATCAAATGCAATAGATATGGATTTAGACTTTTATTCTGGCTATTTCGTTTTCTGCGAACGGAGCTCCATCTATTCTCACATCAGTAACTTAAAAGACAATAAATTAATTAAAGAATTCCTTTATTCTTTTCATCCATTGATTCCCAGTAATCGATGCAGCCTAAACATAGTAATTAAAACTTCAGGACTGATCTTTCCATTATTTATTCATGAATTCCAGATCCAATTCCAGGAATAGGAATGACCGGAATTTCGCCGTCGAAGTGGCGGAATCACAATCCGATCTTGAGAAAGAGAGGACACTACATTATTTTCTAATTTATGAGCGGATCAGGATGGAATTCTCTCTTGATTAACAATCTTTGAGCAGTCTTGTGCTATTTAAGTGCAGCTTTTAAAACTGTTTTCTAGATAAATATGTAGAAAAGAATGCTTCGAAAATATTGTATCGTTTTAATATTTCGTTTCATCAAAAAATTATAAATCCAAAGAATTTATTTGATTCTCCAAAATAAATAAATATTGGTACGTTGAAGTATGGATTCATCCTGGAATGGAAACATTGCTGTTACGATCTTTTTTTAGATCTTCTATGGAATTAATTTGTTTCATATTCTGTGATACGACTCATTTGAAAGTACTGATGTATTTTAAGAACATAAACCAGCTGAAATGATCTCCCGAAAATTTCTCGTATATTCTGTTATAAATTTAACATGTTAGAGAACGCCTTACATGGCAGTAGCGTACAATAGATGTGAAATATTAAATTTTGGCTTGAATTTAAAATTTTTACTGAATCTATTCTATCATCCTTGGCGAGTTATTTGGCTATGAATATTCGGCATACGTTAATAGTATCCAAACATCGAATTTATGTTTTAGAGACGTTTTTCTCAACCGATTGAAATGAAAATTTGACAAAAATCTGCACTTGTAGTCACAAAGTTTCATACTAAATTTGATATATTTATGGCATTGAGTTTTTGAATTATCGCGGTTATATTTTTGAAAGTACAGACCGACAGACAGTCAACCGTAATTGGATTTGGCTCAAAATTTGACAGGTGTCTATACTCTGTATACCAAATTTTATCTATCTAGGTCTCTTCGCTTTGTAATTATCATGTTAACTTATATTCGAAACAACCGGACAGACAGATTTTCTCTGAACAGATTTTACTCAAAATTTGATAGAAAGCTGAAAATTGAGTGTTAAGACCGCATACCAGTGTCTAGCTCAAAGTCTTTTTGAATTATCTTTGTCGTAAACAGACAGAAGGACTTCTTCCAAAAACGTGTTTCTCGAACTCAGGCAGGTCTAAAAAGTGGAGATTCGTCAAAATCTCGAGTTCAAATTTCTTCCTCTATACAATGTATACGAGAAAGTAAAGTTAATTGAAAGCAATTTTAATTTGTTTAAATGTGTACAGGAATTGCCCAAATCCTTTGATATGACCACAGTTCATGGACTATCCATTAATTGTGACATTTTTGTCAGATTTTTTTTTATTCCAACCAATCAGTTAGGTAAAAACTTTGCCGATGGCTCTTGAGTTGCTGTACTTGTAGATAACCTAGGTCAGGGGTAGAGAATTTTTATGGATCAATGTGCCATTTTTTCTAAAGAAATGTTTAATGAGGTACAGACATGCCATCAAATAATTTTGATTTTTCATTATTCGGAAAAAAATAAAACTAAATACAACTCAAAACTCTTTATTTACTTCGAAAAAATACATTTTGCACTGTATAGTAGTAAAGTTTTTAGTTATACATGTAATTCAAACTAATGTAACATTAGTCTCAGATTAGATGACAAATAACTTATATTAGGATTGTAAGATGTTACTTTTAGCAGAATGCATGCTGAATTGGAGTCATCTGCAAACTGGTTTCTAAACGAATCTTTAATGTTATTCAACTCTAAAAATAATGACTATCAAGCATAGGTAGATGAAAATATGGTTAAAATAGCATGAGCCAGCTTCTTCAAACAGTTAAATGTGTCTGGAATGGAATTACATGTTTCCAAAATTTTGTTACTGGCATTTTTATTTATATTGCTTATTAATCTTTCTGTTTCAATCAATTCCAACTTTTTCCTTGTTTCAATAAATTTTTGAATCCATATTGAACTAGACTGGAAATCAATCAGTTGCATTTCAAATTTTTTCAATTTCCAACCAATCGAATTGGGACAAGTTCAGTTTATCAAATGAAGTTACATCAGGGTACATAATAAACTTGAGCTTTTCCGATAATTCTTTGAATTGTGAAAATCTCGCTGAAAATTCCGTGATTGAAGAATCAATTACGGAAATAAATTCTTCAATAACTTTCTTCGTCTGGTTTCTCATGTACATCTAAATCTTTGATGTGTTTTTTTTTCAAGTTTGGGAAGTACTGGTAGTTTCTTGTAATAATATCGTTTCTGAAAACATGCAGTTTAGCGTCAAAAGAACGAATGAGATTCATCACGATGATAATTGTTTTATATGTGCCTTGAAGCTTTATGTTCAATTCATTGAAATGTTGGCATATGTCTGTAAAAAACATCAATTTTGAAAGCCGCATAACATCCGACAACTTTGGGTCTTTCCCCCTCATTTTACAGAAACAGTCTGATTTCTTCTAAGCAGTCAACAAATCTTTGAAGCACGTTCCCACGGCTCAACCAGTGAACATTATTATACCATTAAGCTATTATACACCGAATTGACTTCATCAAATTTTCGCTTATTTAAAGCCTGCGACGATATAAGGTTGACTATTTTTGTGACTAACACCGTTACATTATTAAAAGATGTTAAACAACTCTTAAGTACAAAATGGTAGGGAATAGGAATATGCGCACAGCGACCGATCACTCGCGTTTGTTCGTAATACTTCATAGTGAACTTTGTTATTTTGAAATAAAATGCAAATCGTTTTGATCGGCGGCATGCCCAAAATATTGTGTCACGTACCATCAATGGCAAGCGTGCCATTAGTTCACCATTCCTCACCTACTGATAAATTCTCAGCTCGGTTTTAAGTTCCAAGTCAATTCTTATCGGCTTTTGTAGAATTGACTTGGAAAGAATGAAAACCTAATATTACCGAAGAATCGCCGGCTTAGCGATTTGATGTACACTGACTGACTCTGTAGATACAAAAAATACCACAAAACAAATTCCTGCTGTCAGCGTGGAGTGGAACTTAGGAGCGAGGGATCGCCGGTTCAAAACTGAAAAGTCCTTCTTAAAGTAACTCTCGTATTGTTTCGAAATGGGTTATAACTGAGATCAATTTTAGCATATGATCTTTACACTTAGTAGATCTCTTTTTATACAGATCTCTAAGAATTATACACTTGAAAAATTAAAGTAAAGAAACCTGAAGTGTATTTTCTTACAATAAAATAAAGGTAAACACAAAACCATATTGTGGAAGTATATGGCAAAGAAGAGGAACATTTAGGCTTCTAGAAATTGTAGTAATTCTGCAAAATTTAATCTTAGTTAAGAAAACATATATATTTACTACAAATACATGCTTTTTAAAACTAATTTCGAGTGACTTATTAACTAGTTGACAAAATAATTCATTACGTTTTATTTGGAGTATCTAAAATCTTAATTGAATACCTTTTTTTTAATGAAAAATGATGTTCAAAATCAATTCTTACTTACATTTATATTAAGAATTTATGTAACTGCTGAATAATAGAAAATCTGGGCTTCAACAGTATCGGAAAATATTCATAATCTGTACACGTAGAAAATTAGTAGTCTCCCTAGAACTTTCTGGTGCACTATCTAATAATGGTATTAATCTCCTCTCCTCCGAGTAAGTAGCTAGAAGTAACTATCTGCTAACATTCGCGGAGGAGAACGTAAAAAAAAAGGAGATTTATACTTCTTATAATAACATAGGCTTTTATTTTTAAGTCTTATTCTTCAGCATTCGTGTCATTTTTAAAGTTCATTTTTAATTATATCAATGATAATGCGCACACAATGATATATTTTATTTAATATCATTGTCGCATGCAAGCGAATAAATCAGCTAGAAATTGATATAACTAAATCGCATAATTTTTTAAGTTTTAAAGTGGTGTAAGGATGATTTTTGTGAAATGATTTGCTCTGAAGGTATTAAGGAAAATGCTAAAACATGGATTTATATTTTATTAACGATTCTAATTAAATCCTATATTTATGAGTGCCTACCACCTAAGAAGTAACATCTAACAAATTTGTTGAGGGTCCAATAATATAATTTACAGTGCATTTTGAAAATGTTTTAAACTTGAAAGGCAAAATTTATAGACTGTGTCACAGCCTAGAAACTTTATCATATTAATAAGTTAAATATTATTTTTAGGTATAATTATTTTAGATTGTTTAGAAGTAATGTATCTTCGCTGGCTTTTTTGAGAGATCCAGATGCTTTATATAGGTATTGTAAGCTTGATTCCGGATACAGATTCTACTCATATAGTATGTAAACCTCAAAAACTTTCACTGCCGCTTTCACCATCTGCCAATTAAAGAGTAAAGAATAATATGTTCTTCTTCCGAAGGACAGGATTTTTACTTTTGTCTTGATGTTGTTACTATGACTATTGAAAAAACAATGAATTCTTTTGATTCATCTGTCTCCAATTTCATATCCTTTCTTATTATACTTCTTTTTTCTTTTTAAAAAATATTATCAAATTTTTACTTGCTTTTTCCCAAGTAGAAAATACTTCGTCCAAATTAGCACAAATTCCTAAAATTTTTACGTTGTATTTATGTTTTTTTAGACAAATATTCACAATAGCTTTATATCTTATCTTGATAATAAAAATAAAGCTGTAAACACAAATAGGAGAACGAACCGAGGAAAAATTTATATTTCTGTATTGCTATTACGTTTGTGTTTTCAGCGGTATAAGTGTCCTATATTTTATACAATTCACCCAACGCTGTTGTTTGTAAAGCTGATCACACAAACATTTGAAAAATGGATAAATAGTAGGTCGTGACACACGACTGATAAATTCTTTAGCGACACAGCATAAGATGCTCATTTGTGGAAACAATCCGTTAGACGATTCTGTGTTTTTGCTAGAGGTAGATTTAAAGGGTGCCCCAAAATTAACGCAACATTTGAATTTGCCACCATTCATACAGTAAAGTGTTGGAAACCCTATTTAAAAAAAACTATTTGACAGCTGATAGTTTGGGATTAGTAAAATTGGAGCATTACATGTAGAACAACGTGTTTTCATTGTTGAAAAATATTTCAAGAATAATGAAAGTCTGGTGGCACAGTTCGAACATTTGAGAATTAACCCCCCCCCCAGATCGTGTGATTTAACACTACTGAATTTCTTTTTATAGGGTTATTAAAATCAAAGGTTTATGCGAACAAGCCCACAAGCCTGCGTGCATTGAAAGAGGAAATTCAACGCTGCATCAACGAATTTCAGCCATATTTATGCAAAATGGCCATGGAAGGACAATAAATCTTCTAAATCCTTCATGAATTCGAACGATTTATAAGATTTGTTGTCCTTCTAGATCTTTCTTTAGCGTGCATGTTTGTTATATTATTATACTAGCTGATTCTGATGAAAGGTGGCTGTGTCGAGACTATTGATAGTGTTTGATTTCCATTGAATATATCACGAATAACTTGAGGTCCATGATTCTCTCAATAAAATATTTTTAAACATCTCATTGTGGTAAGTATTAAAACCGTGTTACTTCAATAATTTTAGACCTACACATTATATATATGAGCATTCATAGTGTTGTGAAGTCCCATGACGTTATAATTCTATCGAAAAATTTTGTATGTGGGTAATCTGTTTCAAATTGCACATAGCATAAATGCAATGTAATTAGACTTTCTTATTCCTCATACAAATTGAACAGATAGAAAAATCATTCTTCTTTAGCCTTTAACAATGAAAGAAATTCAAGCGATAAAAATTTCATAAAATAACGATTTGAATTTCATTGCAATAGTGAATTTCATTGCTGAAAATTAAAGAAAAGAATTTTTAATTTCAAAAAATGTTTGCAGGGCGATTAAACTGATATCATTAAAAAGACAATGTTTTAAATTTGAAACAGCGTAAAAATCAGTTTTTTGTATTAATTCATTTAGGAGTTACCTTCAGAAAAAGTCGAGATCTCGTTTAACTGTTAATTGATTATTTTTAAAATATCGATCCGAAGTGCATATTTCCACCCTCTAAGGCTTATCTATGCCAGATTTCGTAGCCTAAGTCAAACAGTCTGTCCAACTGTCATGTAAAAATCAAAAACATGCCCCGGATTCATCCTTTTTTTTTAGAAATTATCACGTGTTTACAGATCAGTGTGGTTAATTTTATATCAGTATCATAAAAGCTTACTGACAGAGCTTCTGCTTTGGTATCGAGGTTTGATATCTAATTTCATCCAAAAGCAAACCTGTTTATGAGCCTTGTGCATGTTAAATCTATCATGTGTACTAGATGTCTAAAAATTGGTGTAATATTACGAATACGTAAGAATACCACCAACTGTTGAACTCTTTGGAGACTTAAATTTAATGATATTCTACCAATAAATTCTGGTATAGCAGCAAAAAATCCAATTCCTTTTCTACTCTTTCGATGTAAATAGCAACTTTTTATCTTCATTCATTTGTGAATTATTGATTTTTCCTTAATTTTCGAATCATTTTATACATATATTACATTCAATATGATTAATTGGTTATTATTATTACCAACCGCTATTATTATTAAAAATAATCCATTTATTTACGTTGACCAAAACATATACAATACTTGTCGCTTGCATTGATCAAGGATGCAACAATCAGTTGGTTGTACTGATTGAAATAGTAAGCAATATATCATCCGCATCTAAACTTATAGAAAATCCGCCAGTTCTAGAGAGCAACAATTCATTTGAAGTGATGAATTTCTACGTTTTGAGGATCCAGCATGAACCTTCAATTAGGGACAATCAAGAGGCTAATCCTGATTTATTGAAAAGTTTGCAGATCTTTTCTAAGAAAACTACAGAAAGAATAACTTGTTAGGCGCTGAAGAATTTAACAGATGACGGCATATAGCATAAAGGCAGCGATGATGATGTTACCACTGTCAGTCAGATTCAGTACGGTATCAGTCCGATATCATCTTGAATCTTTTGCTGAACATTATTCATATGCAAGGGTTATTCAAATGCTTGATAACTTCTTCAGAGGGTATAAAAAATTAAATATGTAGGAATATTTTTCAAATATGTATACATTAAATAGATGCTTCTGTTTCTAATTAAAATGAATGAATAATACGAATGATGCTGTGTATTCTGCTGGATATATTGGTCATTCGGATATAAGGATGACGTTGGCTTGGACTCAAAGACATGTCTACAAGAGGTGTCCATTGTATACCATTTTTAAATAGTAATTGGTAACAGCTCAAGTTGAAAAGACGGCTAAAACTACCGATTACATTATTACGCATAGCTATATAATTTTTAATATGATATTATTGCATTTTGAAGAAATTCATGTATTTGGACTGGATCTAATTTTAAACACCAGTACCGATATTTTGTGTAATAATGCCGGGTTTATACTCAGCCAGTTATGAGACGGACAGTAGGCAGTGCATGCGCAGAAAAGAACTGATTTATATTTGCCACAGTTTCATAAGATAGATTCAGGCTTTACATGATTGGCTATAAATTGCCAAGTATCGTATTAAAATGATGGATATTTACACACAAAAAACATGGTAAAATAAAATTTAAAAAATGTCAACATACTTAAATTTGAAAAACTATAAAAAATGGCAAATAAAAAGAAAAAAGAAAGACAACCTCGCATCAGAAAGAACAAAGAGCAAAAAATGTCGGAATTAATCTATGATAAGTGATCAATTTTTCTTGCCAAAAAATCCGCCAAATTCCACAAACGTATATGCAGAAAGAAAAAAATATAATACAGCGACATGTTGTCCCCGTCGGGACAAGTACTTCCCATTGACTATTTTAACATTTTTCAGCCTTTCTACGCTACTCTACCCACTGGCCATCTTATAACTGGCCAAATGTAAACCCGGCATGTTAAAAAATGTTTAAAAAATATATTTCATCGCATGGAGCTGCTTCTGTAACTTTGAACTTACAACTTAGAAGCACATATTATGTCATTCAATAGCTTTTCATAAGTATCTATGAGCTGTCAACTTGGGTTTCTATTAATTCTATCTTAATCATGAGCATTTCTAATTCATTTTCTGAATACGCAGAATAAATTAAAACTCCAACCAGCTTACAAACTCACATTCCTCCATTGAGGAATTCTCTTTCCTTTTTATCAAACAAATGCATTTTTATATTACATCATCGCTTCCGCGTTAACTATCTAAGGAAAGGCTGTATCAACATCTCCCGCATTTTTCGAATTACAATTCCTGCATGGGGCGCCCGCTTCCTCCCAGCTTTCTTTGCATTTTCTTTTATTCTATTGACTTAGGAGTATTTGCTGAAGTTAACATGCCTCTCTTAGCCGATAAGCTGGATAAGCAAGAGGAAAAAAAGTTAAATATCCTATGTCAGCGACACTTTAACCACAATTGTCAAAAGTAGTTTAGGAACCTTTCTTTAAGAAGTATTTAACCAATAGAATAGAAATACTATTCGACTTATTTAAAATCTGCTTCTTTATTTTGATTTTTAAAAAAGTCAATACTTTTGATCACAGTAGATGTTTAACTTTTTTAATTCTATTAACACATTTGAAAGAATATTTTTTAGGACTGAACTAAGAATTTTATTTCCAGGGAAGTTTATTTTCCTTGGAACAATATATCATTTAGATGTTTTCTCAAAAACTTTTTGGAATAGATTTCATACTTTTGTATTTTGATGGAACGATGTAGTGAAATCTCTAAACTTCCTCACAAAGACGTGAAGACTTCTCAAATGTAGTGAATCTAGTCTAAATTTAAAATCAGAAGTTCACTCGGTTCACACATATTACGACAGAGTCTTGATCAGGTTATGTGCCTAAGAATCCCCAATTTTGAAATAAATATTATTTCTCTTAAACTCTCACAGCCTGTGTCTAACAAGATGAAATAAAATTCAAGAACTGGATTTGGGTTTTTATGACGTATTTTCTAATACAAAGTACAATACTCTAATCATGGCTAAAGAATTGAATTATAAACAGTTGAAAATAGATATATATTTGCAATTGGGTGTTGTTATTTTTATTTAATAAATACAGTGTTGAAATAAAGCAAAAATGTTTAGCTTTTTAATGAATCCCCATTCCTATCTATCATATTTACTAAAATATTCCAGATACTGCAACGTCTAAGTTTTTTAAAAAATTCTGATGCTAAAACTTATAGAGTTATGAAGTTTTGAGTTTTATTAATTCAAACCAATTAAATTAATAAATCTGTCAGATTTAAAGCTGAAGAGTCTCTAAATTATTTGAGATATAAGCTCTCTTGTAAATATAGTAAAGAAGTACTTTTAGTATGTACGGCATTAACTCACTTAGATAATTTTTTGAGGACCCAAAAAATGGGTGGGGTCCTAAGCTATAACTTAGTATAGTTTGTGTATTTCATACTAAATGTAGTACTAGTCTCGAGTAAGTATAGTTAATTGATTGACGATGATTGACTATTAAAATGATTTAATATAATTTAAAATTGTGATTTCAAAGCACCGTAACTCGGTCAGTTTTAATCGCAGAGGAATGGAACCTTTCTGGTTAATATGTTATAGTGTCAAGAATATTTAATTAAATATGACTGATTGATGCTCGAGGATGTATAAAAATTGAATTTGTAATTTTGTCAACAGTGCATTCATTGATCCAAACTTAAAATGCTATTTGTTGCGTTATTTACAACATTTTTCACATTGTAAGTAGATATCTATCTCTACAGACTTAGAAATCAGATATTAGACTATGATTACAGCGAACACCTTGTATATAAATTTTTGAAATGATGTTGATTACTGAATGTAAGTATACAATAAGGAATTAATTAAACATTTTATAAATTTCGGGGTTATTATGACAAACTATACTTTATTTTATGTAGTTTATATCGCGTAATAATTGAAATAATTTCATTGCATATTTTAAAATATGTACTCAGCAATTAATTCTGAGATATGTAGCATTATATCATTTTTAATGTTTTGTGAAAATAGCTATTCTCAAACTATGCTTTGGGGGATATATTCTCAACGGTTTTCCTTTAGCAATAGATCGGATTCGGACGATTGAATTTTTAAAATAGTAAATATCTGCAACTTGGATTCCGTTCCATTAACAGCCTACATTAACATTACATTAAGCCTAATCCTGACACTACATTAACAGTACATTAAGCCTAATAACCCTACATTACGTTACATTAAGTCTACTCCTGATTTCACTATCAGAATTAGGCTTAAAAACAGATTATTAATCATATCAATAAATCAATAATATACATAACGAAAGGCTTGAATTAAAATATTTTGAAGTAGTACAGCAAATCGACGCCATGAAATTAAACATGCTCAACAGTACTTAACGAAAAGAAAAGTAAAGAACTATGTGTGAAACCGCTTAAAATTGAAGGCTTGAAAGGTTTTCAAATGAAGGAAAAAAATCTGCAAGTGAAAACTTGATTTTATTAAAATGTTTAAAATATTTAGTCAGTGAAGCAGAAATAAAATGAAACAAGCCAATGTAAAATGTACGCTTCAAGAAAGTAACCCTTAATTAATTAAATTAATATAGGAAAGCATCTGGAGTTTTCAAAAAGAAGAGATTCTTTTAAAATAGTACGTAAAAGAAGTTTTGACCTTTTGACATTCTGGAAGTCTTAATAACGAGCCTCAAAAAATGATTAATTTAACTTTTATGTTTCGGTGGAAGAGCTTTTGTTTGGAGAAGACAGTGTATAAAAATAAAATATTAAGCGTGTCTATGAAGTGTAATACCTAAAATGGATACTAGAGTAAAAGAAAGGAAAAAGAATAAACGATACTTGTTTGTTGGGAATCTGAAATATATTGAAGACAGGGTGGACAATGCATCAAATAGCATTTTGAAATAATGTAATAAAAAATGAGTTAAATCATTTTTTATTAGCTAGTTATCATGGATTGCAATTGATTTCTTAAACAACATTTTTCTTCTGACTAAATGGACACGGTGAAAGACGGCATTTTCAAAACATTTATTTATATTTTGCAGTCCCATCAATTAACTTAGCGAAACCCTAAATTTAATACAACTGTAAAAATATTTAATAAAACAGTCTAAAATTCGCACGATACATTTACATTTGATTGTTGCCATTCAATAATAAGTAATAACAGCAGTTTATATGCTGATTTTTAAATCTAAGTTAAACTTAATTAATTTCCTAATTTTTTTATCTGAATTACACATAATACAATCTAAAATGATCTCTTATTTCTTGATGCAGTTCCATTTTTTAAAATTTAACTAAGCCTACACAACTGCTTTAAGCATCAACTTCCAACGCTCCAAGGAAAAATATAAAAATCCTTAATGATTTGCATCATTCTTTTAAACATACTTGAATTCCCTTTCCTAAGTCTACAAGCGTCAAAGAAATCCCTAAAAATATTTCATTATAAAATAAAATCACCAATGGAAAAATGTCTCTTTCTTTGCTTTATATATATATATGTAATGATATTTTAAAATTTAACTTAATCCTAATTAATTTCCAAAATTTTATCTTAATTCAACTCATACTAATTTCATTTCAAAATATCCTCTTATTTTCTGATCCAACTCCACCTTTTTTAAGAAATTTAATTAATGCAACAGGAGCTTTGTAAAATTGCTGATATCGAAAAGCTCCCAAACTCCGAGTGAAGGGATAAAAATGTGTCGATCTAACACATTCTTTTAAAAGATCCCTGTAATTCCTTTACCTAAATCGACACGTGTAAAGAAATCCCTATCAAAATCTCACATTATATAATCATGAGATTAATATTTCATTACCTTTTCATCCTTTCGCTCTTGTGTCGTGCTGTGTAATGTATTCTGTCGCTGCTGCTTGCACATAAATTATACCTCCCGGGATGAAATAAAAGCGAAGTTTAAAAATTCAAAGTGTCTTCTCTGTCTTCAGCCCCGAAACTTTCAACTATGAATAATTATTAGTATATTCAGCTCGATTCATGTTTTGCAATTCCATTTTTTTTTAACTCGGTACTTCATTTGCTTCATCTTTTAAAGTACTCTTCGCTTCTTTGCACTCAAAACTGTATTCTAAGCTCTTCAGTGAAGGATTTTATTTATCAATTGCTTCATCCTATTATTTTACTCATCAAAAACCACATCAAAGTTTCCTAAATTTATCGTCTGCTAAATGAGATTCATTTTTTCATTCAAGAGCAGGGGAGCTTTTACATTTGAAGTGAATAAAAGATAAATAACTGAAGAATAGTGAGAAACGACTAAACCGCTCTTCAGTTTGTACAAAAAAGCACGAAAAGTGCTTTGCGCCTCTTTTCGGAACACTCGAATGACAGTTCGGGCATGAGAAATATTTACTCACTGTCGAATGGAAATTTATTCGATTGGGAGAGAATTCGCCCTTCAATCAGTTCGGTGTTTGCGTTCATTCACAAAATCTACATGAGTAACCGAATAAAATAGACAGGGAGTTAAAAAGAAAAAAAGAATGAAAAATAGAAAGGAAATAAAAAAATGAAGGTGTGAAAATCGAACTGCATGCCAGATCACGAGTTGCAAATAAAAGCATTCTAGTTCAATCAACAGGAGAGAAAATGGAACTAGATATTAGAATGTCTTGCGCAGTTCGTGTTTCACCGCGTCCTGTAATTTCGCACGGCGTCATTCATTTTACTAATAATGACAAAAATGGAATTCTTTATCATTAACGACACCTCAGTAAATAAGATTTACTAAACTGGTCTTTTTTTTTTTTTTTTTTTTTACTTTTGTGTTTTATGAATCAAAATAGATTGTATTATGTATAATTTTCCTTGACAATTCTCATTTTTAAGAGAAGAATGTACTTATTTATGCATCGAAGATTCAGTTCAGAAATTTGATTATCCTATTTAGCATATAATAATGTAATAAATTTATTTCACAAAAAAAGGTGGAAATATCCTGAAATGGAACGATGAGAACGAAAACAATGTGTATATATAATCACTAAATGAGAAATGGAAGTGACAGGATTTTTCTAATGGGCAATTTTTACCTCAAATGGACATCTTGAATTTTTCTGTGTCTAAATTTACAAAATGTTTTTTTTAACATTATTCTCCATTTATGCCGATACTTTGTCTCTAGTTGTCGTATTGTTTTTATGTAAGCTTTTGTTCTTTATTTTATCGCTGTTTTGTTTTTTGGAGAAAAATTTTAAATTTTATTTTTATAACTTTAATTCTACATTTAAGCTGTTCCTACAATCAAGCCTTTTGGCCAAGCGCATTATTTTTTACATTCTCGAATACGTAGTGTAGAAAAAGTATAGTAATCATTTCGTACTCGAGATTTTGACGAATCTCCATGTTTTAAACCTCACTCAGTTCGAAAGACACATTTTTGGAAAATGTTCGTCTGACTGTCAGTGACAAAGATAATAAAAAATGGAGGACTCAAGGAGTCAGAAACCGCGGTGGCCTGATGTAAAAATCTCGGCTTTGAGATTGGGTTCCTGTTCCAACATAGTATAAATGCAACAAACGTACACGTGGGCCTGGCGCATGTTAAATTATAAATTACGAGTCAAATGTCCTTCTACTGAGATGGCGCGGCTTGTAATTCTAGTTAAGTAAAGGCTAGTAAAGGATTGTTTCAAAATGATGAGGTCAGTCCTGAAACAGCCTTCATGTTACTTCGAGATGGAACTTTAATGTAACTAAATCAAACTATGACTTTCATGGAGTCTACTAAAAGAATAATAAATAAAAATTCCAATCGGTCTCAAAAGTTTCATTTGCATTGTATTTTAGATCCGAGATCTTGCATTCGTTTATTATTATACACTTTTAATTGACTTGCCTCATATTTGCAATAATGGAATTTTGTAATCAGATTTCCAGTCGTTTCTTCAGTAATTAAATTTTGAAATTTTGTGTTTTAGCGTATTCTTGACATTATTGCATTATTTTATTATTTTGAGAACATAACTATCAGCCGGCGTCTTAGCATAAAGGTAGCGCATTTTTCAAGTGATCTGGGCGTCCCGGGATCGAGTCCCTTTTCGGGCATGGTTGTTCTTCTTTTATGTTCTATCTGTGAGGTGTGTGCATGTGCCACCCCCGTAAAAAGGGATTGTGCAAACGAATATGACGCATGAAGTAGCTAAATCGTACTCTTGGTCCTAGTTGGCGCTACTGTAAAAACAAGAGACGCTCACCCGGCGAAATTCGCTGACAGATATCTGTAAGCGGGCTTGTAAAGCGCCATAAGTCACAACGCAACTTAACTATCAATTATCATAGACATTGTGTGGCGCTACCTGGTGGCGAAGTTGAGTAAACTTTATTTCTGAATAGCATATATTTATAATAATAAGTTATAAATCAAATATTAAAAAGTAAAAAAAGAATTACAAAAAAGAATTTTTAGCGCATTAAGAAAAGAGATTTCATATTTTGCTAACAAATATCAGTGCTAATAATGTGGCAATTGTTAAATAATTTTCTTTGACATCCAAATTTAAGTCCGAGTAATGAAGATTTAATTTTTTCATGTTGTTTCTAGATGTAGCTGAAACTTTTATTCTGCCTCCTAAAAGTAGATTCAATTAAAGAAGAGGTCAATTTAATTCCGTCGTTTTCTCTTTTTTACTTTCTCGTATGCGTAGTACAGAGAAAGTATTGTAATCATCAAACAATTCGAACTTCAGATTTCGAAGAATACTCCTCGCTTTAGATCTCCTTGAGTTCGAAAAACACATTTTTGGAAAGATTCGTCTTCTATCTGTGACAAAGATAACTCAAAAACCCTTTGAGCTATACAGATGAAATTCGACAAAGTGTCTTTTACCAGATTTGTAGATTTCCATCAATTTTGAACTAAATCCGTTAGAGGAAGTCTGTCTGTCTAGCTGTTCGAATATAAGCTAAAGCAAAAACTATAAAACGAAGAGAGCTAAATGGATAAAATGTTGCACACAGATTTAACATCAATAGTGTAGACACCTATCAAATTTTGAGCCAAATCCAACAAGGGTTGCTTGTCTGTCGGTCTGTGCTTTCAGAAACATGTAAAGGCGATAAATCAAAAATACTATGACTTAAATATAACAAATTTGGCATGGAAAAACCATGTCTAAAACACTAATTTTATTTGCAGTTATTATTAACCGCATGCTAGAGATTAATCCCAAAAAACTTGGCAAGGATGACACGATAGATCTTTTAAAATATTATTTTCACGCCATTGATCAATATTACGTGGATTTTGTACGCCAATTCCATGGAAGAAGTTTTGCGAAATAACACCATTATTAGAGAATATACGCAAAAAGTTTTGGAGGGATCATTCCGGCTAGTTTTTCTGCTCAACAACTTACTCTGTTTCTAAAAGAAATTTGCATAGGTTATAATGTCCAAGAAAGCTTTTAAGAAATGTTTGAAAATTCATTTTAATGTATACTTTCTGTACCTACAATATAATTCAAAGCTATTGATATAAAACAAAATAAATAATATTTTTAAAAATTTCAAAAAAAATGATTGCGAGAAAATATTTTACATATGATAGAGCAAAGTTGAGTGTCCTTATTAAGAATTCGAAAAGGCACCTTTTTGAACTTACGTGATTCACATTTAATCCAACAGGTGAATTAAACGAAAGAAAATACGTCTGCAAGCAATAAGATTGCAGAGTAAAAAAAAAAAAAAAAAGTCGGTGTCGCATTTAAATAGAACGCATTATTAAACCTGTCGCACACCAAAGAAACAGACAACAATAACTCCAAAAAATAAGGTGTATATATTTAAATTTGGTGGGCAAACGATAAATTTTAACAAAGAAAATTTTAAATAATTGTTCAATTTTTTTTTTTTTTTTTTTTTTTTTTTTGCCAAATAAAAGTGTGGAATCGTTTTTGTACAAGTGTTTGCAAAAAGATTCTGTATCTTATTTTAAGAACTAAAAGAATATCATGTTCATGCATTGAAGTTACTTTTATTTTGCTTTTCTGGATGTTGACTCGGCTTTTATTAGGTTGATTCTGCATTCTAAATGTGTTTAGGATGAAGCAGGCAAGTTCTTTAAACAATCAAAACAAAGAAGAAAATCGATGCGAATGTGTTTTAAATACTGAGAGGCTCAGCCGAAAAATAATTTATCTCACATATAAAAAGATGCCGAAATCTAAAGTATTTTAATGAAATGCATTATGCTTGACTTGTTTTAAATTTTGCATAATCGTTTGGCATCTATCATTCTTTTTAGAATTTGTCCCATTTTAATGTTATATAATTAGAATGCCTCCCAAAATACGTTGCACTTTAAACTGTAAAATAAAAATTACTTTTCTTGTCCATAAATGGCAGATTGGTCTAAAAATAAAGCATTGCTTGATTTTTGGTTAATTGTCAAATCCAATTTGTTGAATTATATATTCAATCCGAATTTTTTTATAAATATATTTAGACTTGCAAGTAATTAATAGTAATTAATTCTCTCTATTTGTCTTAATTACATAGCTCTTTTAAATTTAACAAGTGGATGAAAGCAGAATGTGCAACTACTGAAAATAAATAGTTGACCTGGGGGGGGAGTGAAGTTCATGGAATTATAATACTAATATTAATGAATTAAAAAGATAAGTTTACAAGTAAATGAGTTAATTTTAATTTAAATATTTTATATAATATTCTTATAATTTTCTCGTGCAAAGCACATCTATAATTATTTCCAGAAATAAGAAAAGTTGTGTTTTGACAGAGATTTCAATATAAAATCTAAATTAATATGAATAAGTAAAAAAGTATTAATTTTGCGATAAATAATTACAACCCTGATACATCTGCATGTAATAATCGAAGTATTCTGAAACCAAAACAAAAAAGAAATAATAATTAAAAAAATTCAAAAGATTTTGCAAAATCTTTTTCACATGAACTTATCCTTGAAGAAAATCCTTTGTTTTCAAAAGAATTCTTTGGGAAAACATTAGAATGTTTTTTTAAGAATCTTGCTTTATTTAATCTGCCAGGTTGAGAAAAAAAATCATTGTATAATTTTTCTTCAAATGTTTTCACGTATAAACCATAATCTCGAGACACCATTGATCCATCTCAGTATTGTTGTAAAGAAAAGACTCTTCAAAAATCCCATTGAGATTATGGGATTTGTTCTAATGGGAAAAAGAATTGAAGATTTGTTTGTGAAGGAAAATGATATTACGTAAATAAGCTTGGTTGATCAAGCTTCAGAAATGAAAGAAACACGCTCTTTGAAGAATTTACTACTTAGCCTTATATAAATTTAACCGGCTATATGTGGATATAGCATTACTCAGAATAACCGAGGTAAAAAAAACTTGTTCATAATTAAAACATTTAAGAATTAAACTATTGAGGATATTAAATGAAATTAATTATAAATTATTTACTATATTATTTTAGAAATGATTTCTGATTAAGAAATTAAAGAATTTCTGACTTGCACAGAATGTTGCATCTAAATGTCAAACAGGGCAGAAAATATAATTATAATATGAACAAAAACTTTTTACCATAATGTTGCCCTAAATGTTTCAATAATGAAAAACGGAGTTACTTTATTTATAAACAAGTTATAATATTTTCCCATTGACAGACAAATACTTGTCTCTATCATTGAACTTTTAAAAAAATTTTATCTACTTAAGCTAATTCTAAACTATACTAGTACAACTTAAAGAAGTTTCAAAATTAAGTGAAATAAATTATTCATATGAATTTCAGTTTCGTTTTGTTAATCGTTTGCTAATATATTGTTACGTAATTTTCTGCCGGGGTTCGTTTGGATAGTGGAAATTATATGGTGTGGAGAACGCTCAATAATCAGGCGGCAATGGAAAAAGAAACAACGACGTTTATTTACACGAAGATACACAGGACAGCACAAAAGCGACAACTATATACAGCACAGAAGACGATTGTCTTCTCCCGAGACGTGTAGCATACAACAGCACACACAGCAGCATACAACCAGATTCTACTGCAGACAGTAGCGCACAGCTCAGTTCAGCACTAGCTTGACTCCGTCCCTTCCGACTACTCTGTCTTCTACTTCTCCGACTCTAACTCGGATTACTGACTTGACTTCTCTGGCAGCTGCAACCCCTTTTATAGGTCTCAGGAGGCGGGGCTAGAAGCCTCTCAACCAATCAGGAAATTTCGAGGCTATCTCGGTTCCTACTGGACGGATCGGGAAAAAATTCTCGAAGTTTCGGGTATAATCTATTTTGGCGCCAAAATCGCCAAATGGTCGCCAAGCTCTGGGACCTCCAACGCGCCACCTGGACTCTGTCCCATTCAGATGACTGTAAAACTTTCTTTCTGTTGATGGAACAAACTATGCTGGGAAGCCGAATTGCAGGTTTGTAACAATATAATGTCTCAAATGTACACACACATAAACAAACATGTATTTTTAAAAAATTATGAATTGATAATTTAACACAACATTTATATATAAATGTTAAGTTTTCTTAACAATATTGAACTTATATTCATTTTAGAAGAATTTTTCAAAAAAACAAACAAGTTAGAGGTCAAATTTCTGAATTAATTATAATAAAATTAACATTAAATTGAAATTACCTATTTTACCTATTGTTATTTCTACAGGTTGTATTAGAATTTTTAAATGCTATTTATAAATAAGAATTTTAAATCAAACGAATCTGTCATTTCAAAATTTTATCCAATTTGAAATGTAGATTTTAAATAAAAGGATATAGTTTTAAAATGAATTTTTCTATTAATCCTCTAGAGAACCATTTAAAAAAATGTTTATAAGATTTTAAAACTGTCTTCTGACAATACTTTATTATGCTTAAAATGAAAAAAATTGTATAAAATCTAATTAATAAAATGAATATTTAATATACAATTATTTTTTACAAATAGTGGGCTGGAAACCTTAAAATATGCAATATTACACCGTAATTTTGCTCTGTTTTATCTTTCTTTTCTTTTCTTTAGTAATTTCTTTATTGTCAGTTTTAATAGAAGATTACTATAAACATCATTTTTCAGGGTATGTATCAATAAATATTCAAATGATATGAAAATGCTTTTAAATATTTATTAAAGAATATGACACTAATGAATAATTCTGCTTTCGTAGTACAATATATATTTCTTTTGCAAAATATTTTGACAGTTGCAGTTAAAATCCTTATTGACTTTTACATTTTAACAGATTATCTTATTCACTATTATTAAATACGTCTTCTATTTTTTAAAGATGTTCTATTTTTGATTCATTTACTATAAGGATTATTTCGTCAGAATTGTCCAAGTTGTTTAAACATTTCAAATATTTAGTTCCATTGATCATTCCATTAAAGCCTTCATTTTTATTATTATCCGTTATAAGTTTGTATTTAAATTACTGAACACCCGTTTATGATATAGTTACCTTAATACGTTGGAAACACTGTAAAAAAAATATGTAAAGTAAATATCTGTTGCCACATACTTAAACTATGTTCGCTAAATTTTTCTAAAATTGCAATTTGAATTTCTTTTTCTCCTATTACCATCATATTTCTTTAAAAAGCAGCTTAAATAGATTTTTAATTAAATGTAGACTTTTTACATAACTACTTCCAGTTATTTATATGCTCCGTCTGGCTTACAGTTTCTGATTTAAATCATTTATATCTCCATTTATAATTAACATAGAAACAAAAAAATGTGAATAAAAGTTAATAAATAAACAATTTGGCAAAGCAAATTTTTTTTCAAAGGAAAAAAAAGGAAATGAATAGAAACATTCATTAAAAGAGAAATGAGTTAATTCAAAATATATAATTCTTACCAGAATAAAATCGTCAACCTATCTTATCACGCTTTCTCATATTGAACAGGATAGTAGTTTTTTTAGTACACCGGATTACAAGGAAACTTATTTCGAATTCTAAATCACTGTTCGGTATTAGAACAGAGCATAATTTATTAACCACTTTCTCTATAAAGTGAGTTTCACTGCAGGCCTTCCTTTCTGACAGTAAAAGCATCATTAAGACTTCATTATAATGCTTTATGATTATCATTGGAATTGTCACACAGCGTTGCTATCAAACATATTGCTGCATTTATCACTTAGCATTCAGTTCGATCAAAATTAAACCTACGAATTGTTCGTTAACACTGGGAATCTTTTGGTAGGTCTAGAATATAATTCAACAGCAAACAAAGGAGCTTACAATAAAAAACATAATTTAAAAATTTAAAATGTTTTTAAAATTATGTTTTTAGTAGCATGTTAACAAGTAGATATTGATTTTAACATGATAATGTTTGCAAACTCTATACTATTTGTTACAACGTAGTTAAATTGAAATGAAAAAAAGTCTAGCTTCGTCATGAACTTTCTTGAGTGAATTGACAATGACGATTTGCATTCGCTAGAAATTATTGATAATTGATGATTTTTATAAAAAGGTTAATTTATGAAAAGTTTTTTTTATGAAAAAACCCCTGTAAGTTTTCTATATTAATCCCTCCACTTAAAACTAAGAAAATCAAATTGTCTGTCTGAGTAGTGCAATAAATCGCAATTCAAGAGGTTATTTTTTTTAACATGATAATCCTTATAGAACGGCATATAGTCTGTAATTGCTTGCTTAGAATACATGACGCAAAAATCCTTCAAAATGCTCTACAGATCAGATCTTTGAAACTAGAGCTATAAA
The DNA here is from genome assembly GCA_026543865.1 of Argiope aurantia. NCBI lineage: Eukaryota > Metazoa > Arthropoda > Arachnida > Araneae > Araneidae > Argiope > Argiope aurantia. The sequence goes on along the minus strand of JAPMOR010068538.1, from coordinate 40,531 downwards.
ATAAGCACCTAGCTACCTCTTGGATAGAAGGTGCTCATTAAGAAAATATTTTTTTAATTTTAATTAGATTTTTTTTAAAAGAATTAATCGAAACGTTAGCATTTTTCTTAGAATTTCGTAAACTATAATTGCATAAAAACTTTTCTTACACCATTTTAGAATTTTAAAAATTGGTTTATTAGTGATACCAATCTTATTTTCTTTTATTTTCCCTGTAATTATCCTAGATTTTTCAAAACTTACTATGCAACAATTGATGCATAGGTCTTTAGCATTCATTTGTTATTGAAGTGTTCAGTAATCACATTAATTGTGCAATACGTTTTCACAATTCAACTTTTATTTCAAAATAAATTAATAAGTAAGTAATTTATATTTATCATTTCTTTCTTGCTTAAGAATCCCTGTTTTAAATTTGAGGGAAGTATCTCTAATTTAGTATCATTTTGATAAATTTTGATGAATTAGTTAACTTTATTAAGAAACGAACACGAAATAATATTTTTGGAAACACAATCAAGAAAATAAATATTTTTTTAAAATATGATATTGATTTTGAATTGACATTCCTTTATTAACTTTGTAGCAGTTGCGTTACACTATCTTCTCTTATGAATAATAGATGAATTTGCCTAATTAGGTGCGCATCCCATAGAGCATTGTGATTGTAGATAATGAGATGAAATGCTGTTCTGTTGAGATGCTTGCGTCAATGTCTTGTCTGTCCTTTCGTGTTTGTTTTGTGTGAAATATGATCATTAAAGAAATATTCCAGAAAATATGAATTGAAGCGAAAAAAATGTGGTGGAATGATTTATTATGATCCGTGCAGCGGAAACAATTGGACCTATGTTTTCGGTAACATTTCTTTAATCGCCACATTTCACACAAAACAAGCACGAAGACAAGACAAAACATTAACGCGCGCACCTTAATAGAACAGCATTTCATCTCATCATTTAAAATCGCAATGCATTTTGGGATGTGTACATATCTAGGCATCGCCATCTATTATCCAAAAAAGAAGATAGAATAATGCAACTACTACAACTTATATAAAAACCTTTAAGCAAAGACTAAATTATTATTATTATTAATCATGTTTTGAAGCTATTATGGAAAACGTCAACATTTTCGTTTTATTTTTGATTAAAAATTTAATTAAAATTTTTAAAACTTTCTTAGTAAACATGTGTTATTCAAGAAATAATTCCTAGCCAAATCTGATAACTCTAGGTACAATGGGTAGTCTATATAACATTTTAAACGATTCTTTTGTCATACATGCTACATCATGAATATTTTTTTTAAATCTTATACTAGATATGATAAATATATATCATATCTAGTATATAGTGAGCTCTTTGATACGGAAACATTTATTGTGAATATGAAATTAGTTACCAAGCAAAAGTTTTCCAAATGCATTTAATATGAATTTTTTATTATCTGATGCACGTTATGCCGGGTCTACACTCGGCCAGTACGCAGCACGTGCACAGAAAGGGACAGATTTATGTTTGCCACAATTTCATAAGATAGATTCAGACATTCCATGCTTGGCTATAAACTGCCGTTTTGGCGTCCCTAATTCTTTTCAGGGATTTCTCTGATTTTTTTTTTTTACTCCGTATCGTATTAAAATGATGGATATTTAAGAAATATGATAAAATAATAATTAAAAAAAAGGTCAACATACCTAAATCTGGAAAACTATAAAAAAGAAATGGCAAATAAAATGAAAAAAAACTCAGCCTCGCATTAGAAAGAACAAAGAGCGAAAAATGTCGGAATTAATCTATGCTAAGTGATCAATTTTTTTCATGCCAAAATACCAGCAGAATTTTACAAATGCATGTGCAGTAGGAAAAATACAATAGAGCGGTATGTTGTTGTTCGTCGGGACAATTACTTGTTATTCTCTGAACAGCATCCTTTCTACGCATTCGCTGCCCACTGGCCGAGTGCAAACCCATCATTATAAAAAATTGTTAATTTCTATTGTTTTTATTTTCTTCAAAGACCAGAAGCTGACAAGAAACAACTAAACATCACAAATACAAAGTAAAAGATTTTGGAAATGCTAATTTGCAGATGAAGTTTATAAATAAAACCGAAATGAAAGTGGCAAAATGCTTCTGTTGAAATTTATGTTCTTTTCGCTGCTTTTGAAGGCTTCAAAATGCTTAGAGCTGAATGCCAACGGCACAGTTATGGCATGCGACAAGAAATCAAAAAGTGGAAAAAATCCTCCTTACCACACTATCGAGGACTGCCACCGCAAAATTCGGCTGACCATCGAAATCATCAACTCTAAAAAGGTATCACCAATATTTATTACTATTGTCAGCATTATAACTCTTGTACTGTTATGTTTTTAAGCCATCTCAGAAACATAAATGTAACAAAATCTAGCAATTTTGTCCCATTCTTTAACATTTTCTCGTCGTAACAGCTTTGATGTACAGTCATTTTCGCCACAAAAAAAGGGTAAAAGTGAATTTTAGTCTGCACCCAGCTGCGCCAACAATGCCAAGTCGCCAATAAAGATGGCGGACAAAATAAACAAATACTTCCGCGGAACAGTTACGGTTACCATTCCCCGCCATCTAATTATGACTTTTTACTGATAAGTATTGGGTTTTTTTTATACTGCCCGGTGCTTTCTACAGATGCCGAAGGCATCTGTAGAAGGCACCGGGCAGAATTTTTTAACTTAAAAAAAACATCCTACGGCTTCGCAACGGGAGCGGGAACCTAGTAGCTTCGCTAACACATTGAACATAAGGACTGTGTGGATAACATGAACTGTACATAATCAATTGAAGAGAAAGAATGAAGGATGTTGTACGAACGGATTTCAGAGGGAATTCTGCCCGGTGCCTTCTATAGCTGCCTTCGGCCTTCGGCATCTGTAGAAGGCACCGGGCTGAATTTTTTAACCTAAAAAAACATCCTACGGCTTTGCTAGCAGAGGGAGCGGGAACCTAGTAGCTTCGCTAGCACATTGAACATAAAGACTGTGTGGATAACAGAAATAGTACATAACCAAGAGAAAAGAAAAAACGGAAAAATAAGCAATCGGAACATTCTCCATACAAAATTTCAAACAAACATACTTTTCCCACCTTCATCAACTCGTAAAAAAATACATTCCACTCACCCTTCATCCATTCTGCCGGTTCCATATCAAACCATTCTCAATACAAAATTTCAAACAAGCATCCTTTCCTAACTTCATCAACTCGTGAAATATATATATATGCATGTTTAACTCACCCTTCATCCATTCTACATGCTCGAAATACTCCCGACATAACAAATTATGAAGGGAACCAACCGTTATAACACCAAAAGAATTGCGAGAACTGCGAAGAATTCCATTGCAGCTGTCATTTAAAGTGAGAATTCAGACGATTTTTTAAAGCGCAAACTGACAATTAAAAATTGCAAAAGAATAAATATTTTCTGTTCATATTCACATTAAAAAAAAGAAAGAAGAAAATAACTTTTAATTATAAGCTTAACTTTCTTTATTTAATAAATTTTAATTATAATAAAGAACAAAATTAAAATCTTTAATCGATAGTTTTTTAATATTTTTAATTTAACATTTTTCATGATGTAATTGTAGTTTATGTACAATTCAACCATTGCAAAAAGTAGTAAACAAAGCAGCAGTACGGTTGCTATAAGAGGCATCCGATGGGTTGCAATATTGGCGACAAACAGCTGGTGCACACTAATCTTCACTTAGGCCCAAAAAAGTTTATCGCCAAATTTTAATGAAATGGCCGAATGTGGTGTCAACGGCAGCAATACCGTAACGATAACAAAAGCGCCACCGAAAAATTGCCAACCTCACAAGGCGCCAAATGATTGTGTATCAAAGCTTAGCCTTTCCATCTTTATAACATTTTTCCGATTTTTTTTTCTTTAGATTTTCTTTGTGAATAGTGTTTTAAAATTCTCAAATTTTCGTTTACAAAAATTTATGCTTACCTCTCTATGTACCGCTGTAAGACGTTCGAAGAAAAATGGAATCGCAACTAATCAAAAATGTTTCGTGAGAGATATCTGTAGAGAAGTGGATGAAATTGAATAATTCTTATGAATCTAAAAAAGACAAATGGACAAAATAAAGTATAAGAGATGAAAATATGAACTTATTCTGGATTGTATACGATAGAAAACAAGGTTTTTCATTTGAATTAAGATTATAAATATATTGCTAATAAGTAAAATTCGAATATATCATGCTGAAAAGGGAAAAGAAATTAGATTAATGTACTGATTCTCCCAAGTATTTCAAACTCAGGCCAATCGTAAAAAACATGATAAAAGCCCGCCATTTTGATGACCATCAGAAATGGTAACAGAAGAATTTTAGGGTTGCAATAAAAAATTGTTTTTATTACAGTTGGCAAGATGTCTCCTTAAAATAATTCCACATTGACGACCCTACATTAATTTTAAGCCTATGCAAGAGAAAATCACTTATTGTAGCTTATATAATTCCCCTCAGGGTCAGTCATCTGGGGGGGGAGGTGTGGATGCTATGCACCGGGGCCAGACGATTGAGGGTCCCCGCTGTGATCAAGAATTAAAATAGTGTTCTGAACAATAATAGTTTACACATACTGAAAGTATACATTTGTTTCCACGTGGCTGGCTGAGCTTCGACTTACGCTGTTATTGGGTAACGATCGCAGTTACGCTGTTACTGGGCAACAAACGCAACGATACCTATAAAAGGGGGGGGCGTTCATTTATGAATAAGGAGATCACAAAAAGACATGTTAAGACAGAGCAGCGCGAGTTTTGGGTGCATGCGGCTCCCAGAAGTCGAGGATGAGGCTGGGTTCAAATGGACTTGTAAATCATCAACTATCTGCTTTTTTTCTACGTCTTATGTAATATATTTTATATGTGCATCTGTGCATATTTGTTTATATTAAGTTGTTGAAACAAAAAGTTAAACGAAGATAAATTAACAATGCACTCTGCATTGCTTCTTTACCGGACACGACCGGAATAAGAAGAATTAAGGAAGAAGTTTAAATGGAGAAGTTTACGGATTTGGAAATATACGAAGTTTACAGTATATATTATATTCTAGCGCAAGTGTGCAAATATTGTTAATATAAAGTAAGGGGATTTACAGTCACTTATCTTACTTACTAGGTAATAGCGTATAGTATAACATATAGTAATTTGATAAATCATTCTATAAACTGCTTAATACTGTTAGATATAACTATGTCCATGCCAATGTCCAAAAAGAAGATTATCAGAAAATAAAAACAAGAAAAGCTAAACTTCACAAGAAGTCACAAGTAGATCACTTTTCTTGGCTTCGAAGTAATTCTGGAAAAGAAATTGCTTCAACTTCAGAAATTACAATTCAAACTTCAACTGAGGAAGAAATTTCTACTCCAACTACACAGTCTTGCAATGAAAATGGTGAAATTTGTTGAAGAACAGTGAGTTTATACAAATCTGACCGAATCAGAAAATAATGACGGAAATGACAATAACAAATATGATCAAGAGAGTATAGATGATCTTGGTTTATGGCCAAGTATTATAACATAAATTTAGAATGTTTTGTGTTAAAGCAGACCTGTACAACACAAGGGATTTTTTGCTAAAAATGCTGAAGGTAGATCATTTTGCACTACGTACTACTTAAAAAAAATGACGAAACCCAACTTCGCAGATGGTTAATTTATTCAAAAACGCAAGACTCCGTGTTTTGTTTTTGTTGTATACTGTTTTCCAAAAGAAGAAAAGATGACCAAACTACACGATTTATAGGTGGCTAAAATAACTGGAGAGAGCTGTCAACTGTAATCCAAGATCATGTGTGTTCTAGTTGTCATTTTAATTCATTTATTGCTTGGGAAGAGTTACTAAAATGACTAAATTTTCGTTCAACTATTGGTAAAACAAATCAAGTTAAATAGTTCTATTTTTCTAATCTTCCACTTTGAAGAAATCGTGAAATAAAGGAATAGCCTAATAATGGAAATTTTTTTATGTTGATTGAATTATTAACTAAATAAGATCCTGTGCTAATGGATCATATAAATAAAATAATAAATTCGAAAAAAGAATTGTGCATCATTTAGCACATAGTTCAAAAGAATAAATTATCTCTGCATTAGGAAATGAAGTCCTTAACAAAATTAAACATGATATAAAAAGCAGCCATGTACTATAGTATTCAAAAAGATTGTACTCCTGATATTTCCCATAAAGAACAAACTTTAATCATTATTAGGTATGTAAAATTTGAATAGAAAACATTCACTATAGACGAACATTCACTATTTATAAAGTTTATTTAAGTAATTGATGTGACTGGAGAAGGACTAACAAAAACTATTGAAAAGATTTACTGAACTTGAATAGAAAACATTCACTATAGACGAGTCATTTATAAGGTTTATTTAATTGATGTGATTGGAGGACTAACAAAAACTATTGAAAAGATTTACTGAACTTGAATAGAAAACATTCACTATAGACGAGTCATTTATAAGGTTTATTTAAGTAATTGATGTGACTGGAGAAGGACTAACAAAAACTATTGAAAAGATTTACTGAGCTTGATTTAGATATTATGAATTGTAGAGGGCAAGCATATGAACGGTAGTAACATTAAAGGGAAATACAAAGGAGTGAAATATAGAATACTTTCTCTAAATCCGCATGCAATTTATGTTTCTTGCCTATTACATTCCTTTAATTTATTAATTTGTGATGCCGCTTCCAGCAGCATATATAGTAAAAAAACTTTTTGGAATATTACAACGTTTATGTTGCTTATTTTCTACAATGGGAAAAAGATGGGAAATTCTGCAAAGCATTTTAACATTACTCTTAAACCGTTATGCGACACTAGATGGGAAGCCAAAGTAGATTTGGTGGAAGCAGTGTATGCACAGTTTTAACAAACACTAGAAGAATTTATTGATGTTTAAATGATGTAAGTAACGATAAGAAGCTGTATCCGAAGCTAAAAGTATATTAGGTGCAAGTAATGTCATTTATTTTATGTTTAATTGTATTGTTTGCAATATTTCCCAAAATTAACACTATCAATAAACTATTTCAAGCAGAAATAATTGTTCTTGACTCGGCTTTCAATTTAGTCAATAAAATTAAAACTGAAATCCAAAATTGAAGAACAAACTTTAACACCTTTTTCAACGAAGCAAAAGTGCTAGCGCATAATTTGAACATTTTCCTAAAAATCGAATTAAAAATGGAAAAGATTATGTTCCGAAGTTATAAAAAAAAACCCGGTAGAGGAATTTAGATGTTATTTTTTTAATACTGTAATTGATACTGTTATTGTACAACGCATTTTTTTCAACGCATACCAAATAGTATTTCTGATTTCAAATTAATCACTTATATAACAACTTTAGAAAAATATGAATTAGAGAAATGTTCCAAAAGCTTTGTAAAGTTTTATAACACAGATATAGATGAACACTTAATCCAAGAAATTTGTTTATTACGGAATTTGATATTGAATGAAAGAGATGTAAATAACGCACAAGACATATTGCAATGCATATTAAATAATAATTATAATGAGTTATTTCTAAATGTATTAACTGTGTTAAAACTTTTCTGTACGTTGCCAGTTAATACAGAAAGTGCTCAGCGCTCTTTCAGCAAATAAAAATTAATAAAGAAGTATCTTCTGTCAAACATGTGTTCAGAACGCTTAAATGCACTTGCTGTATTAAGTATCGAAAAAGAAATTTCAAAAAGCTGTAATTTTTCTGGAGTAATCGATGTATTAGCAAAAAAATAAAAAAAAATCACGCATTAAATAAATATGTATTAATAACATATGTTCAGATTTGTATTTGTATTTTTATTTTTAGTTTTTTGCTTTACAAAAAAATTAAGGCTCCAAATGACTTCTTGCACCCGAGCCTCTTTGAAGAGAAGGCCAGCTCTGGCCATAAGCCCTTTAATCAACTTTATCATAACCGCCTATAAATATATGGAGACGAATTATGTTATGAATTTGTAAATTCTTGTCACTATAATTTTTCAAATTCAGGTCATTGTAAGATTCCTCCATCAGATTTATGATTGTCAAAATGTGTGAGTTCTACAAATATTCTTTGTCGAATACATATTTTAAATTCCTTTTATCTTTTTAGGATAAAAAATATATAATTCTTACGTATATCTAAAAAACATTGCAGTTGTTGCTACCATAAATGCACGTTCTGCATGTTCTGAATGAAATGTTTGTAATGAAATTTTGTTACATTAAAACGCAAAATCAAAAATTAAGTGTGTAGTTTTGTCAAACTAAATAAAAAGTTCTTTATTTGTATCATACTTGAGTAGCCTCTTAGCCGATGCAGTCCCAAAGAACTGCACCGTTGCCCAGGGAACACCACGTGGAGGTGGGCTACTTTTGTTCCCCGCCCACCCACCCTCCATCGCTGCATCCGAAGACAGTTCTGATCTGAAAACTGCATCGGGCAGCCAACGACAGTTTTGATGTTAAACTGCGTCCTTCTGCGACTGGTATCTCACTGGAATATCCAAGGCTAAGCAGAACTGGTAGATCGCAAAGGATTCTACAACTGGCACTCCGACAGGAGCCATCCGTGCAGGCAACCCCAGAGCTGAACACAGCTTGTAGACCGTGTAGGATTCTACAACAGGGATATCAAACTTCTGGATTGCAGATGGAGCCAGTTTCGCTGGAAGTTCTAAAGCCTGGCAAATCCTAAATACCGTGTAGGAGCGAACCACTGGGACGGATTCTACTCTAGTCGCAGGTGGATCAGATGCTGTATCAACATCTTGATCCAAATCGGAATCGAAAAACAGATCTCCGATTGAGAGTAAGTGAGGGAACATGTAATATTTCAACAGTTCCAAGATCGTCCATAGGACGATCCATCCAATGATGGCCGTAGCCTCATTGAAATGTTCACAAAACACACCAAGCATAGCTCAGCAAAAAAAAAAGTCAGACAACGATCAGTTGCAAAAAGAGAAATGATTCTTAACAGAGCAGCAGAAGGTGGATTCATTGTTTCATCTATTATATTGTTTGTATTTTATGCGTTTGTTTAACATTATATTTCTGCTAACAACAATGATAAGAGTAATAGTTGAAACCTTCTGCATTCAATAACAACTGAAATATAACCAATGATTATTACTAAGTTAACAATGGAATAACTCTAATAATCAAGTATAGAATACTAGAGGGGGACAAAGAGGGGAGTTAATATTTAATTAAATTATGTGGGTTTTAATTTATATATTTTCGAATATTAACTAGATTTTTCATCAGGGATTTAAAACGAATACTATCCATCGAGATTGAAATTGAATAAAAGTTGTAAAAAATGTGTTGAGTAAAATTTGAGGACAAATTTCTTTTTTACATAATATGTTAAGAAATAAGTTTCTGCCCTGTGCTGTATTTGAGGTAAATTACCATCTGATATTAGTGTAGTAAGTAGTTACACAAAGGAAATGGAAGATGAAAGAAAAGTGAAAAAAAAAAGCGCAAAAATATGTTGGGAGATAAAATTCAAGCGAAACTAATGCAGAAAAAAAACATCAATTTAAGAAGCACCAATTTTCAAAATCCACTTACATGAGCGTTTAGTGCTTCGTAGAATAATGCAGAAAACCGAATATGCATTTTGGACGCTCATTTGTCAACCAAATGAAACTCGAAATTCCATACCAAACTATTTTAATGATAAGATCAATTATCAGATTAAGTCTCTGTTGCTACGTTTACACGCTTGTGAACGAGCAGAGCGACAGACGGTCAATCCAATTTGAAATACTTTAGATGTTAAATTTCCGGCATTTTGGCCTAAGGGTAGAGCATCTTCCCCGTGATCTGAGCATCCCGGGCTCAAATCCTGGTTCGGCCATGGTTGCTCTTCCCCTTTTTTTCTATCTGTGAGTTGTGTGAAAGAGACCCCTTTAAAAAGGGGTTGTGCAAGCAAGTGTGTGAGTGTCATCTTCATATGAGTTGGAAGCCAGACTTCCTCACTCGGGTGTTCAGGGATCTTTACCCTCAGAAGCTACTGCACCCCTTTTCCGTTGTGGCGCGGACACGACATCATCAGATGTTAAATCTATACATCAAATATTACTCATTTAACATTCTTTGTTTTGATGCTATCGTGTTAAATTACTTTCGAACCACCGAATTGACAAATTTCCTCTGAATTTACTTCGTTCAAAATTTGATAGAAATTTAAAAATCTGAAGTAGAGACCATACACAAAATTTCATCCATCAAGCTGAAAACGCTTTTGAATAACTGTGTTCCCTCATAGGCGTGATTTTATTTTTAAAAAATAAGTTTATGATGTTCTAGGAGATCAAAAACGTGCTGATTCGTCAAAATATGGAGTTTTTTTTAAAAACTATTTTAAGTGCAAGCTATAAAATTGTATTTAAACTATTATGTATAAACTATATTTTTTAACTATTATGTGCCCTGGCTAGGAACACCCATTCTTATCTGATTGACTGTTGACAAGCTTTCAGAAAGTTGGCACGATTTTGTCATGTTTAGCAAGTAACTGGACATTAATCTTAAGTCTTACCGCACCTTTAATTGCTGTTTCTTACTATAAAATGTACCCAGAAACTGAATTGAAGTTCAAGTGACACAAAAAATGCTCAAACGTGGGAAGTGAAATGCAGTAATTCATTTTGTTAAAATTTATATATGGAATATATTAAATATAATTAATATTTTGTAGCTTTTTTCATTTTCTGTTAAACTTATCTTTAATTAGGAATTTGTTTTATACATGAAAAAACTTAATGTTTTGAAAAATGACGATATAAATAATTTATATACCTTATTCCTACATTTATACATGATTTCAGTCTTAAACCCTTAGAAACCACAAAGACGCCAGAAAAATTGAAATTTATTCTGAGAGATTGAAAACTATTGAACGCGTTTGCGTAGCTGTCGTCAGGTTTTGTCACAAGACACAAAATATGAATTAGAGAAATGTTCCAAAAACCTTGTAAAGTTTTATAACGCAAATGTAGATGAACACCTAATCCAAGAAATTTGTTTGTTACGGGATTTCATTTTGAATGAAAGAGATGTAAATAACACACAAGACATATTTCAATGTATATTAAATAATAATTATAATGAGTTATTTCTAAATGTATTAACTGTGTTAAAACTTTTCTGTACGTTGCCAGTTACTACAGAAAGTGCTGAACGCTCTTTCAACAAATTAAAATTTTAAAAAAATTATCTTCTGTCAAGCATGTGTTCAGAACGCTTAAATGCACTTGCTGTATTAAGTATCGAAAAAGAAATAGAAAAAAATTGTAAATTTTTCTGAAGTAATTGATGTATTAGCAAAATAATAATAAATAAATAAATAAATTAAGCATTAGTAAATATACATTAATAATATATGTTCAGATTTGTATTTGTTTCCCTTGCTTTACAAAAAAATTAGGGCCCCAAATGACTTCTTGCTCCCAGGCCCCTTTGAAGAGAATGACGGCTCTGATTTCCATATTCATAAGATGAAAATTAACAAATTAAAAATGACACCACATAGTAAATTAATTATTCTTACATTAACTAGCGGAAAGAAGGTTTACGAAAGCAGATTAGTATATGCAATTAATTTGCATCTGGTATTAATTTGAAGTATTAAGAACTAGGTTATGAACAAAAGGCATTTGTATATTAACAACAAACCAGCAATTAATCACCAAAAAAAATTTGTCCAAGATGACAAAAAATTTGCAATCAGCGATTAATCGTCAAAAGAATCTAGTCCATCGACTATTTTCGCCAATGAAATGCGATTAATACAGAAGTACTAAACCAAATATTCTATGTCATTAATAAAGCGTAGTGTAATGTCTTGATCCTAACCGACCAAATAAGAGAGTAGCGTAACCAAACAAATTCTTTTATTTACAGCCTTACATATGAAAACAAACACATTTAGGTTATATTATTACAAAATTCACATTAACATTTAGGTTAATATTATTTACAAAATTCACACAACAGTTGAAAGTTAACCATGAAATATTTCTTCTATCAATTAGGAAAATAAGCACCCCCCAAAAAAATGCTAACAAGTTGTTAGTCTAAATGGCTACTCCAAGAGTAGCTCCAGAAATTCCACCTATCTTTATCGAGTGGATCTTAACACAGGAGCCCAAATTACACGAGATTCACACAAAATCAGGAACCTACGAACCTACGAACACTGACGTCTTTCTGACTCCTCCTTAAAACGGCTCGCACTGCTCTCCTCTTTTTATCGTAACAAAAGTCCCACATTTTATTTCCTTCAAATCTCAGCTTCTGACTTTCTCATTGGTGCACTTAAGTTCCTTATCACTCAATAGCTGCTCAGCAATGCATGCTTCCTCAGTGGTCTCCATCGATCATGGGAATGCCTATTAATGATTCATCTTTGTAGCTGACCCTTCCCGATTCACATGTTAATTGTATTCAATTCAGCTGGCGATTGATCGTTTCTCGAAGATGTATAATGGAAAAAAAGTTTAACATTTGAATGTTAAACTTTGAATGTAATATTTGAATGTTGATGTTCTTCTCCCTTGAATATATGAGGGATCTCTTTGAAACGACGAAACGTACATATTTTATCCTTTATCTGGATACAACTAATAACCAGATACAATGACTTCACTGGCGAAGAGGATCCCCCATCTGGAAGTCTGGAGGTACTTGACAATGTGTGAGTAAAAAGGTGACGTTACATCTTACCGGAATGCTAATTATCAGGTGAGGGAAATGGGGAACGTTACAGCATATATGAAATATTTACCTCTTTTCTCCTCAGCATTTTTATCTTTGTAAGTGCTTTCCTGCCATTCACACTTATTCCTAAAACATTATTTATTATGCTATTATTATTTATTATTATTATTATCTATTGTTTATTATTTATTATGCTAAACATTATTTATTATTTAATTTTTAAGTTTTTACCATAAACTTTAGTTATTATATCTTAAGAAACAGAAGACAACTTATTTAATACTATACCATATTTGAAAACAATCAAAATTTTTATGAATAGCACGATGTGTATTTATTACAGAATCACATTTCGAATAATTAAAAGTGTTTCTTTCAAATGTCACCATCTTTGCTCATAACATCTTCTAAAGAACACTCATAACACTCAAAGAAGAATGTAAAGCAATTAATATCCTTTTGATAAAATTACATGTCGTTTTCTCATTCCAGTTGTAAATTTACTTTGTAGAATTCTTCTAAATGATTTTATAACGGATTGAAACCAATATTTTTCACGAACCCCATATTCAGTATCTTTTATCCAATTCTATCTAGAAATTCCGACTCTTTTCCTTTTGTTTTGCATTTTTTTTTCATTTGTGCAAGATTTTAGATTTTTTAACAATTTTTTTAAATGAATGAATATGAATATTCAAACCTCTACAATTTTAATATCCATTTTTAACATTTATGAAGAAAAAGGACAATCGCCATTTCAACTTTCCGTTTAAACTACTCAAAAATCTCGTTTTCAAATAAAGTTAGTCGTATAAAAAAGGCTATCGTTTTCATAGTGGAAGACAAAATACATCCTCTTTCACAATATTATACAATATTGTGCGATATTATACACTGGTGTGCAAAACTTAAGCAACAATGCAAATTTTAAGCAGATGGCCATGAAACTGCAGAAAAGGAGTTCTTGCGATCAGTAGAATGAACACGTAATTCAAGAGAAAGGTCATGTGTATGCAAATATCAGGAACAAAACGTCGCAGGCGACGTGAGCGTACGCAAAACACGTGCGGAAGGCGCGCGCAGCTCAACACTACAATAAAAGGAAGGACGGAGACGCAATTAAAGACATTCGCTGCAAGTGCACGTGAGTTAATTCGTGAAATATGGCTAGCAGAAATCACCTGGACGATTTCACACGTGGAAGAACGATCGGAAAGCTGGAAGAGGGGCGTAGTGTGACCAGTGTAGCTGAAGAGTTCGGAATCAACAAAAGTGTCGTTTCGCCGCTTGGAAAGCCTTCCAAACCACTGGTACAGCTGTGAGAAAGGTTGGTGGTGGCCGCCCCAGGAAAACAACTGCAGTGGATGACCGACATATCGTCCTGCAGGCCAAAAGAACCCGAAACCAGTCAGCAAGCGCCATTGCTCAGCAACTGTATGCAGCAACGGGGCGACAAGTGTCGCGTTTTACTGTGTCCAGACGCCTTCACAAAGGTGGCCTATTCGACCGCCGTCCTGAACGCTGCATCCCTTTGACAGTTTCCCACCGGCGGCACCATTTAGAGTGGTGCAGGGAGCACAAAAAATTGGACATCTCATCAATGGAGTCGTGTCCTCTTTACAGATGAGAGTTGTTTTAGTGCCACAAGCGATTCCCAAAGCCAGTTGATTTGGAGAGAGGTCTGGACACGGTTTCATCCCAGTAACATCACGGAAACAGACCGTTTCGGTGATCCTGGAGTTGTCGTCTGGGGAGGCATTATGATGAACGAGCGGACTGACCTCCACGTTTTCGACAGAGGTTCTGTAACTGGAGATTGCTATTGTCAGGAGGGGATCCTTCCCCATGTGCGTCTGTTCCGAGGTGTCATTGGATCAGACTTCGTTTTTATGGATGACAATGCACGGCCACACAGGACTCATGCTTTGAGGAGCTCTTGGAAAGTGAAGATATCACTCGAATGGATTGGCCGGCGTGCTCCCCTGATTTAAATCCGATAGAACATGTGTGGGATGCTTTGGGGAGACGCCTTGCGGCACGATTACATCCTCCTGGGAACACCCGACGACTTAAACAGATGCTGATTGAGGAATGGGCACTCTTACCTCAAGAACTGTTGGACAATCTGGTGCTGAGTATGGGGAGACGGTGCGAAGCAACCATTGCAGTAAGGGGAGGGCATATCCCATACTAAGGAACATCTGCTTGCTGTTCTTCCTCTTGGACAGACAATCATGTGTAATGATACTATGTGTTCAATAAAGCCTTTTTTTGTTTGATTCCATACTGTATGCATTGTATTCATTTCTGCGCAACTATGCTTTCGTCATTCTTTCAGAACAAAATGCTGTATCTCATTTCTGAATTTCATGTCTCTCAGATGATTTCTCGTGAAGTTATGGCAAAAAACATACCTGTTGCTTAAGTTTTGCACACCAGTGTATTATATCATTTAATATTCTATAATATATATAATATTGCGAATATTGTTTAATATCAAACAATATTGTACAATATATATGTGCTATTAGGGTACTAAGTAAAAACACAAGCATCATATATTTATAGGCTTGTAAGACTTATCTAAAAGGAATATTATTTAAGGATGTTGGATGTGGGGGTAGAAGAATTAAAAAAAGATCCATTTTGTGTTTGCCTGATTCATTTAGTTTTCCAATATGTTAATCTTTTTTCGTTTTTTTTTGTAGTTGTTGTTAACCTTTTTTCATATTTGTTTTTTTTAATTGGAAAAGTAAATACTAATCAGTTCACCGATTGTCGTAGAAGAATGAGCATTAACATCATCAGCTTTATTGGAAGTTTGTTAGAGTGCTCGATTTTAATAATTTTACTTATGTGTGTTTTTTCGCTATAAAAAATTCAATTTTTTTTTCCTTAATCAAATTAACGTGATACGTCTGTTCCCTGGTCTAAATGCATAAAAAGAGGCTTAGACCTTGTTCTCAGGTAAAAAGGCTATACCTGAGAGAAAAATAGTTTTTTGTTCAATGTTGAGTAGCTACTCCCTCTTCCCAAGTAGCACAACTTGTTCCACAATATTGAACAATATTATACGATATTTATCAATATTCCACAATATTAAACCATATTGCGAATATTGACCAATCTCATACAACATTGTAGAATATTTATGTGCGATTAGGATCGAATCTTCCATTGCGGTAATAGAAAAAGATTAGTTTTTTTCATTGGAAAAAAAGTAATAATTTCTATTCGATTTCTTGTATTCCTTTCGAGTGTATGCACTTTCAATTTTCCTTTCATTCTCCTCCTTTCTCTTAATATAAATTCCAACTTTGGGAGAAGAAATAAACTCAAATTGAACCAGTGACCACTCCTGCCACCCAGAAGTGTTCATAAGTCCATTTCTAGTCAAAATAGCACAAATTTCTCTAAAAATATTATTGCGATATTGTGCTCCATTCTGGATATCGGACAACATTGTAGAAATATCGCATAATATCTTGTACTGTGGTGCAAAGAATATTTTGATATTATATCAATGAATTTCAGTAGTTATTAAATTCGAATATAAATTATATAGGAAAGTTGTTCTCCATTCTCATGTACTTCGGAAATTCAGAATTTTTATTTCCGTTTTCTCCTTCTGCACTCTTTCTCTAGTAGCACACATAATATTGTACAATATTTTATGATATAAAACTATATCTGCAATATTATATAATATTTATTAATATTACATAATATCATACAATATTGTGCTACCTGGGTCTACACATAGCACAGTCGAGGAAGTGTAGAAAGGAAGGCTGTAATCACTCGAAGATCATGGCAGTTCGTAATCATAAATACCCACATTGCTCGACATTTAGCCATATGCGATGCACGAGGATAGAACCTGTGACCTTGTGGTTCGCAGTCCAGTAACATAACCCTTATACCAAAACAATTGTTTGGGCAGAAGAGCTGTTAACTGGCTTATATGCTATTCACCACAGACTCTCCCTCCAGTGAGTCGGAGGTGAGACGAACGATATAGTTGTTGAGTGGTGATGTATTTTAACTGTTGTCTAAATGGCCCGGTACCCAGTTGTGTAACAAGTGTGTGTGGGTGAGTGATTGTCGCGTCAATTGAGTCTGATGACTTTGGTTGCGGGTAGATGGCGCCACAACAGCTGTATGAAGGTTCATCGTCCAAGGTCACAAATTTAGAGAATTGAAATGAGCGAGGATAGAACCTGGGACCTTGTAGTTCGCAGTCCAGTAACATAACCATTATACCAAAGCAATTATTCGGCTAGAAGAGCTGTTAACTGGCTTATATGCTATTCACCACAACTTCCTCATGTAATGACATAGTACGCAGTGACGCGTTTTGAACTTCGTAAATAATGAAATAAATTATACATTTTGTATGTCTTCTTTTTCTTCTGTTGGACTAACAATTTAATACAGATCTTCAATTTCAATCATTAGATCATATGTCCAATTTTATTTATGTACGTCGTACCATTTTTATAAGTATCATTATTTACATATTTACGAATATAACCGCCAAACGGTCACTTAAATTACAGATTTGACCCATAATTTAATACATGTCTACAATCCTGAAGATAAATCTGTATATCAGATTTCAACCACACAGCTCTTTGCTTGTTGAGCTATCTTGTTCACGAACGGATAAACAATCTGTCTACTATCTGCTGGATTTTGTTCAAATTTTAACACAAATCTAGACATATGGTATTAAGACTACCTGAAAAATTTAATTATTTTATTCAATGCATCTTTGAGTTTACGTTCACAGGCAGATAGAATGAAAAATAGACATAATTATAAAAAGCAGTCGGAATTTTTCTTGATTACAGTATTATTCCTTTGTAAATTTCAAATATAAGAAAATAAAATTGATAATATCCGTTTATTAAACTAGTAGTTTCTTTACTGAAACTTTTTTATAAGGCAAATTGTATACTTTCGCTTTATCTGAAATAAAATTTATGAATGTAAATAGTTGATAACTAATTTGAATAAATTTTTATATTTTTGATATATAATGAAAGATAGAAACATATGAGTGATCCCTAAATTATTCTTTACCATTTTTTATTACTTTCTCGTATACGTAGTATAGAGAAAGTATAGAATCGATAAAAAATTAGAACTAGAGAGTTTGATGAATCTCCACTTCTCTGAGTGAGAAAAATACATTTTTGGAATATATTCGTCTGTTCGTCTGCCTGCCTGTGACTAAAATAACTCAAAAACGCTTTGAGCTGGATGATTGTAATTTCAAATATAGTTTTTATAGATCAAAGTTTGTGTAAAATGTCTTCGGAGGTAATCCGTCTATTCGAATGTAAGTTAACAAGATAATTACAAGAATAAAGAGAGCTAGATAGATAGAACTCGATGCAAGTTTTAACATCTATAGTGTAGATACCTGTCAAATTTTGAGCCAAATCCAAGAAGGGGTTGACTGTATGTCGGTCTATACTTTAAGAAACCTGTAAACACGATAATTCAAAAACACAATGGCGTAAATATATCAAATTAGGTATGGGATTTTGTGACTGCAAACGCAGTTTTGTGGCAAATTTTTCTTTCAATCGATTTTGAAAAACGTATCTCAAGCACAAATTCAATTTTTGGATACTATTAACCAAGGATCATACCAAGGATTAATCGCCAAAACAGGATGACACGGTGACATTTGCCAAATATGACACGATGAATTCGGTGAAAGTGCTAAATTCACACCAAAAATTAATATATAGTAACTAATGTACGCCATTGCCATGCAAAGCATTACCTGGTATGACAAGTTTTATTAGAGAGTGTGCGAGAATGTTTTAGGGAAACACTCAAGCTGATTATATTAATTTTTTATATCCTCAAAATATTTTTAGTAGCAAATAAATCTCTATTAGAGCAGTTTTTTCCCCTTAAACTTAACAGCGTCATAAATAATTTTATTATATTACAAAATGAGATTTTAAGCATGGTCAAGCTGAACTACGACATTTAAAAAACAAATCTTCAAAGATCATGCTTTATTTGTTAGGTTCGATCCTGGATTAAGTTAAGAGGGGAGAATTTTAAGAATAATATATCACAAATTATTTTCTGAGTGAATATATTAAAAACATTTTATAATTCATTATCTTATTTTTATTCTCGCTATTTTTGAATCATTGAATTTTGGAAGTTTTCAGATTCAGGTGGGGCTTGTGGATAAGACTGAAACAGAATCAGGATAGAAAAGTCTACCAATAACCAACAATTTAGATAAATTATTAATTATTTTTTACTTAAATCTGGGCGATAGTTTTCGAAGACATTTGAGGAAAAAAAGTCTACCTCTCGCAGCTACAGTGCATTACAAAAGCCTTGCTCTTTGTAGTTTTCTATATAAGAGACTACTGTTAATGCGTTTTTCTTAAATAATTAGTTAAACTAAGAGTAATAAAGTTCAATTATGCGACCTTTTTGTGTAGATAAGATGGGAAAGATTCGAATTTGTCGCTCAAAACAAAAGCCAAATGGATTTGACAATTGGTTAAATCAGAATGATTGTACAAAGATACAGATTAAAATAATATAGTATTAATATTAAAAGAAAATTCAAGCGCTTGACATTAATTTTCTGATAGCATTTAAAAAAAATCTTTTCAACATAAAAGAATTTTATTAAAAAAAAAGAAAGAAAAAAGAGGATATTTGCGAATATTTATGACCCCAGCAATAAATCGCTAAAAATTAAAAAATTGCCAACCATAGTCGCCCACAGTAAATCGGCAACAGAAAGCATAATGCAACCATCTTGAGGAAATCTTGGCATCTTAGCTCAGCAGAATCTGGTCGGGGGGAGGGGAATCCTATTGTCGCTCTAGAGCAATTCTTTAGCATAATAATAGACATTTCATTTTCACATTATCTTGATCAAACAATCTTCATATAAATAAATAAAAATTCAAGATAATCTTTTAAAATCATTTCCTTTTTAGATAAAAATTCTATCATGATGCTTTTTTTTTATGATGATTTTTGATTAATCCTTCTTTATCTGCATATCAGTCAGCAAGTGCAAGACAAATATAGTTTGTAAATGAATTTCCTATTTAGCAAAAAATGCTTCCAGAATATCATATTTTCTTTTTAAAATATCAGATTGCTCTCCTGTCTTTTTTTAAATATATATATACTAAAGTAGTATATATATGTCTGTTAAAATTTATGCTGAGAAATGAAGTGAACAGTTTTTTTGTTTATTATTTAATTCAAGACTGTTTATTGACGAACGTCTACTTTGGCACCAAATCTAAATTTGAAATGGCATTCATTACAGCCAATAATAAATATAATGCAAATTAATTTTATTTCACTACAGAAATATTTGGGCTCTTGAAAAAATTTTATTCCCTATATTAATAGTATCTAACATCATTTTTATTCTAAAGATATTTGAATAACTTTGATGTTAGATGTCTTTTGTCAATAATAATCTGTGAAAGTATGTAGAATTTAAGAGCTTATCTCATATTGTTGATTGAATGTTTTTATTGTATTAGTTTTTGAAAATAAATTAATTCCTAATTTTTAATCTTTTTTGTAAGTTATTTAAAAAAATTCAGGCTCATAAGAAAAGAAAGCATACATGTAGTTCAACTTTACAGAAAGTATCAAAAAATTATTTAGATTCGACTATAATAATCGAAAAAACAGAACTACCAAAATAAACTTTTGAAGGGGGGGACCCTACTTGAATTAAAATAACAAACTAAGAAACCTTTTAAAGAAAAAGTTAATTTAAGAAGGCTTCATTTTATTCATCATAATTTTGGACATTAAGTAAATTAGGTGTAAACAATTAATAAGTGAGCAGGATTTTAAAGAAATTTACAGATTTTATAGATTTATTCAGTGGAAATTTATGACACAGCACTCAACCAAATGTTACATCGACTACATAATATTTAGAAACTAGACAGTTGCTAATGTTAAATTGATATGGAAGAATGGGGTGTAATGAATGTGTCAGATTCTAGATTTCAATCACATTTGTATCATTTCTTATTTTGGAATTCCCCTCCCCCTTTATAAATGTAGATTAAAGGCAATGTATTTGTAGTATTTGCTGTTGAATATTTTTTTAGGAAATAGCTTACAGTAATATTTTTTTCTGTTTAAAAAACTTGGCATTATAAAAAGGGTATTGGGAATAATAAAAATATTTTGCTGACAATAGATTTGTTACATAGATATCTAGTTGGTCAATATTAGTTGCATTATTGAGGTTAGACCAATTATATATCTTAAAGAAAGACTTTAAATGTGATTATAAAAGCCATAATAGAGAAATGCAATCTGATGGGTTACTATCTAGTTCATTTAAATGAAAGACTTGGCAGTGCATATTGGTTCAGTAAAATATTGCAGTAATATAAAAGTTTTTTTTAATAGATAAAATTTTTTTATAATAATATTACAAGCATGCACTTCACTCACAGTGTAGTTTTAATCATATTAGTATTTTGTTATAATTTAGCTTAATGTGACTAATTATATGATCTTGCATAATTTTAATAACTTTTTTTACTACCTCTTAATGATAAAAATTTTATGATTTAAATTATGGATTATTTAAGTATATTATTTTTTATAGCTGCATTGATAAAAAAAAATCCTATAATATGAAGCAAATTACTAAAATTATTTTTACAGCAAAAGAATTCAAATCATTTGCAACTTGATAAATTTAGGAAATTTATTATAGCAAGGATGATAAATATTAATCATTGTAATACTAACCATAGATACTATATATTGTTTGCTGTAGCTCTAAATCTATTTTTTTTAAAAAAGCGGTTTTATAGTTTTGTAATGGGAGTGATAATATATAAACGGTGTTCTCCTTTAAAATATATAAATGTTTACACATAATAATATTGATATAATAATATGAATAATTATAACATAAATTATTAATTATATGCACAAAATTTTTATAGTAATTTTAATTGATTGAATATTCTTGCATACAATTTTAATTGATGCAATTATTTTATTTGAAAATAATTCTTTCTTGACAGTAAAATACTATGTGAACTGATAAAGTGGTTTGTTTAAGGTAGTTTCTTAATATATGCATTAATCTGTCAGTTATTGAGATTTAGTCACATCAGGCATCTAATTGGTTCACTAGGAATATTGATTAAATTTTATGTCAGATAATCATGTTCATTATTCTAATTATTTATTGGATATATGAACATTTCTAATCGGAGCAGTCCCATAGCATTGCAGCCCTATTAAGCATGTAAATATCTATTTCATATAAATTTCATGATATTGTAATTTCATTTTTTATTTGTCTTTTAAATTACACTGATATTAAATAGAATCCTTTTTTATTATCTTCAATTATGGTAGAAAATCATGTGATTAAATATTTAACTAGATTTTGACAATGGTTTTAATTTCAGAACAATGATATAATTTTATGTTGAAAGTGAGATAATATAAATATTTAAAGAAATGTCAAAATTGAACAAAATTTTGCATAGTTATTGATTTGGTATCATTACAAAGACAATTTTTTAAAGCTTTGAAATGGTGTGAAATTCATTTTTGTGCAATAATATTTTTAGAGGTTATCACAGAAAAATGCTAAAATTCAACTTGATTTTAAATTAATTAAAATTTTAAAATAATTGCTCTGAGATTCACATTCCCACCTTTCAATGTGTATATATGTGCTAAATTTAACTGTTGGTTAAATGGTTTCAACTGTAGAGTGCTGATACACAAACACATACATGCATTCATCTCTATTAGTAGAATTATCATAATTGATTATATTTACCTGAGATTCTATGAGAAATTCTTATGCTACATATACCCAAGATGTTCGAGAAATGAAAAAATATTATAATGAAGCCTTCCTATTTCTTTATCTTGATATGAGGAACTGTTCTTGAAATAATTCTTATGACGATGGTAAGCTATATCAATGATTTTCCTGCACACATTCTCTTTTTATCTACTCGTATTCCAAAAAATTTTGAAGTATTTAAACAAATATTATTTTAAAATAGCCCTTATATTTTTTATCATTTTTATTAATTTTATCTGGAAAATTAAATAATAATTCATATTTTATAATTTTAATATACTGATGCATTGATGGGTTTTTTAGACACCAGAAGGTTTGGAATACATCTATGTAAAAGAAGTTACTGAGTCTTCTACTGGTGTGAAAGTACGGCTCCTAAATCCTATTGTGGTTCGTTTGCGTCAGAATCAAATTGTCCTTGCTTATCCCTTCAAATATCTGAGCGTAAGTATATGTAATTCATGGATACTTTACAGTATAAACACAATTCATAAATACATTACTATATAAATCAAGAAATATCTTTTTTTATACTTTTTTTAATAAAATTAATTTGTATTTCCCCATTAGTTTGACAGCAGCTGATATGGGCAAGAAATATATAGCAACCTTATGCATTAAAGTTCATGCAGAAACTTGCTAAATTTATTAATATTGTAGTTATTTTGGAGGCTTCTATGTTAGCAAAAAGAAATAAATAAACCATAAATTCTGGAAACATTTGTATGTGACTGATATTACTGAAAAGATAAAAGAAATGTACCAAACTATTTTCTTTTAACTTTTTAAAAATATTTGAATGGCATAGATATAATTATAAAAATTTATATAATGTGAGATCCATATGTACATCTCAAAAGTAGAAAGCAGCTTTATCTAATTAATAAAAGGAGTTAACTTTTAAAATTTTGCACTAAAATGAAAATAGAATTAGCACTTAGTATAGAAAAGAAAATGTGTTATAAAATATTGCTTAGATGTTAAAAATTATTAGAATTTTTATTGCATTTTCCTTGATAATTTCTTAAAATATTATGACACAAAAAAAAAACATTTTTGCATTGTTTTAAAATTCAAAAAATTATCCATAAATAAGAAAAGTCCAAAAAAATTAATTAAAAAAATTCTTTTTAATAATATCAATTTAATAAGCATGGACATTTTTCAATTTAATAAGCATGGGCATTTTTTTTTAATTTTACAATTGACATTTTTCAAAAAATGTTGATATTAAAATGATTGTTTGCCCAATTTTTAATAATAAATTACATTGTTCTACAGAAATTCAAACCATTTTCAGTGTTTCATCAAATATTTAATCACTTGATTTTCTATCCTTCTTGAAAGCTAAGGAAGAAGGATTCTGCTTATTATCTGTATAGTTTGTAAGATGAATAAAAAGTGAAATTTTAGTTCTGAGGAATTCAAATGATAGATGAACTTGTGCAAGTTGAGGTTCGAACTCGCAACGTTAGGGTTCATAGCCGAGTAACAACGCCACTAGACAAAAGTGTACACTCGTGTCCGGATGTTGTTATCTGACTTTTATGAAGTTACAAACTCGCAACGTTAGGGTTCATAGCCGAGTAACAAAGCCACTAGACAAAAGTGTACACTCGTGTCCGGATGTTGTTATCTGACTTTTATGAAGTTACCACCACAAACTGAACATGATGACATGAGCCTAGTCTTTATTAGGAAGACATAGGCAGAGTTTTATCTAAATAATTTATTTAAAATTAAATACAACCAAAATCCCTTATGAACCAGCTGGTCACCAAACGACTGCTAGTTTTTAATGAATTTGGTGCCAATGCTGATTCAAATGAAATGTTCATTAATTTTATAGAGAGTAATGAAATTCTGCTGCATATAACTTCATGCTATTATTACTGATATAAAATCAGTTTTCTTAATATCATACATTTGAAAATTTTTTAAACTGTACATTTTTAGGCTGTCAATGGTAAGGCATCAGAAATTATACTCAATCAAGAAAATAGAAAAAATTACACTGGTTGTGATGACACTAGCTCTATAAATCCAACTTGTGGTTTGAAATTTGAAAGAGGAAGAGTTGTCCTCTTCAGTGAGGTAATGTATTAATACTATTTATTTATTCATAAAAAATTATAATATGATAAATTTTTTTCACTTAACTATTACAAAACTAGACTTTTATAATATATTCCTTTCTTACTCAACATTTTTTTGTTCATTAATCATTGACTAAATTTGTTTATAATTGCATATTAAATATTACAAATGCTAAATGTTAATGCCATTTGTTATAGTATATATTAATGATGCAAACATTATATGCTAAAGATCTTGTTCATATCATTTTGCTTTTATTTTATGGAATGGTTATATTTGTATTAAACACCATTTTATTAATATTTGAAATGTTTCAGTATATATATATATATATATATATATATATATATATATATATATATATCTTTCAAATATTAAGAATTATTTCTTTTTGATATTGTATATATTGTCTTCAATAAATTGCAAATTGAATTTGTGTGATTTTATAAAAAGTAATTTTTAACTTATTGTTTGTTTTTATTGTTTGAATCTTCTGATAGCATTTGATGACATAAATAGTTTATAACTGCAAGAGGACTATTATAAATTTTAAAGAAGAAATATTCTTTATCTAATTACTCTAAAATCACATTATACTGTCTTTTTTATGTTTTCAGAAATTCTTATATAAGAGATTTTATATATTATAATAGTAAAATATGAGGAAAAGAAATGAAAAATCCATCTATAACTTTCCTAAAATTTTGGGCAACATATTTTTTTTCTATAATCTCTAAAACTGACTTGTTTTATTCTTTTCAGTTAAAATTCTTATTTGATCATTCAATGAAATTACCCTTTTGTTTTATGTATAATTTTTTAATGAAAAAAATTATAAAGAAAGGTATTCAAACAGTAATAATGACAAAAAGTGTATATGAATTGAATAATTTAGTAATGTTTTCAAATAGTTTGAATTTAAATGGAAATTCTCCAACGCTGTAGCAACTCATAACTTTGGGGGTTATGTACTAAATTTGCATCTGTGAAGCATAATATTTTAGCGCGAAATCAACTTGAATACTTATAAATAACTGAAGCTGGTTCCTTATCTATTATATCTATCTGTGTTTAAAATATCTGCTTCTATATATAAGTGATGTTTTAAAGCGAAAACTGTTTTAAATTATCTATATCTGTTATTATCTTTTTGTGTTGGAATTTTCTGTGTTAGGAAACAAAATTATTCTTATTGCTATTCTCATAGAAACTGTTTATTCATTTTAAATTAAAATGATACTAAATGGCTAAAGATCTTGGCAGTAAATTCAGATAAAAAATGTTTTTTAAGAAATTTTAAAAATTGAAGAGAATCTCTGATTTGATGTTAAAATGCCAATTCCTGAATTACTCTTAAACATACACATATATATTGCAAATAAAGATTTCTGATACAGATTACTCACTCTAATCCTTGCCCAGAAGTTAATTTCTGAACTATGAGAGAAACACAAATACTTCCAGTGGAAAAGTGTTTAAATGATATAAGGAATTATATTTTATGTTGTTTCTCAATAAATGCATTGCTAACAAAAATTGCTTCGCTGGTTTTTAATCTTATATGCAATATTTAATAAAATATTCTTGACATTGTAGCATTTTAAACAAATGAACAATTCCCTCTTTACTTGACTGAAATTAAAAAAATTATGAAATTTTAAATATCTATTACTGTTTTATACCATTCTAAGGTAGATCTGCAAATCAGTATATTGTTTCATTCCTTGAGATAGCTGTTAAATGATGTAAAATATTAACATTTAAACTTTCATTTCCTTAAATTGCAGAAGCATGGAGCACTTTTTAAAAAAAATATTAGTGTATCAAGGAATTTTCTTAAATATAACTAATAGGATACAGAGATTATATAAAACAAGTAGATTTTGTAATTCTTTCAATTATACATTTATTTACTGAAGCAGCATAAGAGATAATTCTTTAGTTATTTAAAGCATTTTCTCTTATTGGAAGCATATGCTTATCTCCAATGATTTGAAATTAGTAATTAGACCATGACTAGAATGAACATCATGCTGATGCATTTGCAACTAGAGCAACAAGAAAATCTTAGAGATTTTATGTTTGAATATGATTGAATTCCTTACCTCTCAAAATAATATAATAATCTTGTCTTCATTTTTAAATGTAGCTATTTCAATATCAAAAATTGCAAACTGTCAATATTTTTCCCCCCCATTCCTATTCAATCTATGATTACAAGATCATGGGATTTTTCATTAGTCAATATTGGTAATTTTTTATCATTCCATGAATTATTGATCTTTTAAAACAATATATTATCCATCACAAGCTTTGTTAAAAAAATTTCATTTAAATATTCATATTCATGAAGTATTTTCTGTTTTATCCTCTATCAGGTTCTGTGATTTTCCTGATTTTAAACTGTTTTATTTGTAAAGGTAAAGTAAATTAAAGATGGAAATTGCTCTCATATAATTCATTAATTAGAAATAAAATAATTTTTGAAAAACATTCCAAGATGAACCTTGTAATTTAGATTTAATATAGATTTTGGAGTAAACAGGGTCTTGTTCTGAGATAAACAAACTCATATTTTTTCCTTCTTTTTTCCCTATTTTGTTGAATTACATAAAAAAAATGCTCATTTTATAAGATGTTTTAAATGAGAAATTGAGATGGGAATAAATACCAGGAATTTTTTTTCTCTTTTTTTAAAAATTGATTTAAAATTTAAAAAAAATCTCAATAGATAATTTTTGAATCTTAGGTTTACAAAGCTCTGACTTATAACATTTAAAATTTTTATTTTTTATACTTTAATCATTTCTGTGTTATGTGAAAATATTTTCTTTCATATATATATATATATATATATATTTAATCAACTTTAAAATGATCAGTTTGCTTACGTCTTTACTGACTTTTAAATATTTTTATTGCATTTGTCTTTTTTCACATTTGTAAATAGGGAATTTTCTGGTGAAATTAGTAAAAGTTCCAATGTGTTTGTTTTCAAATTTTGTGTTTTAAGAATTTGCTATCAATTCACATTGTAACTTAATTAAACTTTCATTTTATATGATGGATGCTATCTATAAATAAATTTTAGGATAATTTGATTTCAAGATTTCATAATATTTATGATAAATTATATTGTAAAAACTAGAAAATAAGCAAAAGAATTTTTACAGTTTAATGTACAAATAAAAGTGTGTTTTATGACATGAATTTTATTTGTTGTGATTGACATTAAATTCTAAATTTGTGACCTTATGTCATCATAGTATTTTTCTTGCATAAGAATTTTTATTATTTATTTCATTATTAACTAGTTACCTTGGATGACCTTTTTGTTAATAGGAGATATTGGCTATTTTTAATTTCAATTAAATTATTAAATACAACTTCTTATCCAGGATACAGCAAAATTTCAGACATTCAAGATGTGTTATTTAATTGTTTTATATATATTCTGCTCATTTTGTACATGGAATTTTCAACTGGAGGTCACTCTCATGACATCATGATACTATTAAAAATGTAAATATGCTTCTATCTTATAAATTTCATTCTATTGTAACTTCACTTTTTTATCCATCTCGTAAGTTATACAGAAACTAAAGAAAATCCTTATTCTTTAACTATATATATATATATAAAGTTGCCAAAATTCAGCAAAAATTTGCTCTAATATTAAATTTATAAATTAAAAGAATTTTTTAAATTCTGCAACAGTACAAAATTTATTTTTGTGCAATAATGAATTTTGGGAGTTATGGCAGAAAAACATAAATTCAATTTAATTTTGATTAATTAAAATTTAATAAGTTGCTCCTAGGTGCACATTTTCACTCCTCAAAACATGTATGTGCCAAATTTGGTAGCTTGTGTGCCACCGACCACCCTGCCACCACTGAATGATGCAGTATCAACAATCCAAAATCAACATGCCAAATTTGGTAGCTATAGGTCAAATGGTCTAGCTTGTAGATCATAAACACACGCACCCATACACTTTAATTTTTATTAGTAGTAAAAATAATGTTACTAAACTATGTAAACAAAATTAGAATTTATGTTACTAGAAACAACAATTTTTTTTTTCCCCTATCAAATATGATGAAACCATGATAATATGATGGATAAAATACAGGTGAGTACAAATGATGGACCCAATTTTAAAAAATCATATTTTTGAAATTACTGCACATATTGCAATAAGGGATGCATGAATTTAAAGAGAAATATACCAAGTTTTTTTCAGTTTCAAATGTTCGATGTGTGACCCTCTTGTGACATGGCATCGTCCAATCCAGTTTAATCCAGTTCATTCCAAACATTTTGTAACATCACTCTGGCAGTATTTTTGGCATTGGTAGTACATAAACTATGCCTTGTCTCAATGATTTCTTTTTGTGGGGTTATGTCAAAGATAGCAGACATAACAAAAAGCCACAAAATGTTTGGAACAAACTGGATTACAGATTGGACATATGCCATGTAACAAGACAGTCACATATCAAACATTAGTAACTGAAAAATCTTGGTATATTTCTCTTTAAATCCATGTATCACTTATTGTAATAAGTGCAATAGTTTAAAAAATATTATTTTTTAAAATCATTTGTATTTACCGAGTATAAGTATAATTACCGAGTACTGTGTATTTTATACATTTTAATCATTATGTTTATATTTCAGTTCTATTTCTGGAAATAATTGAAATTATAATGGATAATAATTAATAAAATAAAAAATAAGAATAAATATAATAAGAAGAAAAATAAAAATAATAAAGAAAAGTGATTAAAAAAGAAATTTTATTCCTATTGTTGGATAATTTAACTTACTTGAAATTATTGTGTATACCTGAATGGGTTCAAAGTATTTTTTTAGAGTGTTTATTTTTACTTTTGTGTTATTCATTGGAAGAATGTCATTTTTCAGACTAAGATCATATAGTTTTGACTTAATTAATTTTTAATGAAAACAGTAGACAACAGATTTAATTTTTGACTAAAAAAATAACAAATTAGGATTTTTTTTGTCTATGCTTTTATTTCTGATAAAATTATTACATTCTATAATCTTAATAAACCTTATGTGGAATTTTAGTAATACTACATAACTAAACTTTTAAAAATAAATTTCATCTATTTCAAAGTATTTGAAGGCTGTTATTTGTCATATGCTTTGTTAAAAAATGTTTAATTTTTACTGTGATAAATGAAGATATTAATTTTGAATGTTTAGATTAATTTGAATTTTTTTAAGTATATTTTATCAAAATATTCTCTTCTACATACTTCTTTTATCCTTAGGGATTCTGTTGCTTTTGTCCTGAAACACCTGTTGACACAAAACAGATTAGAGGGGAACAAGACTGCTCTCGTCCTGCACCTGATTTGGAAGCACAAAAGTTGAAAGCCAGTGCTCATTGCCTTCATTTTAGTGATATTTGGTAAATTTAAATTTTTTAAAAAGTGATTCTATTATGTCATCAAAATATCAGTCACTATTATGTTTTTTTCTCAAAATAGTTTGCTCTTTCTAGGTGTTTTAGGTTGTATAAAATCATTTGGTTTTTGTTTTAATGACTATTATTTTGCTATAAAAATAATCTACTCATTATTGTTTCATTTTATTCATTATTAGCTTTTATCTTTTTTATTATATTTATTTGTGAATGTTTGTACCAAAAAAAATACTGTGTTTGCTGACTTTTACTGTTTAGAAAATATCTATAAAAGGTATTTAATGTCTTGCTTTGAGTTTGAAACTTAAAATATTCATTTTTTTCCAATTTGTATAATTATGAAGTTTAAAAAGTTAGAATATTGCATCAAACTGTTGCTTTAAGAAGTGTAATTTCAACAAAATTGTTGAATAATACACAATTGCTGCTTCTTAAACATGAAGTAGTTTATTTAATTATATAATAGAATTGATTGCATCTACATTTTACTATTTTTATGCTATTTGCAGGTATTCAGTCAGTGCTTTAAGTGATCCAGTTATCTTTCATGATATATTTTTGCAAGTGTATAACCAGAGACATTTAATAAATGGATCAGCTGTGTGGGTATCTTTGACACATGAGGAAGATTTTGAATTGAATTATAAAAATACTTCTCAGTATGATACAAATAAAACAGTAGGTAGTTTATGTCTTTTATTCATTACTAGCCACCTGTAGCAACCTGGTTCACCTGTATTAATGATCGCTAAAATTTTCAATTAAATATTTTATGCCACTTTGTCTCTTAATAACTTTTTTTGCAAAATGTTTTTAAGCTACAGATTTTGATAGTTATATAATTCAGTCATACTGTTATGTAGGCCTTAAACATTTCTGTTCATTGTACTACTTTATCTCTCTCTTTAATTTTCTGTCAGTGCCCATAAAAAAATTTTAAAATTAAAAGTGGAAGTGTTAAACTGTAATTAATATAAAAACATTTTGCACTGAAATCAACCATATCTTTTTTTTTAATATGAAAATTGTAAATAGAGTCGTTCGACCTTGAAGTTGTATGTGCACTGCAGAATAATTTTCATAATTTATATAATATCTTAAAAAAATATTCAGCAAAACCTTCATAAAATTCAATTTTTAGTTTGACATTCAAAATATTTAAAAGTTGTAAATAAAAATATTTTATTTTATTTCAGTCAGTAAATGTACTTATGAAAAAATTATGAAGTTTAAATTTTACACAGTCCTTTTGTCCCAAGGAATCATATTCTACAAAATACTCTTGACACTTTTAAATAAATAAATAAGGTTTCTATCTTCTGCTATCAAATCTGACCAATTTATTAAGTTTTAATATATCAATTTTAAAACAATCAACATTTTCATAATCATAGACCATTCACTGTTCAGAAATTCTGGTAGAAGATTGACATGTCTTCTTTGAGATGGTCGATAAAGTGGTTTGAAATCGCCAATTTCTATAGAAAAGTGATATTCAAATTTCATAAATTTAGCTGTTTTAGTGATTGATTTAATTTTTTGGAGTTCAACAATTTTTATTTAAAATATTGGTGTCTCAAGAATATTTTGTTAAATATGATTCAAAGAGCAATGGACCTTTTGTAAGAATTTAAAATTTGTAAATGATTGGAGCTTTTATTGATTCACATTAAATAAAATGTAATTATTTAGTTCATTTTGCTAACTAATGTATAGCCTAAATTAACTCAGGGGCTCTGATTAGTGATTTTCCTGTATGTGTTTGTTTGTTTGTTTTAAACAATGTTTGCCTTTAACTGCTTTGCTTAATTAATAATATAGATATTATAAAAGATCATAGAAAACTTTTCCTCCATTTACTTTTTAGAAAATATCATATTTCAAATTTTTTCTCTTCATGCAGACAAATGCTGAAAATTACACTTTTATATGTTTAGTTTGCAATGATAGTTAACTTATTTTTTAATTTGAATTTCTGTTAATGGTATAGCAACATACTGATAAAAGCTAATTTTTTCCCATTGACATGCTCGTACAGATTAAATTTTATTTTTATTTTGTGCGAAATATACT
This sequence comes from Argiope aurantia, assembly GCA_026543865.1. Lineage (NCBI taxonomy): Eukaryota > Metazoa > Arthropoda > Arachnida > Araneae > Araneidae > Argiope > Argiope aurantia. Next base: position 8,215 of record JAPMOR010068538.1, on the reverse strand, counting down.
GTTGAAAAATATAATTAAAACATTTCTTTAAAAATTCATTAAAAATCGAAAGTTAATCTATAGGTTAAAGCATTGATATTATTAAAAAGATAATTTTTTGAGTTTTTACTTCATGCAAAAATCAATTTTGTGCTATAATATTTTTGGAAGTTATAGCGGAAAAACGCCGAAATTTCGCACAATTTTTAATTAGTTAAAATTACAACAAAATCACTGTCAGGTGCTCATTTCCAGCCTTCAAGGTATATATAAGCCAAATTTGGTAGCTGTAGGTCAAACGATCTGGCTGGTAGAGTGTCAACACATACACACACATTGAGCTTTATTATAAGTATAGATTACAAATATATTGTTCAATTGAAAGAAAACACACTGTTTAAAATTTCATATGTGTAATGTTTAAAGTTTATCTATATTAGCATATTCCCATTTATTAATAAGAAAATGACCCAGTGGGCACACTGTATGATGATAAACATACTGTATCCCTGCAGTCAGGGGAGGAATTTAGTATCTTAATCTTTTGAAGACAAAGTGAGGAATGGTAATATAGGCAACAGTCGAATTCCCCCAATCTTATTATTCATATTTAATATAATATTGTTGACATATTAATATTTTAAACCAAACAAAAATGTGGAGAAATTCTGCAACTAAAACTAACTGAATTATAAAGTTTTGATTATCATGATTTTTAGTCAATTTTTTATCATTTCAATGGCCAACTTAAAATAAAGTAGGTTCACATTCAGCCAACTACAATCCATCCAGAAAGACCATGCATGTGCAGAAACTGTGCAGTAGCAAGTACTTGACCTGTTTAAACAAGAACTTGCTATTGTTTGCTCTTTCAGCATATGCATGACTTATTAGAATCTTATAACTGGCTGAATCATTAAAAAAATTTCCCAACTGCAAAGATCTCTAATAATTTAAAAACCAGCTATATTGTACCATGATTAGAGTAGACACCATGTATATAATCAAATTCTTTAAATTCAACTTGCAACTTAATTAAAACTTTTACATGATTTTTGCATGAATTCCATCCCATCATTTTTTTTTGATAATTTATGCACCTTGTATTACAGTCAAAAGTTATAACAGAATTACTTTAAGAAATGCATAGCATATCTTTTATTGCTTTCAGAAAACTTGGCTTTTAATACTATTTTAGCTGTACCCAATGATTTGAATCTAAATTTCCTGTTGAGTTTCTATTTTCTTAGGGCAGATGAAAAATTATATAAAATATTAAAGTTAATAGAATTTTAATTTTATTTGCTGCTTCTTGTTTTTGTAAAGCTACATTTCTAATACTTGCTGTCATAAAATTAAACTATGAAGTGAAAACCAATCTGCAAAAGCAAGTATGAGTAGCTGTGTTCAGCTTATTTTCAATAATTTTGTAGTGATTAACACATTCATCCATTCTATTAATATTTTCATAAATTTGATGTTGCCTAAAATGTTTTTTTTTATTTAAACTATACGAAAATTATCAACTATTTTGTAAATAGTATTTGTTGGAACATTTACATTTATTTTAAACTAATTATTCTTATTTAAAGGCATATTTATTCCTTTTAATTTTGATATTTTTCAGTTTCTACTGATCTTAATATTGGTATTATATTTTTCAGAAATATGAAAGTAATCAGCATATTCCTTGTCCATCTATGTTGGTATTGTATTTTTGAAAGGGAGAGTAAAATAAAATAATAGATATAATTTTATTAACGGTTGCTATAAATATTACTTATAGATTGATATACAGTTTAATGTGGAACAAATGTTTCAGGTTACAAAGTATGTTTTTAAATTAGGGTTAAATATTATTAGAATAAATGTGCATTTTGAGAAACAGTTAAGCATTGTTATTTTAATATTTTCAAAATAAAAGAAAATGGTGAAATAAATTTTGATGCAGATGTGTAATGTTTGACAGATTGTTGCTTCTTTTTTCACTGAGAGTCCTAAGAAGGGGACCATACTGATATCCTCAGATGAAAATCGTTTGCTTATACCTCAACCAATGCCAGGTGTGGAGGTAGACAAATTACCACCAGCTGTAAAGGTAATTAGATTTTTATACATTTTATTTACCAAATGATTGTATAACGTGGAAGAAGTAAATTGATGTTAATTCCAAGTTCGTCTTTTTTCAGCCACACGTTTGCAAAATTGTGTTACAGTAAATTGAGTTAACAGGATAGCCATTTGTTTTTAAAAAAAGAATCTTAAAATTAATAAAAATTTCCATGGGAGGGCATTTTTTGTACACAGTAACGAAAAGCAAATTATGTCTGTTCGCACCAGAACTCAAGAACGAAAGGGACGGAAATTTTTCTCTTAGTGATTTCTCTAAGAGATTCTTTTAGATATTTCTTTAATAGTGTCGATTCAGGAAAAGTAATTTTGAGTATCTTTAAAAGAATGTTGTAGGCGTTAAGGATTTTTATTTTTTCTCTCAAAGGGTGAAAATTCAAAGTCACCAAATTTTTAGATTATGTATTAGAAATAACTAAATAAAAAAAGAGGGATTTTATTCAGAAATTAAAAGAAAATTATAAAATAAAGTAATATTGGCTAATTTAAGATAAAAAGTAGAAAATTAATTAAGATTTAAATTAGATTAAATGGTAATATTGCATATATATATATATAAAGCTTAATTAATAAGCATGGTTTTTATTAAATTTTGCCTGCTTCCTTTAAATTTTTTTCTTTTATGTTTTGGTAAAATTCTTTTCATGTTTGTGATTATTATTCATCCTAGATCTTGATAAAAATATGAAGTCGGCAACTTTTGATATATGAATTTTAAAAAAATGGAAATAATGCATTAATCTAAGAATCTATGAAATCACAAATGAAATATCTTGATTATAATCATTAATTATTAAATTTTGATTTATTAAAGAGATATTTCTTTGCGAAAATGAAAAAAAAAACATAATCATTTCATTACTTATTATTTATATATCATATAAAAAGTATTAGTATAGTTTATTATATATTTTATGTTATTTTGATTTTATAGAATGGTGCAACAGATTATCTTTTGATAGACAAGTCAGTAATAAATCCTGTTGGTGATGAATGTGATATGGCAGGTGTTTCATATAAAGGTTTTGCCAAACAACCTAATCGTTGTGATGTTCCCAAAGGAACGTAAGTAGAATGTGTTTGAGAATTTTTCACTTTAATTTTGAGTTACTTAATTCTGAAAATATCTCTTTACGATAGGTATAGGTATACTTTTAAATTTCCGCAATGTTTCCTTCTTGAAAATTAAATATCAATTAGTATTTATTGCAAATGAAGTTTTTACAAGCATATGAAATTGATTTGTTAATGTCTTCATTTCATTAAAATAAGTTAAAAGGATCCATTTTAATCTGAAATAATTTTCACTCTCCTAAAATGATCATTCAAATATAATTCTTTTTTTAACATTTGCATTTCAAAGATTTTTTTTTCTTATTTAGATTTACTTATGAATTATTTTAATGGAAAATCATTATTAATTATAGATTATGTACTTTTATATTGGTGGATTTAAAGAACTCCAGAATATGTGATATATCTCCATACAGAACTCTGTGTTATGTATAGAGATCCTTTTTTTTTTAAAAAATTGATAATTTTAAAATTCATTGCTTGTTTCTTATTTCTATTTGAGACATAATAAACTTGAAATAAACCAAAATATTCATTCACTGTGCATTCTATAAGAAAGTGTAATTTTTTATTTTAAATAATTTTTTTTTCCTTTTGTAAAAAAAAAAAAAAAAAAAAAAAGTTTGTCTTATAATTATTTCAATTTGAAAATCAGATTTATATCCTTTGTGGGAGCCAAGCATTGTTTTCATAAATGTGACAGTTTTTATATGTTTGTTTATATATATATATATATTACAGAAATGTGAATTTTATAAATATTTATGTTATTGTTCAAAATATTTTCAGAAATTCATTAAGATTTGTGTTTATTAGCACAAATTTTATTAATGAAACTTTGAACCTAATTAGTTTACTGTGCATAGTTTTAATAAGAGTGTTACATTAACAATAAATTTCAACTAGTTTTTCTATTAGAAATAATTAAATATTTCTTTTATCATGGTTAGCAATTAATAATTTTTAAAATGTGTATTTTCTGGATTATAATTTTAAAAGTGAAAACTGATGAAAATAAAATTGATAGATCCTTGTATGGAAGAAATTAGTATCTTATTTAAATTAGTATCTTGAAAAGAAAATAATAGATCATTAATTATGTCTAGATTAACAAATATACGAGGTAGACTGAAATTCTTTTCTGTGGGCAATTTCTACATAATGAACATTTCTACATAATGAATTATTTTTTCTACATAATGAACATTTTTATGTCAAATTGCTTATTTACTTATCATGCCTGAAAGTTTATTGTAAGAGTTTAGTAATTCAGTATTTAAAAAAAAAGGGAAATCCCAAAAAATCATGTTATTTGAATTATTTGAAAATAATGTTTTTGAGAGTTGTGTTTAAAAATTATCATAATAAAGTAGCAAGTAAATATCTGCAGATTTATTGAATTTGAAAGCACTGACATTGTTTATTTTAGAAATTGACAATTTTTCAGTGGGAGGATGTAAATATTTTATTCATTAAAATAGTGTTTTAATGCAATTTTTGTAGACATTTTCTGTTTTAGTTTCACGAGTGTTATTTGCAATAGATTAAAACTGGAACCAATATCCAATGTTAAAATTACAGCAAAACTTAATAAGTTTTACCAGGAAATTTCTTATCTATGTTGCATTCTATTTATCCCCCATTCTTTTTCACATTACTGTAAGGCACTATAAAAAATTACTAAAATTTTGCAATATCTCTTTACACTAAATTTTTTTGTATAATAATATGAAACCATATATTATCTTGATTTTATAGTTATAATTTAAAGAAAATGGATCTATTTTGTGAAAAATTTATATTTTAACTATTATATTAATTTAATGTTCTGATTGAAAAATTTAAAATTCAATACCTAGGTTTTGTTAGATATTTGGAAGATTTTTTCAGTTTATAAAATTACATTCAAGCTATGGTCAATTTCAACTATATGCATAAAAGTTTTATTTTATTGAAGAATAAAAAAGCATGTTAAAAAGCAGTGATAAGACAAAGAATTAAATACAATCTTTGCTATATATATAATATATGTCCTAAGTAGCTGACATTTTTTATCCATCAGTTCATTTTTTTTAATTGAAAATATTTATTAGTTGTTAAACAAATTTTCAGTTTTTTTGTCTAAATGCATTATTCATTGCCATCATTTTACTATTTTTTTTTAAAATTATATGCTTCATATATATTTTTATTAAAATTAATTATTATTTTTATTTTAGCTTATGTAAATAATTGAAACTAGCAAGCTATTATAAGTTTTGCATTGTTTGAATCAAATGATAGTTTTCTTTCCCAATTTTCTGTTTCAGATGCTTGAAAAATCAGCCATTAGACTTTTGGGAAGCAGATGAGGTTAGTTATTATCATTATTAATTTGAACATTAGTAACTTAATTGGATTGATTCTAAAGTTATGATTAAAGTTATATTGTGTAAAGAATAGTTTGATTTTTTCAAAATCTTGGTCATAACATTTTTTTATTAGTTTAAATAATATAATAACTAATAAATAACTAAATGAGTTATTATTTTATAAATAACTAATTTAGTAATAGTTATTTATAAAAATAACTAAAAAATAACTAAATAAGTTATTATTTTAAGACTTATTACAAAAACAGACAATGGAAATGTTTTAAAATGCTGAGAATTTTGGTAATTTAGCTATTAATGTAAAGAAAAAAAAATGCTTCAAATAATTTTATTTCTTAAAATTAGTATGTTTAATTATTTAAGTTCACACTTGAATTTTAATATTCTATTGCTTTTTTTAATTGAAATGCTGCTCATTATAATAAAATACAACTAGTATATATAATAAGCTTTTGCAGTAATATCCTATTTCGCAGTTTATTAATTTTGTCCCAACAAAATTTTAACAATTTTTCAATCAAAGTTTGTCTTGTTTATCATTGATTTATTTTTATTTCATTGTTCTACACTGTTTTGAAGTAAATTTTATCACTATCTTTAGTTTTCTTGAATAATTTGGTTATATCAATTTTTTTGAATTTCAATCTCTCCATTTGTTTGTGGTATATTAGTTATTTTTATTGTTTAAATATCCTTACCATACAACATCATGAATACTGATATTTGAATTTCTTTTTGTCTCTCTCTGTATAATATTTTGTTCTAGTTAGTATATCTGTAAAGCATATTCTATCAATATTTAATTGTTTAAATTGACTTTCAAACTAATTTTATTATTTTTTTATTGATAACCCAAAACATATTAAAAAAACAACATTTTTTTTTTGTTTGCTTAACCTTAAGCCTGTTAAAAATACTCTTTGGTTGCATTTTTATATGCTACTTGGCAAAATTTATCAAACAATAACATATTTTACTATAACTGTGTTGATATTTTAATATAATAAAACATACATATTATACACAAAAACTATTTTATTATTTATGATGTGACAAATGATATTAACAAGAGTTAAAAATTTAAAACTAAGTTTACAAAATGTTTAAAAGTAAACAGCATTGCAGATTAAAGTTAGTTACTTTATAATTTGTGCTGGATTTTGAAATCTAAATCGTGACATAAATATAATAGTTCCCATTTATTTGCATTTTAAAAATAATTATTTCAATTAAAATATTTATTTATATTATAGTTATTTCAATTAAAATAATTATTTATATTATAATTATTTCAATTAAA
>JAPMOR010068534.1:13837-81339 GCA_026543865.1 Argiope aurantia | reverse complement strand
AGCTAAGTCAATATTGACAAAGATTTAACTAGGGAAACACAGTAAGTCATTTTTATATTACTCTAAAGGAGATCTAAATGTACATCAAAGATTTTTCCTTACTAGTCAATTTCTTTTTGATGTGCATTGTGTTATTCGAGGTTTTTTTTTGTAAGTGCTAGTTCATAACGTCACAAATTAAAAATTTGTCGGAGGAAAATTCTTATTTTGAAAAATGAGGAAGTTTCTTATTTTGAAAAATTGAAATCTCATTTAGGAGACTGTACTTTCTCGTAAAATAAGTATAGAAAACTTATTGCAATTGTCGAAAAATTCGAACTTGAGATTTTGAAAAATCTCCATGTTTTTAAAAATCACATTTTTAAAAAATGTCGTTCTGTCTGTTTGCGAACAAGTATTTAGAAACACTTTGAGCTTGACAGATGAAATTTGGCATATTGTCTTGATACCAAATGTGTAGATTTCTATCACATTTTGGGCAAAATCCGTTCTGAGGAATGTCTATTCGATTATAAGTTAACATAACTAAAAAACGAAGAGACTTAAATAGACAAAATGTGACCCACATATTTAACAGCCATAGAATAGATACCTGGCAAATTTGGAATCAAATCCAACGTTCGGTTGTCTGTTCTTTCAGAAATTTGTAAAAGCGATAACTCAAAAACGCAGTGGTTTAAATATATCAAATTTGGTACGTGATTTTATTATTGTAAGTGTAGTTCTGTGTCAAAAACCGTATGCCAGTGATTAATCGCCAAAAAACTCGCCAAGTATGGCACGGTCGATTCAGTAAAAATATTAAATTCACGTAAAGGTTAATATTTCGCCACTATTGCCCTGAAATGTGTTCTGTGAAATATTACATTTATTAGAGAGTATGCGAGAAAGTTTTGAGGGAACCACTTCCGCTGTTTTATTTTTTATTTATTTTTATTAGAGGATTCCTTTTGTTTCAATCCGATTTTAGTGATTAATTTTAATTTTCATGGACAGTATTACTAGAGAAGACCCCCATTTCAGGGAAAGAAGTTTTTCAGGGAAATAAAACTTCTGATATTATATATTTTCATTTAAAGCATACTACAAATAATAATTTTTATTATTATTATTTCTTAAACACTTTACCAATGTGTATAAGACTTTCTACTATAATTTTTCGCTAGTTAATTTGTCACAATTATATCTGAGATGTTGCTAATAAGATAACAGCCCGTCTAAATGGGTGCATCTTCTAGTCATTAAAAGAATTGACTGTTTGTCGGTCTGTGCAGTTGCGAGTAAGAGAGCGTGGTGTTTCGAAAACGCAAAGGAAGTTAAATTTGATATGTGACTTTGTTTTTAATTTTATAAATCTGTTTCAGGTTTTGAGCATAATCAATGAGTAAAAAACACATCCAAAATCTTTACCCAATTTTATTTACCTTATTTAAAAGCACAAAATGCGTCATGTTGCGTCAGCATACAGGAAAAATCGAGAGAACATTTCCATTATTTCAGATAACATATTCTTTTACACAGGAATTGTCAGACTCTCTACCAATTGGTCGATTTGGTTCGAAATTCGATACAGATTTGGTATATCATATACCAAATATTATCTATCCATCTCATTCCGCTTTTGATTTATTTTATTCACATACGCACGGATAAACAGACCGTCGTTGCATCCAAAATTGAAACAGTTCTACAATGCATAGTCTTACGAATTTTCCGGGTTCGTTTGGATAGGGGAAGTTATATGGTGTGGAGAACGCTCAATCAGCAGTAGAAAAAAAAGCAGCTACGTTTATTTACACGAAGACACACAGGACAGCACAAAAACAACAACTATATACAGCATAGAAGACGATTATCTTCAGCCGAGACGTGCAGCATACAACAAGACTCAACTGCAGACAGCAGCGCACAGCTTAGCTCAGCACTAGCTTGACTCCGTCGCTGCTCTGCTAATCCCTGGAAGACCAGTTCTTCAACGTCGCTTCCGACTACTCTTCTCTGTCGCTTCCGACTACTCCGCTCCGTCGATTCCGACTACGACTACGACTACTCTGGTAGCACAGACTGACTCCTTTTATAGGTCTCAGGAGGCGGGGCTAGAAGCCTCTCAACCAATCAGGAACATTCGAGGCGTATTTCAGTTCCTACTGGACGGATCGTGAAAATTCTCGATGTTTCGGATATAATCTATTTTGACACCAAAGTCGTCAAATTCGTCGCCAAATTGTCGCCAAGCTCTGGGACCTCCGACGCGACACCCGGACTCCATCCAATACAGATGACTGTAAAACATTCTTTCCGATGATGGAGCCAACTATGCTGGGAAGCAGAATTGTAGGTTTGTAACAATAGTATAAATCAATTATACAATCGATTAAAGTTTCATTCATGAACCTCGCTTTCAGATGACTGCTAATCTTAATCTTCTCATTAAGATTAGCAGATTAAGATTAAGATCTTAATCTTCTCATTAAGTTTTAATCTTCTCATTCATTGGTAGAAGCAATTTCAATAAATAAATTGAAATCTGTTATCGCAAATTTCAAGTTCTCATGCGAGAAAATTGTTATTTTGCTAGTCCTCGAATTCATAGATTTAATTTCAGTACATAAATTGAAATCTTCTACGGCAAATTTCAAGCTCTCATATGAGAAAATTTTTATTTTGCTATTCAAAACATGATTATCATGAATTGGATTTTTAAATCGTAGTTGGTCACACGAAATGTATCGATGAATCATTTTGAAAAGAGGGAATTGCTACGTTTCCGGCTACATTTAGAGGTTTTTGTGAATAAAATTAAAATTGGAAAGGATAATTGGGTTCTGGATTTATCTGGAATTCCGGATTTTTTACTTTTCCAAATCCCGAATTTCTGTTTTTTTTTTTTTTTTTTTTACTGAAGTTTTCTAATTTTCTTGAATTGTGTCTAATTGTACTTAAGATTTGTTACTATCTCCAAATTAGCATTTTTTTAAAATGATAACTCGCTTAATTTAATAATTCAGAACATTTCAATTGCACTCCTAAAAAGCGAAAATTAAATGTTTCTTTAGCGAAACTTTTTGTGTGTGTTACTATCCAATATGGCGGTCGTTTGATGAACTTGAAGACAGTGCTTTTAGGTAATTTTGAGTTTATCTAGAACAAATATATCATATTAACATTAATGAGGTTTGCATTAAATGGACTGATTAAATGCTGCATGTAACTTAATTTTGAAGATTTATCTTCAGAATTTCGAAAATCATTTTCTTCTTAATTTATTTTTTTAATTGAATTTATTAGAATTTATTAAAAAAGTATTCTCAAAGAGACGTATTAAATGAATTGAATATGTGCTGAAAAAATTACTTTTAAAGAAATATCAATAGTTTGAGTTTTGCTTTTCATGGCGAAACATTAACTTTCATTATTTTGATGAAATTGAAGGATAATTTGTTAATTATAATTTCAATTGAGGAAAAATTGTTAGACCAAGTAATCGAAAACTATCTAATAGTTGTTAGTTGTTTTAACCAGGGGCTGAAAATGTTGTTGTCTTGGATTGAAGTATTCAAACTAAAAGAAGAAAAATGATTTATCGAATCTTGGCAATTAGTTAATCTGTGTTTTGTAATTCATGTATTCATTTTTGCAACCCCATTTAATTATTTGGGTAATTTTATGATGTGACAATACTTTATATGACGTAATGTACTGGCATTACAATGCTTTCTCTATATTTCGCATAGGGAAAAAAAATCAAATATAATGGATTTGAATTTCTTCAATAGAATATTCACCTTTTCATGATACCTTTCTTGTTGTTTCAGTATTTCTTATGAATGGAAAATAATGCGGCCTAAGAATAGAATCCATTAGCTGAACTGCATTTATCGCCTAATGAATTGTTTTCTGTTGTTGCGGGTAAAGATGCTATTCCAGGTGCTTGATTGTTACGTTTATTAATAGAAGCGATGCTCTTTCTTTATATTTCAGCTATGTGCTGTTTGCAGAATAAAATAAAGAAATGGATTTTCTATATGAAGAGAATCGTTCGTCCCAATGGCAGATTTCCGATTAGGTAGCTGCCTATGACAGCTGACCTGGAAGTGGCTCGAACAGATCGACTAAAAAAATTATTAGCCTTGCTTCGAAATAAATAAATATATAAAAATTACAAGTTTTAAGAATGATAAATTATTAGAATAATATTATACAATTTTTTCAAGCATAATTGGTCAGGCTCCTATCTATTTTATTACATGCATTTTGTTATTAATTGTGTTAGTATTAGTAAAATAGTTATTAGTGTTAATATTGGATGTATACTTGAATAATATTGCTTATAGATTTGGATTCTGCGTGTTCATGAATCATGATAAACAATGACATAAACATATTGACAAAATTAATAAAATTAAAAACTTATCTAGATCAACAGATGTGGATTCCCACACACTCTATAATAAAAATGTTATCACAGTGAACACCTTGCTTGCCATTGGAGTACAATATTTATGAAATATTAACTTTTGGCATGAATTTAGCTTTATTATTGAATCACGTGTGATCCTTGGCGAGTGACTTTGGCGATTAATTCCTGGTATGCAGTTATTAATTGATTACTAATAATTGCATCCAAAAATCGAATTTAATTTTCAAAAACGTTCTTCCTAACCAAATGAAACTAAAATTTGGCACAAAACTAACTAAAAGTCACAAAATCACTTATAAAATTTGATATATTTATGTCATTGCGTTTTTGAGTTATCAAAAAGTAAAAACTGCAGACCAGCAGACAGTCAACCTCTTTTTCGTTTTCGCTCATAATTTGGAGGGCGTCTATACTAAAGATGTTAAATCTGTGTGCCGAATTTTTTCTGTCTAGCTCGTTTGTTTTTATAATTATGGTGCTAACTTATATTCTAAAAGATGGTCAGTTAGACTTCCACTGATCGGATTTTGCTGAAAATTTGATAGAAGTCTAAAAATCTAGTATATTTCATCCATCCAGCTCAAAGCGTTTTGAAGTTATCTTTGTCACAGACAGATGAACATTTTCCAAAAATGTGTTTTTTGAATTCTGGGAGATCGAAAATACGGAAATTCGTCAAAATTTCCAGTTCGAAATATAGGGACAATACTGTTACAAACCTGCAATTCGGCTTCCCAGCATAGTTTGTTTCACTATCAGAAAGCCTGTTTTAAAGTCATCATTATTAGACGGAGTCCGTGTGTCACATCGGAGGTCCCAGAGCTTGGCGACCATTTGGCGACTTCGGCGCCAAAATAGATTATACCCGAAACATCGAGAATTTTCCCGATCCGTCCAGTAGGAACCGAGATACGCCTCGAACGTTCCTGATTGGTTGAGAGGCTTCTAGCCCCGCCTCCTGAGACCTATAAAAGGGTCCACAGCTGTCAGAGCAGGCAAGTCAAGTCAGAGGCCGGTCGTGGTCAGAAGTCAGTGTGGGGCAGAAGAGTAGTCGGAAGCGACGGAGTCAAGCTCGTGCTGAACTGAGCTGTGCGCTACTGTCTGCAGTAGATTCTGGTTGTATGCTACACGTCTCGGCTGAAGATAGTCGTCTCTGTGCTGTATATAGCTGTCGCTTTTGTGCTGTTCTGTGTGTCTTCGTGTAAATAAACGTCGTTGTTTCTTTTTCTACTGCCGCCTGCTGATTGAGCGTTTTTTACACCATATCACTTCCACTATCCAAACGAACCCCGGCAGAAATTTTGTAACAATACTTTCATTATACATGCAGTTTTATTATTAATAGAAATGCGATTAAAAAAGTGATTTGAAGAACATCTTTACAAAGAATCTAAATCCTTATACGAGTAAATCGAAAGTGTCCTTTCGTTAACTGTCTCGAATATTTCCACATAATAATGCACATTTTTATTGTTGTGCCATTTGGTCAAGTGTGTTCGTGTCTGTAATATGCGAATTAATGATACAAATTGTGTCTTGTGCATACCCCTTTCAAATATCAAAACCATGCCATTTTGACTGTCTCGTATAAATAGAATCCAGGGGAGAAATTGAATAATCGTCAAAACTTCGGCAATTTTAAGGTATTTCGACATTTTCCCCTGATATTGTTATGAAAAAGCCTGTACGATCCGGCAAGCTCAGTAACGGACAAGTATTCGACAAAAAGCCCTAAAACACAGGTAATATAACACCTAAGAAGCGTATACAATGATAGCAATTGCGATAAACAATACACAAGCAGCAAATCTCTGTTAAACAGTAGAAAGCATTCAGAGAGTATTCGTTGAAGATCAACACTTCAAAGACAAAATTCGCTCAATTACTAAATTGAGCTCTACCTCTCGAGTTTTTAAAGTCTTTGTGACAAGACTAAGAAGCTTCTAGAAGAATATCGTATCTTCGCTCGTACTCGAGATATCACCAAAATTTCAGTAGTTTCGATAATTTTTTTTGTTTTCAAAATATGGTAATTCGTCACCAAAGCTGGGGTTGTTAACCTGGCATCCATCAGATTTATTAGCAAAATTCTCTTCCTCACCATTAAACTTACTAAATAGAGAAGCAATATTACAAATTCACATTAATATTTTTTTGTACTTGTTGCTTTTCCTGGTTACTGAAATGCCACGAAAACTAAAAAAGATAATGGCAATCTCTATTAATTAAAAAGAAGGATATGTATATCTGTGTGTGTGTAGTTTGGAGCTTTACAGGTCAGATAGTTTGACCTAGAACTACCAAATTTCTGCCGATATTCTCTGAGGTGTAGAAATGAATTTCACGGAACAAATTTTATCAAAATGTCTTTGAATTAAAAATTGAGCAAGATCTTGATATTTTCCAACAGTAACTTTCGAAAGTATTATTGCATAAAAACCTACATTGTTTTAAAATTTAAAAAAATTATCCTTTTAATGATGTCGATTTAATTAAAGTGCAATATTTTTCCTGAATTTTGGCAACTTTTTAAATGACATCTCTAACACAGATTTGAAGTTAAAAGTTTTCCAGCCAGTGAGAAATCTTGATTTCTGTTTTGACATCTGGCAGTCAACTCAGAGATATTTTTTTATGCATGTTCAGTATTAATAAAAATTGCGAGTTCGCAAATTGTACAGACTAAGTCTATGGCAAAGGATACCGACCTGCTCTGATTGGTTTAAGCCTTGGCATCCTTTTGGCAATGTTTTGCACTCATAATAGTGTAGTTTTCGCTTATTTGGCTCAAATCTTGTACCTTTCATTAGTTTTATGGAAGATACGAGTGAATATCAACATGTTCTAATTTTTATTAATATAATTGTTTTCTCTAAATATTATTAGTAATACTACTAATACTAATTAATAATAATAATAAATATTACTAATAATACTAATGATACAAGTAACTAATGTTGTTTATGCTCAGAAGTATAAAAATTAAATGAAAGTAATTACGCAACATATGATGCAGCAATTAAATAATTCTTATTTTTCTATGATTACCGTGCCTTTATTAGATAATTTATGCAGTCATTGAAACTTGTTGCTGAACTTTTGTTACTTTCCCATCAACCACATATGGGGAGATGATTACTTAATGTCCAAAACGTATAAATATGTAAGTTTTAACGGAATATGTGATTTCGTTGCTAATTTTTTTAGTTATATCAAAATATTATTAAAAAGAAACACACACAAAAAATATTTTTAATAAATTGTAATTTTTATATTTCCTGAATTTAAGTTTCAGGATTTGATCTTTTCTGCTGCATATGTGTTCCAGATTAATATTGCATGTAAACCGTAAAAAATAGAGGGGTGGGTAAATTCACAAATCTTATTTATTTTTATAAAAATACATTTCGGTATGGCATCTTTTTGGCAATGTTTTGCCATCTTGGCATCTTTTTGGCAAAACATTGCCAAAAAGATGCCAAGGCTTAAACCAATCAGAGCACGTCGGTATCCTTTGCCATAGACTTAGTCTGTAAAATTTGCGAACTCACATAAAAATTAGGTATGATATAGTAAACTTTGCGATTTATTTGTCATTTTTTATGCTGGATTTGAAGCAATGAGCTGATGAATTGCAATTTTTATTATGCCGATTTAATATATTCTCCCTTGAAATACTTTGGTTATTTTCTTTTAGCATTTTTTTAATTATGTGTTTGGCAATATTATTTTTTTGTTATTAGATTATTTTTCCGATCTGTTTTCAAAGATTAGTTTTGACTTGAATTATAATTTTTTAATTAATTTCTTTAGCACTCTGTCAATGTGCATAAAATTTTCTAATACAGTTTTCACTAGTTAATGTTTGACAATCATATTAATTAACATTAACACGTTAACGTTGTATCACTTTTAACAATATCAAAGATATTGTTAACCTTCTAGTAACCCATCTTTTAGTTATCTATATACCCGCCAAACTAGCTTATCGCCAAATGTGGCTATTAACGTAGAAAATGGAAAATAAGGGTTTAATATTAAATTAAAATTTAATCTGCATTGCTAGTTCTTGGAATACAATTCTTGCCAATAAAGCACAAAATCAATTCCTAAAAAGAACCAAATGGAGCTAAAAATCATGCTAATAAAACATCCATAAATGCATATTATGTTTTAGCAACACTTTTTTCTTTAATATTGATAAAAAAGTGACTAATAAGTATTTATAATTAGTTGAATGCTATAAACAAGATTAAAACATTAATTAACACATTACTGGCCTTTTGGGAGGCTTTGATTCTTAATAATCTTCATAATACAGAAAGCTTTTCAAATAAGACTTTTCTTCCTAACCTTTTTCTCAACAAATAAGTTAGCAATTACAAGTGGCGGGGAATTTTTAAAAGTAAATTCTTCATTCGCTTGAATATAAATAGATAAAAGAAATGGTGTTTCTATTTATGAATTGGAATATTTCACATAAACAAAAGGTGCTTTTACCGGATTTAAGAATTTATCACAATAAAAAACTCTTAATTATATACAATAAAAAATTTAACTTTTAATTTTATTAAAATAAACACGACAAAGAGTCGTTTCTAATGTTCGGACTCCAGAAAAATTCAAAAGGTATAAAAAGTATACATTTAATATTTAAAATTTAACTCTAATTTAAAATTTAATTTTAACTTTAAAAGGAAAAAATATTTAAATGTAGTGTTTAAAGAAAGTATCAGCTGCACTATAATAAAGATTTCAATGAAATAAATTAGTGATCTTTAATGGAAATTTAATTATAGAGATATATTCAAAGAATATTAAAAAGATTCTTCACAATTTGCTGAAAAGGCAAAGTTTTGGTTCACTTTTATTAAATGCTAGCCGTTTTTTATGTCTAACTGGCATATTGGTTATGTTTAATTTTAATTAATTTTTTTACTCATAAATTGTTCATGGTTCTTCAGAAAAGTATTTTCAAGCATAAAATTGTGATAGGCACTAAAACCAAGTCATTTTTATAATTTTAGACCTATTTTGCTTATTCTGTTAAACGAATCTTCTTAATGGCTGTATGACAGCTTAAAGCCTTTAAGAATGTAAGTGTCTGATACATCTGCTGTCTATGTTTTGAGGTAATATAACCTTTGAGGTAACTAGCCACCTTTGGCGTCCAGCTGGTTCACTGTGAATTTTTTTTTCTTTTAAGTTAGATCTTACCTTGGGTATATATATCTAATCTTTTAAGTTAGATCTTGCTATGGGTATATATATCTAATTGCAAGGTTATATAAACTGCGATTTTTCTAACATGTAGAGTTGCTTTTTCGGAGTTTCAAAACAGTTGCTTTAGCATCAATTGGCTGTTTTTCTGTTACATAATTGAGCTAAATATCGATTTTGAAATTTGGTTGGAAATTCGTAGCGATTTTGATGAATTGGAAGAAAAGGGGATAAATGATTTTGGTGAGTTTATACTTTTTCACATTACTTACTGGAAAACGCAGGGAGTTATAAAAAAATCAAATTTTGAACGCTAGAAGCGACACTTATAACACTGTAATGTGCCAGAAGAATTTTTATTGTCTTTGCATACATTTCTGAGCTTAATCATGATTTTACTTTTGTGGCAGTCATAGCTGGCTATTAGCAAATGTTTATTTGTAAAAAATAGAAACATTATTGGAAAATTAGTAAAAATATTATGTTTTTCAAAAAGTTTTATTATGCTTTAAACTTATTTCGAATGTTACAAAAGCATTTTTTAAGTTAATAATAATTGTATGGAAATAGAGGAAACACTTGTCTTAAATTAGAAATCGGCACATTTTACAAATACCTGTTGTCGATGTCATAGAATTTTCTTATATTTTGGACATCTGCCAAGAAACACTTCCTGCAATTGAAATAAAACATCTACGTAGAAAGTTTCTCCTATTGTTTGCTTTTAAGCGTTCTCTCCTGATATTCTCTCTTTGGATATCTTCTAACCTTCTATTGTATCCTCAATCATGTATTCATCACTGTCTTTAATATAATTATGATAAATAGTTGTGGAATGTGACTAGAAAACTGCGGTTAAACGTTAGAAGGTTAATAGATTATCCTTTCTTATTGCTAAGGAACCAAAACCACATTATATGTACCTTCTTGCTCGACAAAATAAATAGTTGAAGATTCTCTTTTCGACTGTCAAATGTATTCTAGATAGAAACTATGTATTTTCAAATGCTTTCTCATCAATAAAAAAAATATGAAATTTTCAGATTTTCTGTGCCTAATAGACATTTCGAATCAAGTAGATTTTTTGAACTATTTTCTATTGATTTCCGCAATAGGGTCTGTTCCAACGAGACACAGTCTTTTCAATAACTGCTATAACTATTTAGCATCTTCAGTGCGCAATAACACAACTGAATGGTAATCTTTATGATTAAAATACATACAATGTGTGGCCAAATTATTATGACCACGTTCTCAATATAATGTTGGACTATATTTTGATCTCAATATTGTATGAATTCTTCTTGGCATTTTCTCTAGAAGATGTTGATAGGTTTTGTGAAGAATTTGAGGCCATATTCGATAAACTCTATTTTCAGCTCCTTTTGATGGTCCTGGATCCAGCTGTCTGATGTCCAGTTCGGTCTCGTCGCACATATTCTCAGTTGGATAGAAATCTGATAATTGTGCTATCTAAGCCAGGTAAATTTTCTTTCATGCTTTTCGAAGCTTAGGCTTGCAATGCCATTTTTATGACAAGGGAATATCGTCCTCTTTTAATTATCCATCCTCGGCAGAGTAAACCATTAACAAAACAAGATATGCTTAGTTTGCGATAATATTGAAATACTCTTTGACATTCAGATTTTGTTCCACAGTAATCATAGGACTTATACAATACTAAGAAAACGTTCCCCAAATCATAATATTACCACTTCCAACTTAGAAATGTATCAGTGCAGTTGGAATCCATGCTTTCGAATAAGTTTTTCCTTATTCCATTGAAATTCTTTTTTCTCCATATTCCATTGTGACCATTTTCCCCCAAATCATAATATTGCCCACTTCCAACTTGGAAATGTAGCAGTGCATTTAGGACCCATGCCTTCGAAGGGCTTTTCTCTATTCCATTGCAATTTTTTTCCATATTACATTGTAACCATTTTCCATATGTTTTCTCCACATTCGTACCCTGTCAATTATAAACGTCATTCATCGAACCATATGACTATTTTCCAATCATTTACTGTCCAATCCGTGGGCTCCTTTATGTAATGGAGACGTCTGCTCTTGATCAAAGCAGAAAATTAAAGCTTCCGAACAGGTCGTCGGCTACCATGGCCTTCACGGTGCGGCGATGAATTCATTCATATACCTTCATAGTTGCTCTTTAAGATTCTCCGTAATTTGATGTACTGTAACGTGTGGTGAAAGCTTATAAGCCAATTAACAACTACGCTACACGAGCAATTGCTTTTGTATCATGGTCATGTTACTGGACTGCAAACCACAAGGTCCCAAGTTCTATCCTCGAGCATCGACAATCCACCACATTGATGACCTCGGACGATGAACCTTCAACCTTCGTACAGCTGTTGTGGCGCCATCTACCCACAGCAATCCAAAGTCGTCAGATTCACTTGATGCAGTAAACCAAAGTCGTCAGACTCACTTGACGCTGCACGAGCAATTGCTTTTGTATCGTGGTCATGTTGCTGGGCTGTGAACTACAAGGTCCCAGGTTCTATCCTCGCGCATATCAATTCGCTACAAACGTTTCTGTTGAACTGGACATCTCTCGCAATTCTCCTTTCAGATAGAGCATTCAGTAACCAGGGACGACCTCAAGCTGAACCTGATTTTCTGCTTGGTACTCTACTCTCTGTAAACATTAATAACTTTCTGTTTGCGGTACTTCACAATTGTAGCTGTTTTGCTGATACTATTTTTGACACTTCGAGAACATATAATCAATTCGTGTTCAAACTCGTTAAAATCACTTTTTTCGCTCATTTCTCCACAAGCAAAACAGTGCAAGTGACGCTTCACTTGCCCTGCATTCCTTCCTTCCTTGCTTGTCATGCATCCTTTATAGTTATCTTGCGCTCTTGTGGCAACAATGGAACATTATGTATGATATGCGCATAAGTGTCAAATTATCCTAATAATTCGCCCATTCAGTATATATCCACTTTCTACTGGACTAATAATGCGGGCATGTTCCCATCTATTGCCCCAATGCAATGAAGAAAATTTTCTGCATTTTAAAATCCTCTTGTTATCGATTCCCACGTTTCTTTTGTAATGATACATAATCTTACATAGTGCTTGACAAAAATCTCTGTTTATCGCTCTAGCTGTAGAAATTTCTCACTAAAATAATCATGAAGGTCAGTGAAATTTCATTCACCTGCAAGTTATCTGGAAAACAAAAATGAAAAAATATATAATTTTTTTATTATATAAATCTAGTATTTATTATATTGTATTTTATGTAATATTTGTATATTAGAGTGGATGGTACAAAAATTGTTTTCAGGTAAAGAAGTGAGGAACGTCTGCTTGACACCTTCGGCATATTGAAAAAAGACAAATTAGTAGGTCTCAAACTAGAAAAAAAAACTTATTTACCTAAGAACTACAGTTCTTAAAAATTAGGCAAAAAGTAGAGACTATTGAGAGTTTAATTATAGAAGAAGATAATAAAGAAATTCATGGATCTTGGATCTTCATGGATCTTCTTAATAACACACTACAAGAAACAAGCTTAACAGCTGGAACAAAGAGAAAAGCTCTTTCGAATACTCAACCATTCAGGAAACATAAGAAAACAGATGAAATAGATTTAAAAACTTTAAAGGTAATAGAAAAAACAGTACCTGAGAAATCAGATATCCTTCTACACGGTCTGCTGCTCCATGTAGAAGATTTTAATAGTAATTTATGGCTTCAATTGCAAATGGAGGTTCTTCGGATCATTTCCAATATCAAGAATCTAAAAATTACAGTTCCTTAGTATCAGAATTATGTTGCACAAAATCCGTCGAATTTCAAAATTTAGCGAGATTTAACTAATTAATCCCATACCATCTCCACCCGTCCGCCTTTTCACAGCCATTTCAGCACATTCGCGAACTCCACATCCCCTACCTGGAGCACCAGCATCCATTCCATTAATTTCTACTCAAAATGTTCTGCCATCTCAACTAAGGCAGAATCGTAAAATAATCATAGTACTAGCATAATTATTTCATTACTCATCAAAATCTCTCTCAATGAGAGACAAAATGACAGCAATAGAGCACTTCGAATGTTTTGGTGACGAAACAAAGGATGAAAAAAGTTTAGTAAATTCTTAGTATTCATTTATAAGAATGGTTCATTAATTTCTAATTGTATATTTGTGTATATAAAATGTATCCAAGTGCCTATAAGGGTCTGTTAATATATTTTGTCTGTTTTTCTGGAATGCATCAATAAAACTCTTTACATTTTATCGTTTATAATAACTATGTACAATGTTAATTCTAAATAAAATATTTTTTTTATTCAATGCAATGAAATATTCTGACTTATAAATATCAAAAATTATTTTCTTAATTCAATGTTACTGTCAGCAATCCACCTGTTGGTTGTTCGGAGAAAAAGACCAACAGACTCTATATCTAAAAACAACGTTTCATCTACACAAATATACAGGTCACAAAATACAGATAAAACGTACACAAGAACAGCAATTGCAATAAATAGCAGCACACAAGCTGCAAATCGGTGATAAGCAACCGTAACAGCACTCAGAAAGAACTCAACTACTCTCTCTTGACTCGACTCAACTTGTTAAAATCAACTAACTCTGCTTTTATATCTCGTGACAAGACATCAAATATTCTACAATAAGTGTCGGAAATTGAATCCTAAAGATGCTAACACCAAGATTCTCGAATAATCTGTGTCCTTCATTTTCATCGTCAAGTTACCAAGGTTACCAAGTTTAATAGCAAAGCCGAGGGACATTACCGCCATCCATTTAGCTGCCATTACTATTATCTGTACTGCGCAGGAAAGCAATATTAGAAATTTATAACAGTATAGAGCTGTTTAATTTCCTTCATGTTGATTCCTATTAAGAATTATTTTTTTAAAAATTCTGCAAGAAAAAAATGTTAGCAGTATTTGAGCCAATAAGAAGTGGGCTGCAGTTTTCAAAAAATGCTACAAATAATGTGTTTCTATTTTTTTTTAAAGTGTAAGAATGTTTATGAAAGATAATTTGTGTGTGTGTGTGTATGTGTGTTAAATTGCAGACATTTTTCACAGTTCGAGGTGTTTATAAATCTGCTCGGAAAATCACAGTTTTTGTCTATACTTCGTTTTTTAATTCAAAATTTCCGTTAAATGAATTTTCTTTATAACGAAGTTTTTAAGTGTAACTATGAGACTTCTTAAATTAAGACTCAATTCTATTTATTTCAAAGCAAAACTAGCAAAAAATAATGAATCTTCATTCCACACATTCGGAAATTCCGTATTCGAAAAAGTATAAAATCCGGAATTCTACCCACACAATAATCTCCATTAAATTTCATCCCACTTGCTTCGACAAGTAAGAACCTTTTCATTTTTACTTTTATTTATTAGTTTTGTTTGATTTTCCGTCTTTATCCTCAATTCCTTTTACCTAAGGCTGATTCGTCTATTTTGTTTCCTGTTGATTGTTTTGATTTTTCTCTCTTCATGTTTGTTTCTTCCTCTGAAGCTCTTTCGATGTTATTTATTTTGCAAACACTTTTCGCCCAGCTTTCATATTTATTTTTTAATCTTCGACTCAGAATTTTTAATGTTATAGTTAATAAACGTGTTCAAATATATTAATAAACAAATTCTCGGCTATCCCAAAGCATATCGAAAAGTAAGCTTAATAAATTACATTCCTTCAAATTATTTTCTTTTAAAAGGGAAATTTTACTAGATGTAAAAACTATGTAATAATCAAAATCAGTGAGAGTAGTCTTCTCGAAACTTTCTTGTATATTCTCTAATAAGAGTGTTATCTCTCCTCTGTCTGCGCTTAAAATTATGGACCTTGGACAAAATTAGAAAAGAAAACGAGTGCTTAGATTTTTGTTCTTCTGAGAGCTATAGAGAAAGTATTGTATTCATCAAAAAATTCCAAATTGAGATTTTGACGAATCTACGGTTTAAATCACATTAAGTTCAAAAAACATTTTTTTTTTTTGCCATTATGTGAAAATAATAATTAAACACCACTTCGAGCTTGAGGGATGAAATTTGGACTCTCAAGCTTGATATCTTATAATATATAATCTTCGATAACAATAATTCAGTGTTTTAAAAAAATACTATGAACATAAGGAATGTAGTTTATGAAGAAATTTAGAGCTTATCAGTAGGAAGAGCATTCAAGACTCTCTATGTACTTAAATAATATTGAAAGAGATATAAAAGGATTTCAGAAAAATTTAAAAACAAATCATTAGAAAAATATTGTTTCAAATAATTCTAGTGAATTACTAAGAGTAGCATAGTAAAAATTTGGGAATTTTTTTTAGGTGGATTTTTATAGGAAGACTACATTTTTTTCCATTAATGCGCAAACAATGCAAAAATGTTTCAAATCACAAAGATTAAATAACAAATGAGTTATAAAAATATACCTCAATAAAAACTGCTTTGAAAACAAAATTAGAATCTTTTTTTAAATTTGAGCCACTTGCCTCTAATTGACTAAGCAACGAAAATAGTTTGCGCTCTCATAGAATTGTACTGAAAATGGAATTCTTGGAATACTGAAGTAGAAAGAATGGTATTTTACCTAATAAAGAGATTTCCGGCTAAGAATATTTCAGAAAATTTTTTATTAATAAAATTCTTCTCTTGTCCTTAAGAATTTTTATTGTAGATATTTAATTCTATTTCATTGTAATTTACTATTTATTGAATCGCTGAAATGTAATTTTATTCTTCTTGAGCAGATTGCAGGTTTTCCTTACTTAGATTCAATCATATTACAATGATCTTCCCTTTGACATTTAGGCTTAAATATTTACACTTACTTCAGTATAAATTTGCTCTTTCTCTTCTAGAATTATATAGATAATACGTATAATAATTTTCTTTCACGTATTATCAAATTATTATTCCTATTATTATCAAAATATTATTTCTATCGTTATTATAAAAGTACCATTATTTCTTTTCTAAATTTCGATCAGTTTATTCATAGAAGTTTTTGATTGTTCGAAAAATTTCAGTTTTTTTCCTTCCTTTCAGAAAAGTTTTTTTTTAGATCATTTATTATTTGGAGGCCGGGGAAGGGGTGACAGTTATTAAAGAAAAATTATATAATTTCGCTTAATACTTAAATGTTAATGGTATGAATTAGTATAAAGTGATTATGGTGAAATGGCGGATGTGACGTAAACAAAGCATGAAATTAGACGATTCTAGTTTGATGATTTAGAAGATGAATATGAATTAGATTGCCAGATTTGGCTGTGTTTGTTTTTTCAAAGCAAGTTTATCTTATCAATCTCCACCTCTTATTATAAAAAAGAGTGTTGGGGGGGGGGTGCCAGCTCAGGCGTCATCCTCGTCATTCTGACCACCGTTCAGAATTACGAGGTCCATTCCAAAATGACCCTAGTGTTGCTTTAAAACGGAACATTAATATAACTAAGTTAAAATTAAAAACTAAAAGTGACTGTGTGCTTATATGTGTTGCGGCTCAACAGATGAACACAGAGACCGTTCCAACTAGTATTACCGAATTCAGCACAACAGTAATACTTTGGGTGCTGGAAATGTGCAATTCGGAGGGATTTTTTAGAAATTGTAATTAGAAATTTCATTAATTAAAAATTAGATTAGTTTTGGTATTTCCCTGTGATAACTTGCAAAAATATTGCAACACAAATAATTTTAAAATTTAAAAAAGTATTTTTTCAATGACAATTTTTGAGTACTTGTTTTTGTTGGGGAGGGGAGGGGGGGGATTTTTAAATTTTGGCAATGTAAAAAAAAGTTTTTTTTTTCCCTCTCATGATTTTCAGCTATAGAGGTTAATTATTTTTATTGAAGTGAAACTTTAAATGTTAATGATATTAAATATTCAAATATCTCAGCAAACCAACTAGTTGCCAGAGGCGGCTAGTACATATATGTAAAAAAGTGTGATGATATGCCGATTCAACATAATCGAATTTAATGAAATAACACTATCTTTCCCGGATACATTCTTAGTTTCATACTTTTCTCCTTTTCAGCAAATGCCCTTGACTATTTGTGGTCAAAGGACAGCCACCAGCCCGCCAGAGTCAAGTTATTTGGTTTCAAAAAAGCAACCTTGAAGATAGTTCATTAATATCAGCATGATAATCGAAGTTTACAATATTAGTAACTATGAGAAGTAAAGAAATTTCTTTTAAAATTTCTATATTCATGAAAATGAAGTACAAATATGGAAAGCGATATTATGATGATTATGTTTCTGATAAATATCACCATGCAATATAGTGTTTTATTTTAAAATAATAATGTTTATAGATTGAATACTGTTTATGCATGTCATGAATTATGCAAAACTCGTTCAGATGCTAAATAGGGCAACCATAAAACATGGACCTATCAAACACGGTTATGTAGGTTACTTCTTAGATAGTTGGTGTTCAATAGAGAACAGGTTTTCAAAATTATAATAAGATTTTTTAAATTAAAAATTAATCGAAAATTTGATATTTTTTCCTCAATAACTTCAAATTATGTAATTCGTAAAGATCCTTTTTACAGAATTAAAAAAAATAGCTTATCATTAATATCAATCTTATTTCCAAACGATTTTTTCTCTCTAATTTTTATGAATTTTTCTAAATATTTGCAACAGATTTTCCGTTGTTTAATTAATTCCATTAAAACATACAAATATTGTAACGGTATTAAATACATTATTTTTCATTCATACGATCGTTATTAGAATTGCGAGTAAATTTTGAAAAATAAACTTAAGAAAGATGAATAAATCTGAAAGCGTTATAATGCTATGATCCTTTGGCATATGGCTCAAATCTGCTTAAAATTGCCTTGATTTTGCCAATTCAGTACCTAGTCACATCAACTAGTGATCAATTGAAAATAGTAGTAAGGATTAACCTTTTAATGCATGATTTTTTTAATAAATAAAATTTGAAATCAATCGGGAAATGGGTCTAGTTAATAGGAATTTTTTAAAAAAAAATTCGCATAAGAATTTTTTTTTTTAACTTTAAAAGAAAACTAATTGGTGTATTTCTACATCATCACGGACAATCGTTCTTTGAGTTATTCAAATCTAATAATATTATCTGACACTCTTACCTTGCTTTTATCCGAAAGCAATTTTTCCTGTATGTTTTTATTATTTTTTATATAAATAATCGTAATTTGTAACATCCGCCGAAATGAAATTGTACTCAAATAGCACGTCAACAATGGAAACTGTCGCAGATAAAGAAATAAACTGTCAGAAGATTCTAGTTGCGTTCGGAAAAGACAAAATAGTTTTGGTAGAATTAAAACTTAAAAAAAAACATTATGCTAAGGTTTCTACATAAAGAGATGAAATTTTAAACATAAGATGCAGATCTACATCGCTATGCATTTACGGGTTAATGATATATTGGATTTTTTTTTGTGTGTGGACATCTTCCTTAAAAGTAAATAAATAAAATGACAATGAGAGCTGTAATACTTTATAATAAGTAGATTTAGGATGTAAATATTGTATCAAAAGGAAAAGAGGGGCTAGAAAAATTGGAAATAAAGATAACCGAAAAGAAAAGTTTCACAAATCCAGGTGTATCAACAAAAGAACGAATCCGGCTTTGTCTGTCGTCGCATTCTTTGAATCAATCGCTCACAAAATTGAAATTTGCGCGACTTAAGTTGGGAAAAAAGTTTATAGCTATGAAGATATTTGGATCAAATTGTATCTTCCATTTGCAGGTACACGTATGTTATTTATAAATATTGATTTATAAAAAAAAGAAAATCCCTTTAAAATTAATGCATTGCATGATTATAAATAAATTTTATTGTTAGTTTATCAATAATTATATAAAATTTAAAAATAGAATTTTCACAGAGAATCGACTAATTTAGGCTTTCTTTGGTGAGTTATTTAATATTGAAATAGTGTTCAACCAATGAAAAAAGGTTTATAAAAAATGGAGTAAAAAATAATAGAAGTGGCAATTTTGAAGAAGAGGCGAGTATAATAATCGAGAAAAAAACATAAGAAAATGGAATAAAATTTGCTTTTTAAAATTTGTTTGTAGAAAAAAAATGTACCATAAATCTTATTATTTAACAGACATTCTTAAATCCTTTAATATAATAATATATCATCAAAAAAATTCAAAAATTATATTTATACCAGCAAATCCATTTTTCGTCAATTAATTTTTCAGAAATTTTCGAAGTTAAGTTTTGAAATAAAATTGATTATAGGTTCTGCAGTTACTTTTACATGATCAACTAAATAATTCCATTGAATAAAATATAACTGATTTTCAAAAAGATCGACGAGGGTTTTAAACAAGACAGCACAACTTGAATGAATTCACCAATAAAAAATAACCAGTGAAGTGGTCTCCATTAAATGTTCTGGCATACTCTCTAACACAAGCGTTACACTTTTCTTATCTGAATAAAACTGTAGGTCTTGGTCAAAGCCATGAAGGCCACGTGTACTCAGATTTTCATTTTTCAAGCCCACATGTGAGAATTCTGTGCTCAATAATGGATACAAGACAGGAGATCTTGATCAGCCCTCTCCTTCCCCCTTCCTAGATTTTGTAGTCTGGCAGAAACACTACCGTAATTTTGATCGCATTTCAGCACGGGGCTGTATTTAAACATTATTTGGAATAAATTCAAGTCTGAAAATTTTAAAAAGGTTTTTTTTTAATAAAGTATTTTTTTTTATCATGTGAGAACAAAATGTTGTTTTGGTTAGGGGGTTTTGAAGCTCGAAATCGCGTAGGCAATGAATAAAGTATAAATGGCAATTTTCATCATCATCTTTTAATCGCATTTATTTTTTTACCTGCTTTTACCAGTATTGCATTATTATTATGTATGCTTCTTTGAAAACAGATGCGTTTTTAAAAGGTTGATGTAGAACTATGACATCATAGCTGTTATTTCATAGCAAAATCGGTCGAGCTCCAAAACTTTTTTTTTTTTCGTGAGAGGGACAGAGACCGATAGAGAAGCCTCGTGATTGTATCAAACCTGTTTAAACTGGTTAATGACTTAAATTAATTAAGACAAATAATGACTTAAAAATAATAATGTTCTCACATGATAGTTTAAAATTTGCGACTGTAGATTTCATTAAAAAAATTTTTTATCAAGTTTTTTTTTTTTACTTTTTTATACACGAAATCTACCCGGTGTAAGTACCGCGATCGTCAAAAGTTTGAATTCAAGATTTTGACAAAACTCCACCTTTCCGAAAAACATAGTTATGGAATTTTGTCTGTCTCTCTGTGAACACAATAACTCAAAAACGCTTTGAACTAGACGGAGGAAATTTGATATATATTCTTTCCATCGCATTTGCAGATTCCTGACAGATTTGACAGAAATTCAATCAAAGGAAGCATGTCCGATGCATCAAGGCTCCCAGAGTACAAGTGCACAGGATAATTCCAATAAAAGAACTAGATAAATGAAATTTGGTACTTAGGTTTAGCATATAAAAAGTAAATTCATGTGAGATTTTGTATTGAATCTCTAAAAGGGATGGTTTATCGCTCGCTACTTTCGCATGTAAGCGTAATAATTCAAAAATGCAGTGACTTAAATAAATACAATTTGCTATGAGATCTTGTGATTACAATAGGAGTTCTATGTCAAATTTGGTTGAAAGAAAGAAAGGTGTGTATGTTAACCGTATCTCGAATTCTAGTGTATTAATTGTATGCCAGGGATTAATCGCTAAAAAAATCAACAAAGATCATATGATCGATTTAGTAAAAATGCTAAATTCAAGCCATAAATAAATATTTCCTATTGTTCGCCAGCGTCATACAAGGCATTCTCGAAATCACACAAGACCCATAATTTAATGGGGCGGAAAGGGATAACACTTTTATTAGAGAGTATGCAAAAAAGTTTTAGGTGTTATCATTCCCGCTGTTTATAAAAGTGAAAAGGGTATTGAAACTGTGAGACTCATATTAACATACTTATATAAATTCATAAATTTATTTTCAGAAATATAATTTATTCCTTTTTATTAAAAATATGTTAAATTCTTTCAGATTTGGTGAAAGGGACTTGGATTCGCATTCATTCTTCAAATCATTATCATCTTTTTTCACATCTTCTAATATTATAATTTAGAGATCAAAAGTTTTGGACTGAATGCACCTGTAAACATGAGAAAATATCTGTGAAACTACACATTTTGTAAAAAGATCGAACGCATCAATTAAGACAGGCCATCTGCTGAATAAGAAGCATTTAAAACGAGATGTAAAATTTGGAAATTTTTCTGACATGTTTGCCAAAGTTTTATCATGACTGTGTTCAAGACCCTCTAGAATGCTAATTGTAACAAAACACAAACCATCTATGAATCTCTTAGAAGTTGATATTTTTATACTCACAAAGTTCAGCACAAGCGTTCCCATTGTACCTACAGCCTTTTATATAAAGAAGATAATCCAAGAGGACAGTTTCGATCTTCTATATGATAGAATGGCAAGAATAGAAAATGATCGCAGAGGAAAATACTTGCTGCAAGTGTGTTTATTATTACAATCCTTTACTGTGTCCATTTCCACATTTACTTTTGAATATCATTACAAAATACCATTTTGTAACCAAAATAATAGTAGTAGTAATAGTAATAATAAGTGAGAAGATGATCTTGAAACAGAATGACTGCGAAAAGAAATGCACTACTAATTTCATTCGATATTTGCTACATCATCTTTCTTCTTCGAATCCAGAAGATTACAAATAATAAAGAGTGTTTTTTTTTTGTCTTCAAAATAAATTTAATATATAAAGTTTGGAAGATATTTTTATCAAAATATAAATCATGCTATTGAAATAAAAAGATGTAATTTCTTATATTAAATTGATTCTCAGTCGTATTTTTATGAATGGGAAAACTGTTTCTACCGATTACTTTTTATTAATAAAACAATAAAATTTTATGAGCGCATAAAATCCACACGGCAATAACACGATGAATGTCAGAGGAATAAAATTCACAAGAACATAAAATAAAACTATGACAATGAATTAAAAAATAATTACAACGGTTTTACACTCTTATTTTTCTTCGTGATATAGTTTGGAGAATTACAAACGAATAAATAAATAAATAACTGAAAATGAAAATGGCCTAAACAAGATGAGACAGGTAATGAAATTAGATGTTTTTATTTCAAATTCTCTAATTACATTGAAATTTCATTTCATTGGATTTTGATTGTTAACAAACGATTAAGCTGTTACTAGAATTCAAATTCTATAAAAAAAAATAAAGGTTTATGATGAAAGAAAAAACAAAGTTTCTTCTATGTATCCTCTATTTCTCAGCGAATCTCAGTTCTCGAATAATCGCCTCAAACAGTATGAAAAAATTTACGTATTTGAACTTAGATGCAGCAATTTTAGTTTCAATTCTTAAAGTTTTTCGGGAAAAGTGGCTAAATAACAGATTTTTTTCTCAAAATAAAATAAATTTCGTCAGAGGAGCAAAATAATTTTTTTGGAATGACAATTGTTTGTTTGCGCTGGAAGAAAAATAATTATTAAATATATTAAATGCATTTGAAAACCATTATGAATTATATTAAAGGCAAATACGAGCCAAAAAAATTATTCAAAACAATGAAAGACATTAAATAAAAAATAATAATTTTTCATCAGGCTGGTAAATGCTTTATTAAAGATAATATTATGCCTGAATATTAGTAAATATATCATTTTTCCTCTTCATATTGAATTAATGTTATTTGAAACCAATGAGATTTATATATGGAATTTGCTAATGATTGAATTTTATGCATTTGTTTGAAATGAACACATTAATTTGTGTGACACTAAATAAAGCTTTTCAAAACTTAAAAACTTGCATCTTTAGAGAAATATATAAAATGCTTGTTAGAGCATCATTGCAAACAGTGGGAGAAAAAAAAACTTTTAACACTAATATGTAAGGTTTAGAAAGCATGTCTGATATTACGCACTATTCGTAAAAATATAGAATATGTTTACTGTGTAAATACTTTATTTGTTAACAAACCGTATTGACTCAAAATTTGTTTTATTGCATTTAATCTTCAAATTAGTAGTTTGGTAGATTCAAATGAATGTTGGCTAAAATTCTGGGTTCGTAAATCATTTTAATTATATATTTCTAAATATACAAATGAAAGCAAAGAAATAGAACTACATTTATATGTATGCAAAAACTATCTAAATTCATACTAATTTAGTTATACCTTGGGTTAGCTTTTTTTTTCTAATGTAGATGGATTATGTTATTCATACACACACACACACAAATCTAAATTAAATCTTAATTAATTTCCTAATTTTTATCTTAGTTAGCCCATATTAGCTTCATTCTAAAATGTTCTCTTAATTCCTGATCCAGTTTCACCTTTTTTTAAATTTAATTAATTAAATAGAAGCTTTGTAAAATTTCTGAAATCAACAAGTTCCCACACTCCGAGTGAAGAGATAAAAATTTGTCGATCTAAGCAAATTCTTTTAAAAGATTACTATAATTCCCTTACCTAAATCGAAACATCTAAAGAAATCCCTATCAGAATCTCACAGTATATAATAATGGGGATAAATATTTCATTCGCTCTTTTCTCTTTTCGTTCTTGTGCCTTGCTGTGGATTGACGTGCCTCGTCGCTTCTTGCTTGTACATAAATTATGCCTTCCTAGATGGAATAAAGCGAAGTTTTAAAATTTCAAAAGTATCTTCTCTATTCAGTCATATATATATATATATATATATATATATATATATATATGAAAAACGATACAACGATTGTTTCATAAAAAAATTGGTAAGGTTACAAATATTAATTAGAAATAAAGATTAGTTATATATATATATTTTAATTGGAAGGTTGTTTCACTCATAAAATTTTTTGGAATTAACTTAAAATAAAATTAGAGCTAAAAATGTAGCTCTAGATAAAATTATTTAACTAAAATGAAAGCTAATTTTTGTTAGTATAGTAATCAAAATGATGAATTATCACAAAATATTTTAACAAGCAGTGATTATTTTGGTTTTAAATGTATCGTAAAAAGAATTCAGCTTTAAGGAAATCATTATTAAAAATAAAAGTCATTGCAAATGGAGTCATTGAAAGATGTCATTTTTTTTAGTTTCAAAAAACCAACCATCAATTTATAAAGGGATTTAATATTTCACCCCCCCCCCCCATTATTCTATCTATACAAGAAATATCAATAAATCTGAAAAGGGGGTGGGAACCTGTTTTTGCGATCTCCTTGCTTTCCTATTGACCAATAAACTACAATAGTACATATATTTTAATTGTGTTTCATCAATATTTACATCTTGATCGAATGAGCATGTTGCATTTTCAGTCATTCTTCGACGTTACTATTTTGCTTTCAAGAAGTGTTTTTGTTATAACCATGATGCATATCACTGTCGGAATATGATTTTAATTTTTACAGGTTTTTAAGGGGTTTTATAAAGAAGAACGAATGGAAAAAAAAGAAAATAATTTTTTGGAAATTAAATATTTTCATGTTGATTAATTTTTATTTATGGATTCAAATTCCAAAATTTAAAGGTGCTGATAACTATATTGTCAAAATAATAATAATAAAATCTCATAGATAATAATCTTGACTGTAACTGTATTGTATTATTATTTTTCTGTTTACATTCGTGCCGTTCCGTGTTTTTCACTTAAGCTCACACATCTAAACTGTTTTATTTCACGACATTTTATGAAACATAAAACATAATAATAATTTAGCTTAGGTAGTGTGACCAAATAATATGAAAATGGCTCTAATGTCTGAAGAAAGACGGAAGGAGATGGAAGAAGAAATGAGCCGGTGAGTTAATGAAACTGTTATGTCACATTATCATATTACATCTTGTAGTATTCTTTTCTAATATTTTTAATCATATGTGAGATTTTTATTTACTATATTTCTACAGATTCCTGCATTAATTGTTTTTTTTTAATACTCGACATTAAACCATGAATCAGCTGGTATTGTTTTTCATAAACATGCATGTTTTGTGTGCGTAAATTTTAATGGATTCAGTTTGAAGGCAACAATCTTGTATCCTATATCTCACATTTGACTGAAGTATACATCATTATCAGTATACATAATATATGTGAAGTATCAGTATACAAAAATAACTGACATGCTCTTGAATGTAATTAGCAAATACAAAATTATGAACAAAAGATAGTTAAAAATCAGATAATAATGTAATGTTTAGTATAAACAAAAAAGTGTAATTCATTCTTCTCTCCTACAATTGTAATGCATTGATATCTTTATAACTATTTCATTGTGTTATTAACTGAAATTGTGCTAATTTGCTTACATGCATTATTTTGTAGTTTCAAAATAATATGGCAATAAAATAAGCAGATAAATATATTTTGTAAAATTGCTGAATATGTTTAATGATGGATGAGAAATTATTACTTTATTTTTTGTTGTGATAAGTGTTTTCCATGGATAGCTTGAACTTTTAATCCTAAAAGTTTTATTTATAAAATATTCTGCTTGTTTAGCAAAAATTTTAAATTGTTAATTGTATATATACTTGAATGTAAATTATGAGCAAGATTCAGAATTTTAAGTAGTTAAATAGTATATCTACATAATAATCATTATGTTTTTTAGAGTAACAATCTATTTATTGTACAGATACTGATAATTCTTATTGAATATTTAATAAAATCATTCAATCTTCACATATGTAAATTTTTTTGTTAGTCTATGGATACACTTAATTGATATATCTGAATTTGAACTAAAAATAGTACTAAACAAATAGCAGTAAGCTTTTTTGTACTTTTCTCTTATTGCAGGCAGGTTTGAAGGTTAATGCAAGTTTTGTTTATTTTACCTTTTACCACTAAGAGAACTATTTCAAAGTTTTGATACATTTTTGTCTGTATTAATGGAAAATATCTATTTATTAATGAAAATATGATGCAGTTTCGTAAATAAGTATGAAAAAAGATTTAATATTTATCAAAAATAAAGTTAATTTTCCAAATAATCTTTTTTTTTTCTTTTGTAAAAAAATCTAAATGTACCATTAATTTTATTTCTAAAATCTATTCAATTCTTTTTCAAAGTATTTGATAAATAGCTATTAGTATACTATTGATGTTCTATATTGAGGTACTGGATTGCCTGAGTTAACATGACTTTTACTGTGCATTTCATCATTTTAGGTAGAAATAATGAAATATGTTTGTTTTTATAGCTTTGAACTGGAAATTGCAGCACCAGGAGAAACGAAAGTTGGTTCATCTTTAAATGCTGCTTCTCTCGGTAAACCTTTATCACCTCCACCTCCTCTCCCTGCTGTCACAGTTTTACTTCCAGAGGGTATGAAGATAACAAAAAATTTGATTCTGAAATAAATACTTTTACCTTCTTTTCTACAAATGATCACATATACAAAAAAAAAAAAAAAAAAAATGTATTTTTGTTTACAAAATATATAATAGAATACTGTTATATATATTTCATTTAATCAGCTATAATTATATAAGAATTTAAAAAAAATTTGTGCAATTTTATAATACGTCAGAAGGGAAAATAGTGTCAAAAATATGAATCCAATATTGAATGTCATGCATTACATGCTATACTGCGATTTTTCACAGTTTGGTTTTTCAGCCAAAATAAAAGTTAAATTTAATTTTTTGCATATCAATTAAATTACGGTTTAGCATAAATATTTAAAATGCCAATTCTATTGGGTAGAACAGTGTAAAATTTTATAGAATTGCATGATATTCATTAATTAATTATTTATTCTAGAATACGATAGGCCCTGATTTGTTTAATGTATATTCACTAGGGATTTAGAGCATTTCTGATTTATGATAATTATTCCAAGAGGTGAAAGACAAGTGAAAAATTCATTTTGATCCTCTCTTCTCTTTTCTTTTTAAATTTTTATTTGTTTGATGATCATTGTAATAGTTAGTTTTGCTTCAATATTGACTAACACTTTTCTTCCTGATCAAAACAAAACTTTTTTGCTATGACTTTTTTTCAAGTTGGAAGTAATAAATATCTACATTTCTGATATTTTAAGTTTGATGTTAATTATTCTACCAAACAACTGCTTCTGATTACAGCTAAAAAATACCATTTATTACTAGTTGAATGGCAGTTGTTATCAGGCAGATTGTTTCACTAATCTGTTTCTATGAAAAAAGAGAAGTATAACACTCGGCATTTTTGGAGCTCATGGTTCTTTATGAATTAACTCCTTAAAGTGAATCAATCACATTGTGAATATTCCACAACATATTATAGATGAATCATCTATTTCGTTATTGTACCTTCGACATTTTGAAGTAGACTTTTAGTAAGAGATAAATAGATAGATTTATAGTGAATCCATCTTTGTTCTTTCATAAACAAATTATTCAGAGTATGATTGTCAAACAAAAGAGGGTGATAGAAGATCCCATGTGGATAATATAACATTATAGCAATCTTGTCTTCTATCTTTCTGTTTGCAAGTTGTAATGGATAAAATGAATGTGCTTCCAATTGGGGAAAAACAAATCTTAATTTAGAAAGTTTTTGTAGACATATACGTAAATAATCACATATTTTAAAGCAACAAAGAAATTCTTGTTAAATGGTGCAGTTTTCATCAGATTATCTGGATTTAAAGCTCATCCACAAGTGTTGAAACTTTGATGAAATGAAGCAAAATCTAATTGTCACTAAAATCTTTTAATATTGAATCTACAAAAACCTACAAACTATTCTAGCTACAATCTGCCAAATGTACCAAAAGCTTGTTCATTCCACCAACTTTCAAATGAGCCTAATCCTGGTAAAAATAGTGTCAACTTATACAGATTTTTTTGCTCTTTTAAAATATATATTTATCTTGCCTGTAATTTGGACAGTAACTTTTTATATTTATTTTATCTGCCATTTCTTGCAAA
The DNA here is from genome assembly GCA_026543865.1 of Argiope aurantia. Taxonomy (NCBI): domain Eukaryota; kingdom Metazoa; phylum Arthropoda; class Arachnida; order Araneae; family Araneidae; genus Argiope; species Argiope aurantia. The sequence goes on along the minus strand of JAPMOR010068534.1, from coordinate 52,663 downwards.
TCATATCATTTAGCACAGAATTGTTGTAGTGTTTTATGATTCACTTAGGCTTTTTTGTCACCTTTTTCATTTGAAAGATTAGGTCAAATTCACCTTATATACTCCTACCAAAATGTTCTAATTACCAATTTGTGAATCATCTATATGCTAAGATACTTAAACAAAATAAATTTCAAGTTATGATATGTTAACAAAAAAACGTTTTCTTGAATTTCTTAGATTATCCGATTAAAATTTCCATAATTATAGCAAATAGCCTATCATCTAATTTATCTGACTGACTAATCATCAAATTCAAATTGCTATGAAATACCTGTTGATGGATTAACAAATGCTTTAACATTTTGCATAATTGTATTCATTTATTTGTACTTTCATCAGTTTCCCTACAAAGGCTGTGAAGGTGTTTAACCTAAATATGAGCTTCAGGATTACTTTTTTTAAAGAAAGTTTCATACTTATAAGAAAATAAGTAGTTATAGTTCATCTGCTGAGGCTAATTGCTTTAATTAAAACATAATATATATTTCTCTAAGCATGTGTTCAATAAAATAAAAAAAATAAGATGGTAATTTTTTTTGCCTTGTATCTTATTGGTTTTAAAAGTTTTTTGTTCTGCCTTTCTCCTACTCTTAAATAAATGGATACATTTTTATAATTGTCATCATATTGCATTTAGTCAAAGAATATTTAGCCAGTGAATATGCTTTTACATAAAGTTTCTAATTCAGTTTTCAAAACAGATACATATGACAAATTTGAACAAAATACATTTAAAATCAAAACTTGGTTTGAAATTTCATGAAGAATGATTAAGATTCTGTAAAAAAATTTTTAGAAGGGGAATTCGTTTCTTAGAATTATTAAAGAAGTTTGTTGTAATGTTTACTAAAGTTTTGCTGTATTTTTATTAAAAAAGTAATTGTTTAGTTTATTTGAATATTATAATAAATTCAGAAACAAATTTCACTAAGCAATTCTTTTTTTTCTGTCTGTAATTTTAATTTACTAAAATTACAAAAAAAAAATGATTCTTTTTTGATTGTATTCTTTGAATTCTTGTATTCTTGTATTTTGATTGAATTCTTGTATTTTTTGTAATATTAGGTGTTTTTTTTTTTCAGTTCTAGTCAAAGCTCCTCCTCCTCCACCACCACCATTATCTCCTCCGATTGGTACAGCACTCCACCCACCACCTATGCCTGTGATTCCAACTCAGCCATCACCTGCCATGAGATTTATTCCTCACCAACTTCAAAGACAGCCACCAGCTCCACGTCCTCCAATGCGACCAAATTTTATGGGAATGCGTGGTCCCCCAATGCCAGGCACGCCTGGTGCATTTCCACCTCCAGGGTCTGTAGGACCGTTTGCCCCACCTATGGGACAGGGGCCACCAATGCCTCAAATGAGTCCTATAAATCCTGGTGCCCCCATGCAACCAGTTGGACCCATGCCTCCTGGAGGACCTATGCTTCCAATGCCTCCAGGTGCCATGTCTATGCCACCACCAATGGGAGGCATGAACATGGGTGTTAGTCTTCCAGTGCCTCCTGGGTTCTGCCCTCCTGGTCCACCAATGGGTTCTCCAAATATGAGATTTGACCCACCTGCTGCTGTTTCATCAAATTCTACTCAGAGCTCAGAAGCAGAGACCTCTGTTACTTCTACCTCAACAGCAAAATCCATCGATAGCTCAACGGTAGCTTCTGCTCCTACTATTTATGCTGCTCCATTTGTGAAAAGTCTTTCAGAAAATAAATCTGAGAATGCTTCATCTACTAGTGGACAAGATAATCTAACTTCAATTGTTTCATCACCTGCTGTACAGAAGTCTGAAAAGTTCTCAATAGCCAAATCATCTAATGAATCTTCGGTAGGTCCTACTGCAACCTCAACTGAGAAATCTGAAGAAACTGTTGTTAGTAAAAAGAAAGAGAAGAAGAAAAAGATTATCCGTATGGCTGGTGGGCAAGCTTGGGAAGACAATTCTTTGCAAGATTGGGATAATGGTAAATTTTTTTAAATATATTTAAAAAATTATAAAATATGTTTAAAGATTTATAAAATATATTTAAAATTCTTTTGATTGTACTTATCAAAAGATTTTTATGTAATAGCTTATAATATTCTAAAATATAAATTAAAAATTTTTATTAAAATTTCTTTATATAATCTGTTAAAGGAAAAAAAAATCGAAATACTTTAGGGTTTACGATATTCTCAATAATTATCTTTTGCAGATCCTATCCTGCTTAGTTATGACACTTTTTCATTTGAATAAAAAATAATCTTGCATTGTTTTGACTTAAAAAATTGACAGTGATTAGTTTTTTTAAATTGTAGATGACATTTTTTGCAATGTTTTATATGCAGAAATTCAAATATAAATTTAGAAAAAACTCTTGTGTATATTTTATATATGTGTTTAATATTTCACATCAGTTTTCTAAAGTATATGTACTTCTTTTCAGATGATTTTAGAATATTTTGTGGAGATTTAGGTAATGATGTTACTGATGAAGTTTTAATCAGAGCTTTCAGCAAATACCCCTCTTTTATTAAAGCAAAAGTTATCAGGGATAAGAGAACTAACAAAACCAAAGGCTTCGGCTTTGTGAGCTTCAAAGATCCACAAGATTTCATTAAGGCTATGCGCGAAATGAATGGTAAGTAGGACGAAGTTTTTTTTTCTTGCCTTTATGGTTAATTAATGGTGACACAGTATTTTGATCAGTATTGATGAACTATGTAAAGTCACTGCTCTTATTAAACTGCTCAAAGCTGAATTTTTAGCCAACAAGTTATTGTAATGAATTAGATAAATTTTCTACTTCCATTCCCCTTGAGAAAGAATTTATTAAGTTATTTGATCCAGGTGAAGAATTTTTTTCTAATCAAGATAGAAATAATATTTAGAAATTTGTTTGTACAAATTATAAAGTGCTAGAGATTTAAAAGCCACACAAATTTATATATATTTTAAAACCATTTCTTCAATGTAATTTTTCATTCTTTTTTAAAGATATAATATAAAGCTTCTTATTTTATTTATTTATTTTTGGAATTTTAGAGAAAAATTATTTATATTTTTTAAATATTAATTATCTGTTTTATTTTTAATTAGCTGCTTCACTAGCAGTATTGGTTGCCTTTAATTTCAGTTTTTTTTAAATAAATTTTTAATTATAGTTCCCTCAACAAAGTAAAAAATCAAATTAAGGCCGGTATTCGTAAGTTGTGCCCAAGAAATGAAATAAACTGAGTATTAATTTTTTTGGATTTTTAATAATGAATGAAAAATATTTGATAAAACAATGAAAACATTAAAAATTCATTGAAACACTGAAAATTGCACAGATGATAATAGAAATATTTAAATAAAAAATTGGAGGAAAACTGAATTGGCGATCCTTAAAATAATAATTTTAAAAAATTTTAGATGGCTAAAAAATCATTTATTGAAATTATGTATGAAAGCACTAAAATTTTGCTTCATTTTAATTAATATTTCTAGAAAAATGTTCAGAGGTGCATATTTTAAAATATATTTGTGTTAAATTTAGAAGTTGTAGTTCAAATGATATGGAGAGTGTAAGATAGACAAACACAGATTCTTTATTATTAGTAGTAGAGAAGTAGCATATTTCTTTCATAAAAATAAATATAATGATGCAAATAATTATACACTTCTGGAAATTTATTTGAAAAATTTTCAACTAAAGATCTGTTGTGACTTATCAAATTATTTGACTTTTACTTTGAAAGGCTATTTAGTTATGATTTATTATTGACTTTGAGGTAAATAAATTTCATGATTGAAGTAATATTTAATGGCTAACCTTATTGAGCAGTATTTTATCATATCATCTGGAAGAGAAAAGGTATTTTTATAAATACAAATAGCTCAAAATATAATTTTCCTTGATTATTTTTTACTTAAATTTGATCTCTTTCTGTTAATAATAAATGAAGCAGACTTTTTTTTCATTTGCTCTTAATCAAGATTTAAAGAATTATGTTGTTAATTCATAGCTTAAAGTTCCTTTAAATTGCTAAACATGAATGTATATTTTAGAAATAAACCAAAAATAATCAAAAACAGTTTTTGAAAGGGTTATGTTTTTTTGAAGACACTTTCAGGTTAAAATAATTAATTTTTTTTATTCCAGAATTGAAGAAAGTTTTTTTTTATTATCTTTATTTTTTGATTTTAGATGCAAAAATGAACACTTTGTATTACAGAAATAAAAGTTAAATTAATTGCATTCATTAATATGCAATTTACCATGTTCATTATGCCTTTAGACATAAATTACATCTTTTAATATGAAGCTGTAGACATTATGAATTGCATTAATATTATATATTGGTAATGTGTTATTGCATTTTTTTAATATCTTAATGTGGTTTGTCTTATTGTATTTACTGCTATTCAATTTAATAATTTTAAAGAAGTTGATTTTATTTATTTAAAATTATTAAATAAGTAGAATTAAATTATTAATAAGCAGAATTATAAATGAGTTACTACAAAAAAATGCAATGTTATAAAACAAAATCTATAGCACTTTATATAGAACTGGTTCCTATTTAAAAGTCTTCATTTAATACTCTAGTACAAATTTGTATTTGTTTATTAAAAGTATTTTTATGTACTTTTTATTTAATTTTTTTAATGCAGTATCCATAAACTTAAAAATAACTTTCAATTTAATTGAAAGATTTTTTTGTCAAAATATTTCCATATTCAAAAGTAAAATTTAAAATGTTCTAATAAGAATTAAAAGACCCCCCCCCCCTCTTCTTTTATTGTGAGAAAAATATATAATAATTTACCAATTTTTAGACAATGAATAAAGTATACTATCAATACTAAAAAGTATTTCTTACTGTATTTTATAATAAATAAGTAATAATTTAATATGTGCATCAGATTATGTTCCCAAATGTGATAACAATATAGCTATAAGTCATCAAAACATTGATTATACAGTAATAGAATGAATCAAATATATTTATAAAATTTTATTCTTTTTATGATGTGAAATAAATTTTTATCAGTTATTCATAAAATTGCATGATTATTGAAAAATTACAAGTACAAATTTATTTTTTCATTTTATTCATATCCTATATTATGGTAAATATGCCTGTTAGATAACAGGTATCAAATTTACTTGCAAATTCTTGAATAATTTAATATTATATTCACTGATTGAAGTCACCTTGGTGATTAGAAGAAAGCTTATAGAGCAACTGTAAAATGAAATTAGCTGTGTATTTCTTTTCATTGTCGTTTCCTTTTTGGTGATTGCCTGTTTTAAAATTTTCTTCCTGCTTTTTATTCTTGGCTACAAAATGGTATGTGGTCATAATATTTAAAGGTAAATGTTGAAAAGGATACAATAAAGGAATTTTTCGAGGAGTAAACACTCGTGGCAAGTAATTCCTAATGGGCTCATTTTCTAATCTTGGCAATCTATCATAGAGAGGATCAAAATTATCCTCATGTATTATCTTCCCATCATGTGTTACATCGAAGGCTGGAGGCACAATGGGAAGATTTGGTGCTGGATTTTGTGCGAGTACAGAAATATCAACTCCTAAGAGATTCACAGGGGGTTTATGTCTTGAAATGGTTGGCACTCCTGGAGATCTTGGATGCAATTGTGACAAATCAATGGCAAGCATATGAGGAAAGCTACCAGATTTTGTGTCTCGGTTGAAGGCATCTCCAGATGGCTGTTGGTAGTCGATGCACTCCATCTGCTTGCAAACTATATGCTTTCTCAAAAGTTTTTCTGTTGCATTTTGAACAGATCTTTTTGCCACTGGATAATAGGCCGAGGAGGTTTGAATGTGGATGATAATGATGTGCAAAACAAAAGCAGATCTGAGTCTTTTATGAGAGTGATTCATTTTATCAAATCTAGAAGAAAGAAATGGATATCATTTTAATATTATCTGAGAATAAAAAGTTTTAATTATTTGTGACAAATAAATATACACATAATCCTGTTTATCTGCATTAATAAAATTGAACCCCTCCCTTTTTTTAACTGCTGAATAATTTTCTTCAAATGTTGTTTATAAATACTATGAAATTTAAAGATTTCTTGACAATGAATTAAATGGTTAATTTTTGTATTAATTAAAAAATTTGTATGTCATTATCTGCAGTATTATTGTAGATTAGATGCAGATTTTAGAAAGTGAACTCAGATAATAAGACATGATGAATTGGTTGTAGATTTCTATTTCATTTAGTAAGATTGAATTTATTAAAATGTTCATGAATAAAAGTGAAACTTATAGATAGTTTATATGCTATGAAAATTCAAACAACTGAATGGTTTTCTTTTCAAATTTTGTTGTGAAATATTATAAAGTATAAAGTTTATGATATTGAATTAAATGACACTTTTTAAAATTAAATATAAGTCATGCTTCCATATATTATAAAGATTACTTTATTTTAAACATTTATTCCTCTTAAATTTCTTTTTCTTAAGTGGTGTCATTCCAGTTAAATAAATAAAAAAAATTCAAGGGGTTTTTTTTTTAAATTTTTTTTTTATTAAGGATTTTCCAAAAAGGGCTGTTAGTAATTCCTACACTCTATCTGCTTTCAAACTGCATGCTTTTTCAGAAAATTTTTTTAATTTTCAATTGTATTTTAAGCAAATCATTTTAATAGTTATATTTTAATGAATTATTTTATTTATTTGCTACCTAGTTGCTACTCATTTTTTAAATTAAATTTTATATCCGTTTTAAAAGTTATGAGTTACTTATAGAAAAAAAAAAAAAGCCTCTTACAGATTTAGAAAATTGTTTGATATTTTCTAATTGTTTTGCGAAGGCACAAAATTTAAAATTGTTTAGTATAATTGACACATTTACTATTTATTCTTAAGATAAGAGGACTTTTTTATATAATATTAAGAGAACTTTTTTATATAATAATATTTTATATAAAAAATGTTGCATCATATAAATATTCAACTAAACATTATTGGTTAAATTATGTAATATTTTTGTAAAGCAAAAATATTAAATTATTTAATACAATATAAAGTAAAGTATTAAATATAGTTTTCTAGTTAATACTTTTAGTTTTACTGTTTATTATTCTTTTAAATAATAATTATTTTTATAATACTCATGAAAAGCAAGATCGTTTTAACAAATGTTGGATGAAAATTGCTTTGAAGGAGAGAGTATTAATATATAATGGGCTAATTTTTTATTGCTCAAGAAGTGTATCCATTGTTTAAGGGAAGATAATGCCAAAAGAGAAATAATCACTTTTGTTTTGTGATCAAAAATTATTTGAATCTTTTATTTTGAAAAACCTGTATGTAATATAAATCAAATTGTAATATGCCAGCAAAGAAAATTTAGGTTTTGGTGTTAAAAGTTTGATTGATTTGTTATTTGATTGAAAAAAATGCATTGTCAACTTATTAATGGCATTCAGTTTATGAGATCTGCTGTTAGAGTTTTAGTTGACTACATTAAAAAATTGGTTTAAATCTTAGATACATCTTGATCTAAGGATTCTTTTAAAAGTGTCTGAAGTTGTCCTTTGAATTTTTCTAAGCCAAATTAGAACATAATGAGTCATGATACCAAATTTGATTCTTAAATTAAATTTATGAAATTTCTAGAATAAATATGTAAAACTCAACCCTAAAAAGAGCTTAATTAATAACTAAAAGAAAGGACAAATTTAAGTTTACATTGATTGGGAATAAAAATATCATAAAAACTACCAATTAAAGAAAATAGTTGTTTTTAAATGTGTAATATACTTTAATGATAAAACAAATGATTGCAACTTGTTGTGGCTTTTCTTCACTAATATCATTTTCTTATGTTACTTTCAGAATGATTTTCCAGTTCATATCAGTAATTATTCCATCTGTTAGAATATTTATTTCAAATCATTTTTAATGTCTTCTGTGGATTAGGAGTATATCTCCTCCACATTATTTTACATAATAACTATTCCCTCATCCCCCTTAGCATTAACACACTAAGAATTCAACCATTTAATGCAAATATGTAAGTTCCTTTTGTAATTGGGTTTAAATATAAAATTCATTTATCATTTCATGTTTCATAAACACTACGTTTCACTAGAACATTTCTAGTTGAAAATGGCGAATAAGTAACAGAGCAAGAGCAAACCAAACAGTAAAAATAAAGCAATTGTCTAAATATTTATTCGTAGAATTTTGAATGAATTACCTCATTTTAATCCTATTTGTCATTTGATTGAATAGAGCTGTTGATTAAAATAGTATCTGTTTGTCCATCCTTCCATAAAACAGTGAATAATGAGGAAATTTGGTATATGGTTTTAAAACAAAATCAATCAACTTGCATAAAATTTTGAACAGAATCCATTTATGGAAATAATATGGTGACATGACGACTTAAATGGAAATAAAAATAATTTTTTTTGTGTGTATGTAATTGTAGTTGCATTTGAAGTTTAGGTTTAAAAAAAAAGACATCTAAAATGCACTTTCATTTTTTCTTCACTATATTCTTAAGCACAAAACACTTATTTTGGGACTCTGAAAATAAAAATCTGAGCATTTGTAGCTTTCAAGGCACAAGATACAAAATTTTGTACTGAGTGGATGGAGATAAAGTTTTTATTAGGAAGTAAGTGTGGAAATTTTGGTATGCTAGATGGTACATTGAAAAGACATTCCTGCTGGTTTTTAATGGCTTTATATGTCTAAAAAAAATTCACAAAATTGCTACTGTAATATTAACTAAATTGATAAATGTGTCTTTAGAGGATTCAGTACAACTAAGTAAACATATTCATTTTTTACGTGATTTATTTGTATGATGAAGTACAAGTGAATGCCAAGAGTAGAATATCTCCGATTTTTGTAATTTACCCTTGAGATCATTTGAGTGCTGATCGTTTTGGCGTTCATCTTCTTTATTGCTTCATGTTTTTTTATATAATTTTTTAGTTTTTCTTTTTCTGTATTAGGCAACTAGCTAGTTAGCCTAAGACATCTATTATATTTAATTTAATTTAAACTGTTTAGATATCATTTCATGTTCATAATTCTGTGAAATTGTCATTCATTTAAGCCGTGTTATTTTGATTGTCTGATATGTTCTCTTACATGAACCTTTGTACCGTAGATTAGTTCCAAGGCATCATAGCACTATTAGAAACATTAGTAAACAGGTTAATCTGTTTTCTAAATTTTGATGTATTGTAACTTAACGTTTATCTCATAATTACAAGGTCCTTCATCTTTAGCTTTCATTAAGAGAACAATAGCACGCGATTAAATATTTGATGAAAGAGATAAAAGTGGTTCGAATTGCAAGGAATAATGTTATCTATTGGTGGAAATATTTTGTAAAAATTGCGAAAAATTCAGGAAAAATTTGCTTGATTATTAAATTAACATGATTAAAAAGACATTAAAAAATATTGAAATAGTGTAAAATTTAATTTTGTGCAATAATATTTGTGGTAATTGCTGCGGAAAAATGCCAAAATTCAGCTTATTTTGTAATTATTATGATTCAAAATTAAAATTTCAAATAAGATCATTCCAAGGTGCACATTCCTAATGCCCAATGTGTATACATGCAAAATTTGACAGTCATAGGCCAAAACGTTTCTGGCCTGTAAAGACGTAAATATACACGCGCGCGCACATAAATGACTGCTCGAACATGTATGCATAAACACAAACTCGCATTGATCTTTATTACTAGTAGAGATTGTTTAATTCTGTCCCTGTGTTTTGGTTTATTCTGTTTGATTTTCCCATTTTTCTTTCATTCTCATACACTCTACAATGCTTAATTTTGTAATCAATTATTTATTTACTAAATACAAATATTTCATCGTTATAAAATCATTTGGCATTCGACACAGTTAATAAATAAGGATAATAATGAAAACATAATGAACAGATGACATAATGAAAAGAAAGGATAAACATTTGTTTTGGAAGAGTATATTTCAAGCTTAAGAAAATCTTTTGTTCTATTACTCATTTTGAAATAACTGCCATATCTCGAAATAATTTCATGTGCGATTTTTCTATTGTTTCCGAATTTCATTAGCAAATATTTATGAAATTCAATCACCGTAAGTTCAGTGAATTCTGCTTTCAGATAGAAATGTTATTAAATCTAAATTGGCTCTGTTTGCATATTTTTACGATAGTATACAATACGATTAGAAATTGTTTGCATATTTTATAGAAACCGATTCTTAATTTAACAGAAAAATGTTACAATTTTTTATTTTATTTTGAAAAGTTTTAATTAAACTTGATTTGTATTTAATTATTGTTATTGGGAAAATAAACCTTTTAATGAAATGCCTATAGAATCTATATATGAAAAGCAATATTCATTTGCATGTTCTTTCTAGATTAAAAAGCGACATAAGAGAAATTTAGGAGGTGATTTCTTGCAAAATGATCCGTGTTATCTTAAGAATATTTAAAACTATTGAAATCTTCGAACTGACCTATCGGAAAAAAAGTTATGAGCTTAATATTATAATAGTAGTAGCAATACTCTTAAAATAAATGTAATATAATGTAATGATTGTGTATAATTATCAGTGATTATACAAAATCACCAGATTAATCACGTTTACCACATTAGAATTATTATTTAAATATAGAATGCTCAGCAAACCATACCGAAATTGAAGAGATATGAAATACTTTCCCGCATGGATAAAGTTAAGCTGAAATACATTTACTAAAGTTGATTACAATAGTAATTGCAATTTTTGTGATCCAAAACAAAAATAATAACGCATATATAAATATCTAATTTTAACCGAATACACTAATCGATATCAAGCTTTCACTTATATTGCATTCAATCTACACATATATTCAAACCTAGCAATAGCAAAACATTGTCGGATTCATCTGTTACAATATAAAATTTATTACAACTTGAAATTCTATTTTATTCGCTATGTCGTGAACTTGATATATTTGTTTTAGAATGCTCATTAGTGCATTGTATGTTAAATAAGGACTGATGATTTAAAATTGAATGCTATATTTTTAGTTACAATGTATGGTTTAAAAGTTACATTACATGAGAGGGATTTAGTTTTAGTTGTACTGAGGTTTGTTTAAAATTGCACGAGGACTATTTTGTGAGGTTCTCGTAATTTGGAGCGATGATCAGATGAATAGGATGACATCTAAGCCGGCATGCCGTCCACCAAATTTTCATTTTAAACTATTGGAAGGACATTTGATCTTCAACGGATTTAACATGCACCTGTCTCATGTACAGGGCTGATCTTTTTTTAGAATCAAGGTCTTGCTATCATAAGTAGTTGAAATATTTTTATAATCCCAATAAAAGTAATTTGAAGTCTCTAACTCGGAGCCCGGCTAGTGTGAGAATTCCAGAGTCTCAAAATCCGTGGGAATTTTTTGTGTGTGTACGAACCGATTTTTTCCTTCTATATAAGCATCCTGACGCGAATTATATTTCACCTCAAAATTTAAGCTATACGTTCGATGCAAGTCTTTGTCTAACGGGGCGATTTAGAGTGAGCCCGGACTCGTAAAGTTAAAGATTATACTAATTTTAATATTTATTCAGTTTTTTTTAATTTTTTAGCATGTGTTTAATATTTAAAATGTTGTGAGGGATGTCCATTCATTCATTCTTAAAATCTGATTAAGGGCAACTAACTGGCTGATAGGATTTTGGAGAACTTGGTAGCGATACACTTATGCCAAGACTCAATACAGTGTTACGTTAGGGTAAAAATAATAATCTGGTGATTTTGAATACTCACCGAATCAATCAAATGAACGGTACCATATATATGTATTATATAAAAAGTAAAGATGAGTAACTTGAAAAGATTTGTAAAAAATTTCATACCCTAAGTTAGGGAAAGTCCAGGTTGTTAATTGTTAATATTTTCTGCATAACTGTGATATAGAGCATGCATGGAGGCATAAAAACTGTCTGAGACAAAATTCTTGAGGAAAAAAAAAGATGCCAAAGGTTTTTTTTGAACTTGTAAATGAATCTTTCGACATTATCAATTGTTAATAGTACCACTAGTTAAAAGACAACTATTGGGAGTAATCACCTCGAAATTTTTTCGCATGCTCTGTAATAAACTTGTCATGCCAGAGAACGCCTTGCATGACTGTGATTTAAAATACTTAAGAAATGTTAACTTTTGTTGCGAATTTAGCATCTTTCTGAGTCTATTGTGTAACTCTTGAAAAGTTTTTTGGCATGCATTAATAATATCCAAAAATCAAATTTCTGTTTTAGGCAGGTGTTATTTAACTGACTGAAACCAAAATGTGGCACAAAACCGCAGTTGCAATCACAAAATCCCTTACCAAATTTGATATATTTAAGTCTCTGCGTTTTTGAATTATAGCTTTTACATGCTTCTGAATGTACAGATCTACAGACAGTAAACCCGTGTTTGGATTTGTCTGAACATTTGACAGGTGTCTACACTATAGATGTTAAATTTGTATATTGTATCTTATCTACCAAGCTCTGTTCGTTTTTTAGCTATCGTGTTTACTTATATTCGGACTGACTGATTTACTCTGAATAGATTTTACTCAAAATTTGATAGAAATTTGAAAATTTGGTGTAAAAACCGTAGGTCAAATCTCAGCAGCCTAGCTCAGAGCATTTTTTTAATTATCTTTGTCGCAGATAGCCTTCTGGAAAATGCATGTTTTTCCAGAAGTGTGCTTTTCGAACTCAGGACGGTTTAAGGTCTAAAACGTGGAGATTCATCAAAATCTCGAGGTCGAATTGTTTGATGGTTACTTTACTTTCTCTATACTACGTTTACGAGAAAGTAAAAAATTGACTTACGATAAAAAAAATTTGTTAACCAGTTGAATTTTTTTTTTTTTTTTTTCAACAAGTAAAGGAAGCTTTTTGACATTATCAATGGTGAATAGCATCACTAGTTAAAATAAAAAGCGACTTAACGCTAATGAAACAAAGAAACAATCCAGCGGGCATGATTTACCCTTTTTTTCCTCGTATACTGAGATTCTATAGCATCTTCATTTTGGTTCTATTTTTCTGCTGCCCTGTCTTCCTAGAAATTGTCACGAGGATGCAGAGAATATAGGGAGAAAGTGGGTATAGATCCCGGATACTGGTCTTAAGAGGCGGTAAGCAAAGGGTTAGTGCATTAATGCACTTTTATCTATTTATTTATTTTAATGAGGGCATGGCGAAAAGTATAATATTGGGCACTATTTGCGCTTGGAAAGTCACTGATCGCCACTAGGAGCGAAAAAAAATCTTGTGCCCCGGGTGCTATTTATCCTGGCTATGCCAATGGATGGAGAATGATGCAACAAACATCAAAGATTCCGATGATCCTTAAGCGTGATTTCTCCCCCCCCCCCCCCGTTTCTCGTTTGATGCCTCAGGATAGCGCGTTTTGTACTTTGTAATATCAAGGTGGAAATTGAATGTGCATTTTGAATTTCTTCCGTTTCACCGACTGGATGTGCAATTTTGGCTACATGATTGCATACCAAATTTGATTTATCTATGTGTTTGCATTTATGAGTTATTGTGTTCAGAAACATGTTAATACACAGATCAATATATAGTCACTCTTTTTGGCGGGTTTATTCAAAATTTAATATTTTCAGTACTGATGATACATTTTTATACCAAATTTTATTCTTAGAGCTCTTTGCGTTTTTTAGTTATCGTTTTCAAATCCATAGGAAAGAACTGACCTCCCTTTGATGGATTTCGTTCAAATCCATTGGATAAAAAGTCGCTTGTAACGGTATGCGGGGTTTAAAACATCCTTTGTTTTGAATTGTTATCGGATGTGCCAAATCCAATTTCTGCTTTGGCGTCAAGCAACACAGACACTTTTTTTTTTTTCATGTTTAAATTAGCTGTTGATTGGTGTGCGAATAAACCTAAGCTGGAATAAAACTTAATGACGGGATGGTAAAATTTCACATTTTATTTGCATTTTTTAATACTCGATTGTAGCAAATGTTGCTGAGTTGAGGTCTGTAATTTTTATAATTATATTGATGTAATGAAAATTTTTGCTAATATTTCTTTGAGTGGGATTTTTATTTTGTATTTGGCATTACATTTTTTTTTTCTGTTTGTGAATTATTTGCTTCAATCCGACGTTAGCGATTAATGTTGATTGAATGTTCGTGAACTATATGAATAAAGAGTTATATATTTTTAATGATATCAAGTAGTTACATCTAAAGTGTGCTACAAATAATATATATACATATTTCTTAAGCTCTCTACCAATGTGCATAAGATTTTCTACTGGTTAAGCTGTGTTAATCATATCAGAGATATTGTTAATAAGGTGACATTCGATTCAGATGAGCACATCTAATTTTGAAGACGTATCCTAATTTTTGTGTTAAAACTAAATCAAATACCATCCTTGTACCTCAAGGCATCACAAAGACACTTACATAATTACAACCATCAGGAGTGGTCTCCCAAAAACTTTCTCGCATGCTGTCTATTAAATTTGTCTTGCCAGAAAACGCCTTGCATAGCATTGGCGTACTATTGTTATGAAGTATTAACTTTTGCCGCGAATTTAGCATTTTCACGAAATCTATCGTGTCATCCTTGGCGAGTTGTTTGGCGATTAATGGTATCCGATAATCGAATTTGTGCTTTAGACACGCTTTTCTCAATACATTGAAACAAACAATTGGCGCAAAACTACATTTGTAGTCACAGAATCACATATCTAATTTAATATATTTAAGTCACTGCATTTTTGAATTATCGCATTTACATGTTTCTGAAAGTGCAGATCGAAAGACGTGAACTCCTTGTTGGATTTGGCTCAAAGTTTGATAGGTGTCTACATTATTGATGTGTGTATCGAATCTTTTCTGTCTAGCTCTTTTCATTTTGTAGTTATTGTATTAACTTCGAATAGCCGGAGAGATGGACTTCCTGAGGCCGGATTTTCTCAAAATTTGTTAGAAATCTACAAATGTGGTGTAAACCAAACCAAATACCAAATTTCAACCATCTAGCTAGAAGAATTTTTGAGTTATCTTTGTCACAGACAGACATTTTCTAAATATGTGTTTTTGGAACTCGAAAAGGTCTAAAACGTAGAAATTCATTAAAATCTTGAGTTTGAATTTTTTGAAAATTATTATAATTTCTCTATACTACGTATATGAGAAATTAAAAATGTATTTTTCGAACTTGTGAAGATCTGATGAGGAACATGGAGATTTGTCAAAATTCCAGACATATCTTTAAAAATATTTTAATATATGTAAAATATTTTCACACTATCTTAAAACAACAATTTATTTAAAACTAGCCGCCTTTGGTGACCAGCCGGTTCGCCAGTATTACCGCTCGCTACAATTTTCAATTAAATATTTTAAGTAACTGGTCTCTTAAAGGATTCTCAAACAAAACAGTTTTAATCTTCAAATTTTGATAGCCATACCAAACTTATACTGTTTAGATCGTTTCTTTCAATTTACTATATATATTTTGCTAATTTGTTGTCATTTCCGGCAAAACTTCAACTTTAATTTAAAATGTAAATGATGAAATTGCAATTAATATTAAGATATTTTTTAATAAAACCAAGCGTTTTATTTTATTTACCATCATTATTGTTATTAATTAATTATTATTATTATTGAATGTGAGTATTGCAAACAGAATCGCTCGGTATTTAAGTCTTATGTTAACTACAAAATATTTTTCATAATTTATGTAATATCTCAAACAATAATTCAACAAAAATTTCTGAGATTCAACAGAAAATTCAGTTTTTAGTTTTGCTTTCAAAAGGATTGAAATGAAATCAATAATAATATTTTGTTCCTGCCTATAAATATATTTCAAAAATTATGATATCTAAATTTAATGCAGTAAGGTATCATATTCTGAGAAATATTCTGGACACACCAAATTTTAAATAAATGAATGAATGTTTCTATTTTCCACGATCAACTAAGACTTATTTATGAAGTTTTAAATGTTAAAAATTTAGAAAAACTCAACATTTTCATAATCTTAGGCCAATTAATCTTGAGGAACCTGCGCGCTGATTGGCGTATTTTCTTTGAAGCTATCGATGAAAAATCTAAAATTTTCCTTTTTTTATTGAATAGTGATATTCAAATTTTCATAAATCAGTCAGTTTAAGTGATTGGAAATTAACTCTTAAAAGTCAGTGATTTAGTTGATTGGAAATTAACTCTATGAACACCATAAAATCTGTGCTTTCTCTTGTGGTGTATGCATTCTCCTTAATATCCACTCAAATAAAACATCACATACAAAAGTACTACATAGAACAAACACATCAAAAGTAAACATAACATTTCAATAGTTGCCAAAAACAAAAGAGAGAAAAATGCAATTAATAAGCAGACGATATTTAGAAAAGTACAGATATTTAGACTGGAAAATGAAATGATCTGAAATTAAAAACACGCGCAGACGATATTTACAAAAGTAAAAATATTCAAACCTGAAAAGGAAAATATATGAGTTCTTCCATCAATAAATGCCATAAGTTTGTTTATGTCTTCATTATTTTATGAGGCATTAAACATCAAAATGGGTCCGGGACTAAATAAACACCCTGTATAGAGAGTGTAAAAAATCATAAAATAATTTTTCTTGAATTTATTTTTTAGAAAAATAATATTTCATATTTGTTTCATTTCCTACAGACACGTGCGGAAAATTATATTTTTGCAGATTTCATTTCCAAAAAGATTTAATTTATTTTTAATTGGAGCTTTAATCAATGTGATGGCAACACTTTGAAAATAACTAATTTTTTCCCATGAATGCGAAACGTGCTTAATCTTAATTTCTATTTTTTACGAAAAAAATTATTGAAAAACATAGTTATAATATTTATTTAAAAGTTCATTAAAAATAGAAATTTAATTTTAAGATTAAAACATTAGTATCATTTAAAAGATAAATTTGTGATCTTTAACTTCATGTAAAAATCTTTTTTGTGCGGTAATATTTTCGGAAGTTATAGCAGAAACACGTCTTTTTTCGCTTAATTTTTAAATAAATAAAATTCTAGTTATAAATTCGAAAAAATAACCCCCAGGTGCACATTCCCGGCCTCCAAGGTATACACGTGCCAAATTTGGTAGCTGTAGGTTGAATGGTCTGACCTGTAGAGCGCCAACACACACACACATTGAGCTTTATTATAAGTATAGATATAGATTTATGATTTACAATTATTTTTTTTAATACGATAAGGAAGTTATCTCTTCAGTTTACTTCCATTTCGATTTTACAGTATTTACAATTTTCAATTTGCACATGCGATGATTTTTAGTTTATTGATTCCAATAAATTAATATTTTTCTGTCTTAATAAATAACAAAGTGTAATTTTAAATGTATGCATTTTCTAATAATAGTTTTAACATATAGGAAAAAAAAAAATATTTCGACAAACAAATGGGTCGGCAAAGGTGGCTAGTGACAATGTAAACGAAATCCCTTTGTGTATTATAATAGGGTAAATCGCAACTAATAAAAACGTTGAAATTCTGAACAAAATTTTGTGCAAAATCGGTATCCAATTACAAGGCCTTTCCTTTTATATATTAAATTTTAAATGAATTTGTTATTCACAAATAAATTAGCTGATTATTCAATAAGATTAAATTATAAAACTTTCGTCTAGAATTTAATATCCGAAATTCTTTTTCTATACAAATCACCAGTTAAAATTTTGAGATATTTCTATCAATGTAGCCAGT
Source organism: Argiope aurantia (assembly GCA_026543865.1). Classification (NCBI taxonomy): domain Eukaryota; kingdom Metazoa; phylum Arthropoda; class Arachnida; order Araneae; family Araneidae; genus Argiope; species Argiope aurantia. The sequence goes on along the minus strand of JAPMOR010068534.1, from coordinate 34,827 downwards.
CATCCCAAAAAAGTATTTCATTATTTTACTATTTCAAAAATTGTATTTAATAATAAAATTTAATGTAAAAAGTTGCTCCTTTTGAATTTGAAATTGATAAAACATCTCCCTTTCCTTCGTAATCTTCTTATTTAGACTTCTATTTATAAAAGTAACTGAAAAGAGAAATATGATATTCAGTTAGATTTTATCTAGTTTCTCTAATTTCTTTAATCTTTAAAATTTATTAAAAATTTATCTGTCTGGAAGCAATTAATCCGCGATTCAAATAAGGCTATTTTAAACATATGTTATATAATATCATAATAGGAAATTTTTATGTTCTCAAAAAAAAAAAATGTTTTTTAGCAAGAAATGCCATTTCTTGAATTGTAATCTCATATTAAAAGTATATATGTATCTGTGTGCATTGACGCTCTGTAGGACAAGTCTTTAGACCTAAATCTATTAAATTCAGTTAAAAAAAAGAATAATTAATTATAAATAAAAATTTACTGAAAAAAATATTCTATAAGTATTTTTTGTTCATAAAAGTAATCTAATCTCTTCACGTGTATTTCTTTTAATCCTCATTTTTACCACTTTCTCATTGTTAATTTCGTTTGTGTTAATTTGTTTGGATTTCTGTATCACTATCCACTATGCAATCTTGCCGGCAGGAATTTAGTATTTCTTTCCAAAACCCAAAAGAGCTAGGTCCACTTGTTCTTTTCTTTTTTGTATAAAATAAAGCTTCCCTTGTTCTTGTTAAAATGCCGTAGCGTTTCTTAAAGCTCTGAACATTTTAAGTGGAAGAATCAATCTATACCCCCTCAAATTCTTATAATAAGAGTAAAAATTGCAGAATTTTTTTTTATTTTTTGAAATTAAAAATTTAGTTTTTAATTAAAATTAAAATTGCATTTTTACAATTTCATCATTAAAACTTATCTGCATCAATTCATAAATCTAATTATTATTTTTATTAATTAATAATTAAATTATTCAAAATTAATTAGTTTTTTTTTTAAAAGTTATCATTGTAAAACATAAGTACAGTGTCCTCACATCTACACTGTACTAATGCCACTGAAATTTTTTGAAGAATTTAGGTTCTTTTATAGCACACTGGCTGGATCAACAAATTTAAATTTTTGATAAATTAACAATGTACTACTAGCGCCATTGACTTTTTTTTTTGTTGAAGAATTTAGGTTCTTCAGTAGCACACTAGCTGGATCAATAAATTAAAATTTTTGTTAATTTAACATTTATTAACCGTGTACTAGCGCCACTGATTATTTTTTGAAGAATTTATCGTCTTCGATAGCACAATCACTGGACCAATAAATTAAAAAAAAATGTGTTAAATTAACATAAATTAATTTTCTTAATTGTTAGTTTACTTAATTTACATAATTAATTTTACAACATGAAACAAATTTTTATGTAGAAGAGCTGGCTGTAAAATTATGCTACTTCGATTGCATGTTTCTTCTAATGATATAAAAATTTTGAACTCATTATATTTTCCCCTTCACTACAGAAATAGAGGAAATCATGATTATTTACTAAGCACATAGTTGAAGTGATTATAATATTATATTAGTTTTAATAAATAGATTCAAAAACCGTTTAAGCATATATTTTTTAACTTTTTTTGTTGATGTTTTTGTTTATTAAATTTGTATATTGACACAAAAAAAATCAAATTGGTTTGCTGCGAAAATAAAGACAATTCATAAAGGAAATTCGTATGAATTTTAAAAAGCATAATATCTTTCCATTCACCTTTATTTCCCGGCCCTCTTTCTTTCTTTTTTATTTCGAAATAGACGAAATAAAATGCCTAAGTATTTTTCAATAAATAAATAAATAATAATAATAAAAAACTTTAGCATTACAGTTTCAACTGAAATAAGTGTCGTGTGCACCACTAATTCTATATTACCTAGTGTGTAGATAAATACTATTTTTCTCTCTAGTTTTAAATAATTTAATAATTTATTAATAAAACGATTTATTTATTGCATTTTTCACTGGACGAATTGTTTCTTTTAAAAATTTTAATGGGAAATTTGTTGTTTTTAAACATTTTCCTGTTATTAAAGAAGCTCAAAATAAATTTCATATTTTTTTTAAAAATATTTCTAATACTCATTTATCTCGGTTACGCAGATAAAAAATAATTTCAAAAAATCGCGTGACTTAAATTTTACAATTAGTGCATCATAAATAGTTACTTAATGTTATTACATTCCTTATTATTTAGTTATAACATTCATTCGTCATATTAACAATTGAAAACGTTTATTGATTTAAAAATGTATCTCATGGTATGTATCATAAATATCTATTTTTAAAATTGTCGGTTTTGTACTCATTATTATTATTGATAAAACATTTTCTCTTAAATTATTTACGTGATAAAAATTCGCGTGAATTTTAATAAGCATAATATATTTCCATCCCCTCCCCCTTTTTTGAAAATAGACGGGAAAAAAAATTCCGAAGTATTTTTTCAACAAATATAAGGAACAAACTCTTGCATTGCAATTTCAGTTGAAATCGGTGTCGTGTCCACTACTAATCCTACATTACACAATGATGAACAGTTAGATAATTAATATTTTTTCTCTTTAGTTTTAAATAATCTAATGCTTTACTAATAAAAGAATTTATTGCATTTTTCACTTGAAGAATTGTTTCTTTTAAAAATTTTAATAGAAAATTTACTAGGTTGTTTGTTTAAAGATTTTTTTAGCTTTTATTAAAGAAGTTCAAAATAAATTTAGTACTACTTTTTCTCAATTAATAATTACGCTTCTCAATTAATAATAAGAATGCTATTACATTCTTATTATTTAGTTCTAACATTCATTTGTCATATTAATAATTGAAAACATGTATTGATTTAAAAATATATGCCACTGTATGTATCATAAATATTTATTTTTAGTTCATTTGTTTCGTTTTCTTTATTATTATTGATATTATTTTTATTATTAAAACATTGTCTCATAAATTTATTTATGTAATAAGAAAAAAACCATTGTACATGCCTAATATGTAATTATTTTTAAATTAAAAACGTTTTTCAGATTTTACATAATTATCAATTTACATATGAATCAAACAAAGTTATGATCATGAACTATATAATATATTACAACATAATTTTCACTTTTTCTTTTCAATTACTTATTAATAATGGAAGCAACCCTACCTGGGAGGTAAGAACTTCGATTTGTCCCTGGTCGTTTCCGATAGTTTCGAACAGTTCCCTGACTCCAGCAAGTTTCGATTTAGCCCTCTCGGCTCTGCTTTATAAGGGAACCGCGACAACCAATGCCTGACTTTCGCGTGGGTTGATGGATGGGGTTCGCGATATTTTGCTTTTGGTGTTTTTTGTTCTGCACAGCTCTCTGCCCCTTTAAACGTGAATTCGATGTTTCCGTATGAAATATAAATACCTATGAATGCGTTGATTTGTTTTTTCGTTGTTAATCCCGATACTCTTTTAGTTCTTGTCTATCTGTCCCCTTTAGATTTGGATGCAATATAAATAAATGTGATTGTGTTGATTTACTTTTCCGTCGTTAAATCTTGATGATCCCCGACCATACCTGGCCAAAATCAAAAAAATATATCCACGAGCTGCCCATAAAACAACTTTCCCTGTTAAGAGGAATTTTTTTTAAAATAAAAATTGATGAACGGAGTGAATTCAAATTTTATTTGTGATCTTTGTTTCTATCTGCATATTTGCGATTAAAAAAATTTTTTTTAATACTTTTTCATCGTATACTAATAAAAATGGTTTCTTTTAAAAAACAACATTTAATGTATTTTCTAATTCAGTATCATTAATATGTTAAGATCTTATAATAAATTTTTTCAAAAAATAAGTTTTACACATATTTAAAAGAGAATGTTCCAAATGAGTATTTTAATTCTCCGTTTTAAATAACATTCTTTATAGTAGTTTACGACTAAATACTATGTATTCGGTAGTATATAAAATCTTCAATCTTCAACGATTAATTTTATTTTGTTAAAGAGCTGATAGTTTCTTTTGGGGAAAAAAATTAATTAATTAAAATAACTAATTTATTCTTCATTAGTTCAAATACCAGGCTGCACTTCAAAGGAATATTTTTATATCTTTTATTAGTATAAAAATTAAAATTAATTAAGTTTCACGAAATTAATAAATATTTACAAATTAAATCAATAAGTATTTATTATTTATAATTTTTTTCAAAATTTTCATTCATATTTTCATATGTTTAATTCTCGCAAATAAAATTCTGATAATGTAACAAATACGAGATCATAATTAAGTTACAATAATCAGATATCAAACTATCTGCTACGTAATATAATCGTCATATGCAAGAAAGTAAAAACAGTTTAATTAGTTGCATTAGGCCACCAGTTTGTTCGTTAATTTTTGTTAAAAAAGATTGATTAAAGATGAAAAAAATTATATAGCAAAAAAATGCTATAGTTGAAATATAATTTTTAGAATTTTAAGATAATATAAAAATGATTGTTGTTCTGTTTCATTTTGAGGATTTATCGCGGGAAAATAACAAAATGTTATTTAATTTTGCATTAATTAAAACTTTCAAAAAATCGCTTAAAATATTTTTATTCTTCAAATTTTGATAAAAATTATGTTATTTTAGAAGCTTTACTCCATTCTTCTCACTTTGCTAGGCATTTTCTAATTCTTGTGCCAATATATCCATACATCTAATCTTTCTATAACTTGTAGAGCTCCAACATATACACGTAACGCGCGCGCGCGCACACACACACACACACACGTACGCAGACAGAACAGACACACATTCTCTTTTATTAGTAGTAGTGAGATATTTAAGGTTAATATTAATTTTGCTGAAAATTTAAATTCAATGGATCAAGTTATTACGATAAATTGTTGCGAGTGCAAATTAAAAAGTATATATACCACAAAGAAAAGCCGAAGTTAAAATCCTTTTCCAAAAGTCTAAAGAAGACAATTTTTTAAAATTCGATTTTAACACTGGCAAAAGCCCGCGATCATAGGATTTAATGGAGAAATGAAATTATTTGAATTTTATTACAACAATAAAGACGTTGTTACAGATAATGCATCTAAAATTTAATTTTAAAATGTTTTAAAATTGGACAAAACATTGCATTGATATCACTAAAAAAGTAATTTTTGAGTTTCAAAATAACGTAAAATTTTTTTTGTGAAATAACATAATTGAAAAACATAAAAAAATCTGCGAAATTTTCAGTTAATTTAGATTTTAATAAAATCTTTGAAGATTAATTTTTGAACATTTCTCTTGTCTTGAAAGAGCACGTGTGTCAAATTTTATTAAGTTCAGAGAAAAAACATTAAGTTTTGTGCAAAAGATATACAAACAAGCCCTAATCTATATAAATATTATGATTCGACACTATGACGATGCGTATATAAATAAATGCCTATTTTAAAATATATGCTTTATTTTCAAAGTAAAAGTGCTTTTAAATATACGCAGAATACAGAAAATCCTCTTATCGTCTGCTTCTTTAACAAAAATGTGAATACGAGATTGTGCCAAGCGATTTTTTAAAAACACTGGAAATTTATTTTCTCTTTAAGTTAATTACAATTTTCAAAGAATGGTATAAAATTTAATTAAAACAGTGACAACTTTTAGACAAATAAAGTGATTTAAATTATTTCTAGTATTTTCATTTATTGAAAAGGGTAACATTAAAGATAATCTTTTCTCTACATGAAAACGTTTTTAATTAATTAAAAAAATATTGAATTATTACTAGAAATTTTCATTAAAATTTTCTTTATTTTTCTAAGTATCTGTGAATAAAATTTGAAAAGAATTAATAAAGTGAAGCAAGCGAATTATTCGTGTGTTTCATTATTATTTATATACAGTGGCTCCCAAAAGTGTTCGTACACTAAAGAAATTTGCATAAATTGTGTTCTATACTTCTTAATAAAGCATTTTATTAGTTGGTTTTTTTAATTAGCATCTTTAAATAGTTCTTAATAAAACTGAACAAATATTTTTATAAAAAATCAAGTAGTATTGTTCTAAAAAATAAATAAATAAAAAATGTCACAAAATTAGAACACAAAAGTCTTCGTACATCCAAACATTATTTATTTAAATTCATCATAAAAATATCTTTTGCGGCTTATTTTTCTTCTAATTGAAAAATACACTAAAATCGTTTGATTTCAGTATTTAATGTCACAATTATTTATTCTATTTACTTTATTCTTAGATATGACGCGCATTCCTAAAGAAACGAGTTTAGACGTACGAAAATTAATTATATTTCCTTTTAAAGCTGGAAAATCAATTAGAGGCATTGCAACTATAACTAATCTACCTCATGCAACGGTACAAAGCACAATAAAACGTTACAGAGAGGGAAAAAGGATTGCAAACAAGCCTCGTAATGGTCACCCTCAAATTCTATCAGCTAGAAGTCAAAGAAATATTGTGAGTAAATTTATAAAAAATCCACGTCTGAGTGCAATGAAGTTTACTTCACAATATAATGAATCAAATGGAACTTCTATTTCCTGTGAAACTATTTGTAGAATTCTTCGGAATGCTGATATACATGGCCGCTCTGCGCGAAGAAAATTCTTTGTAAGTCAGAAGAACAGAATTTCTAGGCTTAAATTTGCCAAATCTATGATGAACCAGCCAGAAAGCTATTGGAATCGTGTCTTATTTGCAGATGAAAGTTAGTTTAACATCTTTAGGTCGGATGGGAGAATCACCGTATGGAGGAAAAAAAAAACGAGGAACTTAATCCCAAGAATTTAGTTGGAACAGTAAAACATGGCGGTGGAGGTGTCATGGTTTGGGGGTGTATGTCAGCGGCTGGAGTAGGAAATTTAGTATTCATTGATGGTATAATGGATCATAGAGTTTATATAAGTATTCTCAATAATAATTTAAAAGTGTCAGCACAAAAATTGGGCATTTTAAACAACTTTGTGTATTACCAAGACAACGATCCTAAACACACAGCCATGAATGTTCGTCTTTTTTGCCTCTATCATTGCCCTCAAACCCTTAAAACACCAGCTCAATCACCGGATTTAAACCCTATGGAACATATTTGGAAAGAATGAGAGGTGCGAATAAGAAGTCACGACATTAAGTCGAAAATTCAACTGAAAGCAGTAATGATCGAAGAATGGAACAAGATCGGTGCAGAAATAACCGACCGTCTAGTTAAATCTATGCCCAAACGTTTAAGAGCTGTTATAAAGAATAAAGGATATCGTACTAAATACTAAACATTTATAAAAATTTAGAAAACTTCATATTTAGTGATGTTTTTTTAAAGTGTATGATCACTTTTGTGTCCTATTTTTGTGCAATTTTATTTATTGTCATTTTTTAAAAAAATAATTTGCATCGTAATTAAAATTTATTCTTCACTGCTTTATTAAGAACTGTAAAAATATGCTATGAAAAAATTTTCATGTAAAAATAAGAATATATAATGGTAAATAATGAGGTTTTTAATTGACTCTTGTTGGTGTACGAACACTTTTGGGTGCCACTGTAGATTGAAGTCGAATTTTTAAATTACCTAAAAATATGATTAAGTTACGGAGATCACACAGCTGTAGAATATTTCAGCCCTTGCATGTCAGGATATTAGTGAAAATTTCATAACGAAACTTCACGAATACTACTATAAAAAAAATCGTCCGATAGGTGTATAATTAAGGGTGTGCAACAAATTTAATAATAGATGACGATGGTGTATTCCGCAAGAAAACATAAATAACAAAACATGACGAAATATCCATAAAAACAACGCTTACAGAAATCAACAAAAAAAACAGAAAAACAGCAAATCGTTATTAAGCAACCGAAACATCACAGTAACGCTCATAGTTTAGTTAGAGAGCTCGTTCTGGATCATCACTCCAAAAAAATAATTAAATTTCCGTTAGACTTTGAAAATATGGTTTGTGATTCCTATGGCTCAAAAAGTTATTACCCGCGAACGACAGAGAACTTGGAGCAAAGCGAGATGATTTGCTTTGAAGTGGTTGAGTTCTGAAAGGGAACCGATGATGAATCAGATTGTATTCTCATGTCAACGCTTCGCCTTTTACGGTTTCTCTACAGTCGTCTTATATTTTTAGAGCCTTCCTTTTGTTACCATGGGTGCTGGATTTTCATTAATCAGCATTATTAAAATATATTTGTAGATTCATCTTCTTTAATGTGAGAACAATATTATACAATATTATAAATTCTTAACATTGCAAACATGTATATGAAAGTGTGTAATATTTGTCTTTGAGGTATATCGGTTCAGTTTTGATAGCTTATTACTTTTTTAAAATCGACAAATACGTTTAAAAAAAAAAATCTTTTTTTTTTTTTTTGTTTTTTTTGCGAAATTATGAATTTTTTTTAAAATTTCATATTCTTAATGTTTGAACAGGTTTCTTTATAAAAACGTTAGAATTTTGTTTCTAAGTCTATTTTTTTTAAAAAGATTAACATCTCATTACCAACCTATTCTAATGTTAGCATCCATTTTTGGGGAAGTTACACTGATTTTTATATTTGCGTTTACATACATTTTAATGCTACTTTTCATCTTTAGATGATATTTTTTTAAATTCTAACCTTTGGTTGAATTTTGAACCACATGAATTAAAATCTGAAGCATGTTTTCTTGTTCAAATTTGGTATAATAGTTTCTTAATATGTTTTGCAGTTCTTGAACTAGATAATAAGTAATCGATTCATTTAGAAATATAGTTGTTTTAATGTTTCACAATGTGAAAAAAATTCGAAATTTCGTGTTATCACTTGACCCCCAATATTTAAAGAATGAATTGAAATACAGTTCATATTTTCATTCAGAAACTAGACAATACATTTTTTTCGTTCAGAAACTAGATAATACATTTTTTTCGTTCAGAAATTAGATAATACATTTTTTTAATCTATCTGCAAAACTTTAAGCAAATCATTTGATAAACCTCTAAATTAGAAGATTTTTGCTTCAAGTCCCCTTTTTAGAAAAAAAAAAAATCCAATTCATTAAAAAAATTTGCCACTTAACTGGTATATTTTGGTTTCATAGATTTTTTTCAATCCTTTTTATACAAATATTTTTAAAAAAATGTAACTACTTCCGAACGTATTTCAAAAAATTTACCCCGAGCATAATCTCGTACCTTAATTAAATGTAATGTTTTTTTTTATCAAAATATCATTTTTAATTTCTTTACTATTAGGAAAACGATTTAATTTGAATTCTAATTGCCTGAAATATTAGCATAAGCAAAAGAGACAGTCTCAGTTAAATTTTGTGAAAAATATTTGCGTGTCGCTTTTTTTTAAGCAAACGATATAGATGAAAAAAAGTTAAAATCTTATAAAACAATAATTTTTATTTTTTTAAATTAAATTTATCTAGTTAATTAAACCAATTATTAAACTTTGTTTGTTCTTATATTGGATTTTATTCACCGCCCACAATGGCTCAATCTTTTAAGTACAAAACAAACATTTAAAGAAGGCGCTTAATGCAAAAAAATGAAACAAATGCAGGAAAAAAATTTTTATCCTCATTTTTATGTGAATTCTTCATGGATTTTGCCATTTTCAATTGTGTTTTTGAACACTCCCCCCCCCTTCACCTTTTGAAATATATCGTTAAATTTGTTCTCTTATATTTTATCAAATATTTTCTGTTATTTTTTTACGTTGAAAAAAAATATGTCTTCATTTTGTTTCTTTTTTTTTTAAATGATCAAACATACTGCATTAAATTCTTTTTAGATTTAAAAAAAATCACTTTTTGTACGTCTTGTAGCTACGGGAACCTTGAAAATTGTTGTTTACCAATTATTTAATGTTGGTCCGACCTATAAAATTGCTACTGTAATATTGACCTATGTTAGTTCAGTCCCAGATCAATAAGTCGAAGGTAAAGTTAGAGGAAAATCAATGAAAGTTTTTGTAAAAAAAGCAAAACTAAAACTCACACTGTAATATTCCTTAGCCTTGTTTTTGTGAAAAAGGACTCATGTACAGGGATGGATTACTAGTTAAGTTCGCAGGGATTCTGGAATAAAGTTAAAGAAGAAAGTATATATATATATATAGGCTGATTTGTAAAGCCCAATTTTGAATTAAAGGGCTGATTTTAAGCCCTTTAAATTCAAAACGATATCTCGTATAGACAGGGAAATAATGTGTAACTATGGTAAAGTGACTATGCTAAATTTATTGAAATAGGTTATAGCGCTTTTAGTGGTGAAATAAGTTACAAAAAATAATTCAAATAATACAGAAGATCAGTCAAAAAGTCCAGTTAGAAAAATGTACGTTATGGCATAATAAAAGCAAAGAAAAAGTTTCATGGACTTATTTGTAAAACTAATGGAGATATTTCCTATTAAAGTTATAAACGATCCGTGACTTGAAAAAGGGTTCGTTCTAAAATTGAAAAATGTATTCCCCGCTATTTGTATTTATTATTCATACTTAGTATTTTATCCGAGTTAAGCAACGGCGAATCGAAATTTAAGCAACGAAGAAAGTAAACAAACAAACAAACAAAAAATATGAAAAATGCATTCGAGTTCGGGGAAAGGGATGCCAGAGAACACTTTTTTCAGTATTTCGATGAACTCTTTTGTACTGAAAGGCCCTTTAAATTCAAAATGGCGTTTCGTAAAACCAGAAAGAAACATACAGGGTGTCTCAAAAACCTTGATCGCGGCTTGTATTCCTGAAATATTGATCGTAAACATATACTGTAAATTACAAAGTTGCGTAAAAAAAGGTGCAAATTGCTATGAAATCAATTAAAGTTTTTAAGGGATTAAACTTTAAAAAATACAAAATTTAAATTTTTATACGAACCCCGTACAAAAAATTCCCAGCGAGTAAAATGTGCCGCATCCTCTAATAAGGTCATGTACGAAATTTCAACATTTTATCACAAAAAGTCTCAAAGATACGAAGCTACATAAATGCTGACATAAACCACTTTTCGATGCCTGGATATGAATTCACAAAGATAAAAAATATCATGTCGAATGTTCGTGTTTTAGGGGTCGTACACAAATTAACAGAGAAAGTAATGATTGAATAAATAAATAATAATTTTACTATTTTCTATTGGTTCAAAAGTATTGAAAATGTGTAGACATAATAACTTAAAGGAAAGATTACTTTAATGAAAGATTACATAAGATTTTTTACAAGTTCACTAACTGTGCTATTTTTAAGTTATATTCGGTAATTCATGATATTCTGTATTTTTCAGGAAGCATAGATTTTAAAATTTGTATTTAAAACTAATGAAAGCATATTTAATTTTCTTATGATGCATTCCTGCGTCCCGTCAACTGCACTGAAGCTGCAAACATTTGCATTTTAATTTGTGATTGATCCTTCTCCAACTTTGTTTTAACACATCTTTGAGAATTTTCATGATAAAATTCTAAAATTTTGTACATGACCTTATTAGATGATGGGGCACATTTTATTGCCCGGTAATTTTTTTTGTACGGGGTCCGTATAAAAATTTAAATTTTGTATTTTTTAAAGTTTAATCCCTTAAAAACTTTAATTGATTTCATAGCAATTTGCACCTTTTTTTACGCAACTTTGTAATTTACAGTATATGTCTGTGGTCAATATTTAAAGAATAAAAGCCACGGTCAAGGGTTTTGAGACACCCTGTATTCTTTTAATAAAGTGACTAAGCTGACTAAATGCATAGGGAAAAGTTTCATAGAGATATCTATAACATTAGCGAAAATATTATCGATTAAAATTACTAAATTTCCGTGATTTCTTTTCGATTAGCCGGACGCCAAAATAATTTAAACCTGTTCCCACAAAAAAGTTCCCCGCCAAAATTTGTCGCGTTAGGCCTTGACGACGTTTTTTTTTTTTGGCGCCGATTTAAATTATTTGACGACCATTTCACTTTGTAAACATATATATGGCTCAGAAATCGCTGTTGTTACTTATTTCAAATGGCAACAGTTTAAATGTAAACAAATGTTGTACGCGAACTTTTTTTATTGAAATTTTTTACTGCTGCAATTAATTTAACGCTTTGTTTAGCTAATTAATGAAGCTGCAAAATATTATAAAAAGTGCTCGGAAGAAAGTCCGTCGAAAACTCAATCAGGGAAAAAAAAAAAAAAAAATGCGGAAAAAAATCAAAATGATAGAAATGGTTACTTAAAAAGAGGTTTTAATCGAACATGCAAATAGGTTTAACACGTTAACTCACCTGTGATTTACACGTATTATCTAATTGTATCGAATCATTTATCTAATTAGATGACCCCTTAAATAGATGGACCAAATGTCAGGTTTGAGTCGTGGCCATGAACAGGTTTACCATCACCAGATAGGTAATCGCTATGACTTGTCTAAAGGAATCATTGCTCATATTTTCCAAAACTATTATCCTGCAAAAATTATTTTTGCTTTATTTTATAGTTCAAAATATAACCTTTTAAATCTTATCAATTTCATTTCCGTACAATTCCTTTCTTCGTTTCAATAATTTTTGTAAATGTGATTTGATACATAATCTGTAAAAATATTTTTAATGTTACGTTGAAATTCAAACTCATCCATCAGAACATTCAATTCGTGTAATTTTGTTAGTGTTAAATTAAAAATTAAGAATAATTACTTTCTCCGGATAATAACTAAATGCATTCCATGTTAATAGATTAAAATCCCAAAATGTCAATAAATCAGCTGAAAAAGCTGGTCGCCAAAGTCAGTTAATTCATATGGTTTCTACAATTTATTAGAATGCCGAAACGATATAATTTGGCATTTATTTATTGAGAACACCTGTGTGATTTATCGTCATTTATATTGCATTTTTTCTTCTTGCAGGCAGGTACGTAGGAAGCCGCCCTATCAAACTGAGGAAGAGCACGTGGAGAGATAGAAATATTGATATTGTGAAGAAGAAGCAAAGAGAAAAAGAAAAGCTTGGCCTCTTGTAAAATGGATCTCATTCTCATAATAGGTAAGCGATGAGAAATTTATATATACTGTCCATTCTAGGATTCTGAAACCCTCCACGCTTTTGCGCATGCACCTGTATGAGTTTATTTAGTCAAAATATGAAGAAGAGGAAAGATGAAAGAAGATGTTCACATTTAACAGTAAGAGGAACTTGGGGTATGCGCGGGCTTAGGAGACGTGAAAACAGCGATAACTCGTATATTTTGGGAAAAAGATACTAATTCGCAATAAAACACTTTATAGCAATTTTTATTTACTGTACGGGAGCTAAATATTAAAGTATGAAGAATGGATAAAATATTTCTGTTCTTTAAACTTGGAAAGTCGCTTTTTTTTACAAAATAATAGCAATTATTTATTCTAAAACATTTCGTTTATTTGCTATTGAATTTTTTAATAACATTTTGAGATTAAAAACGGTAGATAACTTAGTTAGATTTAATGATATTATATAAAATATTTTGAAAGTTTTTTCTCTCTTGAATTAGCCTTATAAGCAATCAATACGCAATTTTGAATTAAGGTGAGTTTACACTCAGCCAATGATAAGATTCCAGTAAGTCACGCCTGCGCTGAAAGAGCGAACAATAGTCTCTTGTCTCCACGGAACAAGTACTTGCTACTGTACAGTTTCTGCGCATGTGTAGTCTTACTGGATGGATTGTAGCTGTGCTATGTGCAAAATCACCTTTCAAATAGTGCAATCAGAAACAGCTCGGCACTCACATATACAAGTAAGGAAAAAGGGGGGAAAAAAGAAAAAAAAAGTTCAAAGTTAAAAAATGACGAAGAATTTCGGAAATGCCCTCATCCTTTCTTGTCGCATCCCTTAGCGAGTTAGAATCGTCGATAAGTGGTAATCCGGGGACACTGAAGCGAACAGTAATAACATTTGAGAGAAATCGCATGATTTACTATCTGTTTTCAGACTCAAAAATCTTCCGCACTATTGCGCATGCGCCTGTTGGTTTTCGACTTAACAAAATATGTTTGAGAATGCAAGATAATGGACGAAGTGTTTATTTTTTAACACAGCATTCTGAAATATGATGCAGCTTTTAAATTAAAATGAATTCTCCAATTATGGAAGATAGAAGCTGAAAACTAATATCGGAAAAGAATAAGGGGGGGGGGACGCTTAAAAGAGAACTTTAGAAACTAACTTATCTTTTTTTATCATCCTTTTCTGGAGAAAAATTTTCCAAACGAAATAGGCAATGGATTATTAAATGAACAATACTTTCGCTATATTGTTATCATTCTTGGTGGGAAATGAAATTGTTATGATTTCAAAATACTGAATTTATTCTTCAGTCTAATTTTATTTTATTTTATTCAAGCAGACGATATTTCAAAATTTACGACAGTGAAGTGTGTTTTGTTCTTTTAATGCTATAAAAATCAGTAAACACCACTGTTATTCAATGAAAAAAAGAAACCCTGCTTTAAAGCCATTTTTAAAACTATATTAATGTTCTAAAAATTGAATTTTTTAAAATTTAATCTAATTTTTTTTAAATATATTTTTACTATAAACTTTTCAGAAAAGAACTTGTGCTGTTTGTCTCTGAAGAAATTCAATGCACTTACTTAATTGCTTAATTAAAAATTCAACATTTCTTAAAATTGACTGGTAACATTTAAAAATTATGAACTCCTGTTTTGGAACAAAAACTATCCTACTTATAAATTCCGATTTCTTGCAGGCAAGACTCCATTTTTATTAGCATAAAACTAGTGAATTTAGATAAAAGTGCATAAAAATAGAACTGAAAACAAAGAAATAGCTTTTGACTTTAGAACTGGATGACAAAAATGAACAGAAGAAGAATGTTTTACACAGGACATATTCATAAAAAAATGATTGAATGATTAGAAATGCAGTTCACAAAAGCAGAATAAATGCCTGAATATTGGGCAAATTAAATAAAATGCATTCTTTCGACAGTACTGGAATAAAAGTCAATAAACGGTGAGTGATATTTAACTTCCAACCTTGGGATTATTTTTTTAAATACTTTTCTACATGAAATTGTGAATTATGATGCCAGATAAGTTGACACCTTTAAAGAAACGCGTGGGTTTGAAACGCGTGGACAAAGCAGACTTCTAAAATAGTACGAGTAAATTGTTTTTGACAGTTTGAAATTTAAAATTACTTTGCTGACAAACCATGATGGCCGATAAAGCTTCCTATGCCAGATATCAAATATAAAATAATTATAACTTTTGTTAAATCAGTAAACACCACTGTTATTCAATGAAAAAAAAAAAAAAAAGATTGTCATCAAGGATGGCTAGTGCTGTTAAAATTCAAATTATCCGAATCAATTTTAAGAGGAAATAAATGGGAATGGTCTTTCTGAAATAGTCTCGCATATTCTATAATTAAGATATTTTCACCCATTGCTTCTCATGAAATTAACGACCTTGGGCAAGACAGTGAATTAAATGAGTGCTTAAATTTTTATTTTCAGTCCCACTCTTTAGAGTTGTCTGTTCCATAATGTAGTAAAGAAAATCGGTATTTGTGCATTAATTAATTGAGTGGCATTGGTGAACAATATTTACGAAGGACTGATCTTTGATGTCAATTTAGCGTATTATCTTTGCCGATTTTTTGGGGGCGATTTATCGCTGGCGTGCGGTTAATACACAAGTACCAGAAAATGAAATAAGTATTTTGGCCGCCATTTTTCCGAACAACTGAAACCAAAATTTGATATAGAACTTCAATTATTGTCACAAGATCACATACCAAATGTTATTTATTTCAGGCTTTGCATTTTTGAATTATCACTCTTAAATGTATACAAAAATATAGATCGGAAGACCGCCAACCCCTTGAAGGATTTGATTCCAAATTTAGTGTAGGTCTATTGTTTAGATGCTGAATTTGTGTATCAAATTGTACCCATCTAGCGGCTTTATGTTTTGTGGTTATTGTGTTCATTTGTACTCGGACAGACGGGAAAAAAAAAATTCATTTGGGTGGATTTAATTCAAAATTTAATAGATGTCTTTAAATTTGGTGTAAAGACCATGTACCAATTTTCATCCGTTTAGCTGAAAGTACGTTTGAGTTATTGTGTTCACAGTCAGACATAATTTCAAAACTGCGTTTTTGGGACTCAGGGTGATATAAAACGTGGAAATTAGATCAGATTTCGAGCTCATTTTTTTTTTAATTTACATACTTAGCATATTAGAAAATAAAACCAGACTGAGGGGTTTAAAACTTTCTCGCACATTCTGTAATAAAAATACTATCTCTCTCACCCCGCATAACATTTTAAACAGGCCGCGAATACCTTGCGCAGAATTGGCGGAGCAATAGCAACGAAAGATTGATTTTTGGGCGTGAATTTAAACTTTTTATTGAAACCATCGTATGTACTTTGACGATTAATCTCTGACATGCTTTAATAGCATCCAAAAATCTAATTTCTGTTTTAGATACGTTTTTCTCTACCGACTGAAACAAAGATTTGACACAAAACTGCACTTGTAGTCGCAAAATCCCGTACTAATTATCATTTTTTTTTGTTTGTTTGTTTTTGTAAGTGCAGATCGACAGCCAATGTACCCGTTGTTAGATTTGGTTCAACATTTGAGAGGTATCTACTCTATAGATATAAAATCTGTGTACTGAATTTCATCTATCTAGCTGTCCTCGTTTTCTGGTTACATTGGGAATAATTGGACATACAAATTTCTTCTGAATGGATTTCGTTCACAATTTGATAAAAATCTACAAACTTTGTGTTAAGTGCTATACCAAATTTCATTCGTCAAATTTGAAGCTTTTTCAGTTATCTTTGTCGCAAACAAAATTCGAAAAATGTATTTTTCGAACCGAGGGAGGTCTGAAACATAAAGATTTGTCAAAATCTCAAGTCCGAATTTTTTGGCGAATGCAGTAATTTCTCTATACTTTGTATGCGAGAAAATAAAATGTATAAACAGCTCAAGGATATTAAATTTTTAAAATATTTGCTGCTAATTGGCTTAGGCTACCGTTTTGACACGCCCTCACTCAGCTTTTCAAGTTACTTTTATTAACTGAAATAAGATGCAGGCATGCTTAATTGTTCATATGTAATTTTAATACAAATACTCGTAGATTTGCCATAATTTTGAAGCATTAATGTGGAACATTTTAGTGTTAACTAAATAAAATATGAAAAAATAGAGTAGGTAATGGTTTATCTTATTTAATAATCTCTCTGTTGATGTAATGGCGTTATTGACATACGCCCTAATAAAATAAACTCAATGGGATTTGAATCCTTTTGAGCCCAATCTTATTTTAAAGCCGATTTTGCTTTCTTAATAATTTAAAAAGTTGATTCTTTTTAAAGTTGACTTTTGCTTTTTTTTTTTTTTTTTTTTTTTTTTGTCGTATGACTATTTAAGCCAAATATTGCGCAGTAGCTTCTGAGGGTAAAGATCCCCGAGCACCCGAGGGCAGAAGTCTGACTTCTAGCTAAAATGAAGATAGCAAACACACACTCGCTTACACAACCCCTTTTTACAGGGGCGCTCATTCGCGCATCTCACAGAAAGAACACAAGGAAGAGAACAACCATGCCCGAACCAGGACTCGAACCCAGGACGCCTAGATTACGGGGAAGACGCGCTATCCCTAGGCCAGGACGTCGACTTCTTTTCTTCTTTCCCCTGTTTATAAAATTGGACGTAAGTCATTTTTAAATCAACAAATCAAGTTGATATTAGAGGCATTTCGTCGTGCTCTGGAATGATAAATAATTCTTGCATGGCTTTATTAGACACTAATCGCCTCTCTCGACTAGTTGGTTCACCGATAGTAAAGATTATATTTAATTTCGGATAAATAGTTCAATATAACTTCATGCCTATGTTTCCGACAAATTGGCATACACTAAAGCCGTGTTATTTTAATTGTATCGTTTATGTTCCGGTTATTATGTAAATGAACCTTTCTATTGAAGATCAGTTACGTAAGATCATAGCGCTATATAGAAAAGAAAATACCCTTTCCTTCTATCTTCTGAATTTTTTATAACCTGATTAACTTATATAAAGATAAATATAACTAATAAAGATAACTAGTATAAGATGTTAATTATAATTAAGATAAATGTTTATTCGTCTGTGTCTGTATTGATAATTCTACTAATCATATCCGAGTCACTAAAGATGACATATATGAAATTTAGTATGGGAATGGGAACCTTGAAGTGATTAATTTAAAATGTTAATTAGTTAAAAAATTAAACGAAATTGTAGGATTTTTCCGCTGTAACTACTGAAAATATTACTTCATAAAAATTATTTATATTTTACAATTATATTTCTTTGTTGAAATGAAACTCAAATCGTTTTCGTTATTGCTATTAATATTCTAGGCAGGCATTTTTTTTCATTAATGATGATCAAGAATTGAAGATTAGCCTTATTTTTTTCCATGTTGAATTGTTTTCTTTAAAAACTAGTCTTTAAAAAAATTAAAATTCGTTATAATTAAGGTCTAACTTCAGATCCGTTTTTTACAGGATTTTTAAATACAGGACACCTTTTCTGTATAATTGGATATAGAAAGATTTAGATGGAAAATCTGGGAAATTTTTTACACAATAAGTGGAATTGTTTAAGGCTTTTAAATTAACATGAGTTTTATGACTATCAATATTGGAAGTTAAAATTATTTTGTCACAAAGCTACCATTAAGACAAAGCTATACTAAATAGCTAATTGATATTTTTAATTGCTATTAATCTTAGTAAACCCACTAATTGATCGCCAAAGGTAGCTAATATAAAATAATTTTAACAGAAACGATTTTAAAATCATACCTATTATTTATACTAAAAAGTGAAGTATATTTTTATACTTTTAAGGCTTTAATTTGTCACTCATTATTATACATATAAAATCTTTATGAATACCTAATTGTGTGGGATAAGAATTTAATTAAAGGGATCAGTTAATTGATAGACCAACAGGAAGTATTAAATTAGTACGTTGTCATTGAGACTACACATTAATGCAAAATTTCAGAATTTTAAAAGTGAAAAGTCGGTTACAAAATCGCATCTTTACAAACATGCCATAAGTCAATTTAAATGAATTTGCTAAACAGCTGTTCTTATCTCACAGTGCTGTGCTTTTGTTTATAAAATTGCATTATTTAACAAATAATCTACGTCGCTCTTTTCGAGAGCGAATTCTAATGCAGACGATATTTTAGCGACATTAACATTCTCATTCTTCTTTTTTACACTGATATTTAAGCAGGTGAAAATATTCGGAAAAAATAGTTACGAGCTGAAATTGTGAAATGAAACTAAGTCATTGTGTCTTTAAGTTTCCAACATAATAGTAATTCTTTCAATATATATAACTTTTTTTTTATTTACCTCTGTAATATTTTTTTATTATTGCTGGTAAAACCGATCCGTTAAAATTAATCAACTCCTATGCGAATTTTCATAAATATTTTACCACCAAACCTTTTATTATGTTTTTTTTTAATATAATAATAAGAGTGCGAGGGAAATATATTAAAGTGGAAACAATTTTCTTCTTTTTCGCGCAAATTGTTTTCTTGGCGAGAAAATGCATCTCTAAAATATTTAAAAATTCTGTAAGATATCACGGATTGAAACTATTCAAATAAAATTTTTTCGCTCGGTTTCGAGAAAATCGATCTGATTTTTCCAAGAAATAAATGTACATAATAAAGCTTTCTTTGTGTGCGAAGAAAAATGTGTCTTTCGCCTAGATGTTATCTACAATAGATTCGCTTTCTTGCTTAAGGGTTGACAATGTATCTAGACAACGGATAAGTGTTAGCTATTTTGTATTCAGATACCGCCGAACTTAAACAAAAGATTATTTCTTCTTTGTAGTAGAATTTCTTAGAAAAGAGAACGTTGGCTGATATATACCCTATAATATATTCATTATCATATATCTTCTTTTCCCCCTGAAAATTGATCTTCTATCTCAATGTTTTTGCTGAATTTCAATAGCTTCTGCCTCCGCCCTGTTTAAGAAATAAGTTGTGGAACGCGAATGAAATTTAGAAATGGATATTTGGGAGTATTGAAATGTAGATTTTATTATTCAGATATACAAAAATTCAAATCTGTGAATGTTGAAATGTGTTTTATTATTATTATTATCTTCGTATATCCATGATTCTCTTTTCAAAATGGAATCGGCTGTGTTCTAGTTCTGCGTGTAAAATATTCGTTGTTACTGCCAGCATATGACTCAAATTTTCGTTTCTGTAGGTTACTGATCTTGATTTATTCAGTTCAGTTTTTATCATATTTATTGAGTTTTCACCAAGTAGAAAGGAATAATTAACATTGATTTAGATTTTTTAGAAAAAAAAAATTGTAATGCAGAAATCAATTGTTTGTTGAGTCACAACTGTGCGTATAGCAAGCACCCCTGTTGTAGATACAAATCTTTCAAAAGCATTTCCATTTTTATGAGTTTTTTTTCTGCATTTTTGCAGAATATTTGCTAGATTATTTTATGTATTATTGTCATGCGACACGATTTCACGAACAATCAGCTGTTTGATGTAATTATTTTATATCAAATTCTTCGGGATATCGTTTAAAGTATCCGGTTTGACGATCTTCTCGCTTCTCTGGGTGGATCGAATAATTTGGTGTAGTCTTTGCTTCAAATATGGTGAGTCAGGGGCTCAAGATCCAATCCCAAAAAATTCGTCATATAAAACCTTGTTCCCATGGCTTGTAATGCGAAAGATATATCCATAAATGCGTAATACTTCCTTGTTCATGGACATAGAATCACCTTTGGCTCGTTCAAATTATTGACCGTGGAAATATGGTTTAAGCTAGCCACTTGCAACGTTAAACGGTCATTCATGCATGCTCACTCAACGCCTTGCCAATAGCGTAT
>JAPMOR010068534.1:0-13827 GCA_026543865.1 Argiope aurantia | reverse complement strand
GCCACAATTCTCAGATGCAATCTTGAGCTAGTCAAATCACCGACCATGGAAATGAGCTAGCCATTTGCAGCGTTAAGCATTCATTCATGCATGTTCACTCGCCAGTAACTTAGTGATATTCCATTCCAATATTCAGGACACTCAACCCGCTCCATAAACGTCTCGTTAGAGTACACTGCAAGCCCCTCCTCTCAACACACCCAGCCTCTCTCACACCGATGAGCACCTATTCCAGAATGGAAATTTGAACAAGTTGAATATCTAATCTTCCACTTCTAAGCTTTCTGTATGTTTCATTTTTATTTTATTACACAGATGCACGTGCTAAAAATATGACTTTTCGGTGTTTACTTCACAGTAAAAATTAGCTCAATCTTTTAATCTGAGCTTTTATCAGCGTGATAGCAATACGTTAATGAAAGCTAATTCTTTGATGCAAGTATAATGCGTTCATGCTGGTTAAACTTTATTATTTTTATTTTGTGTGAAAAATTATTTTATATATTAAATATTATTAAAATATATTTTAACCAGCTGGAGTGGTCTCTCCAAAAGGTTTTCATATACACCCTAATAAATTTGTCTTGCCAGAGAATGCCTTATATTGCATTGACGTACAATAGTTACGAAATAAATAAATTTAACATTTTTACTGAATCTATTGTGCCATCCTTGGCACGATAGATTTTGGTGATTAATAATTTTTGACGATTAATCCCTGGCATGCGGTTAATAGTATCCGAAAATTCGGACAGACGCATTTTTCTCAACCGATTAAAATAAAAATTTGGCACAAATCTCTACTCGTAGTTACCAAATTCCATATCATATCTGATATATATAAGTCAGTGCATTTTTGGATTATCGCGTTTTAAATGTTTCTGAAAGTACAGACTGACAGACAATCAATCCCTTGTTGGATTTGGCACAAAATTTGTTAGGTATCTACTTTATAGATGTTAATTCTGTGAATGAACTTGTATTTGTGAATCTGTGAGGGGCCGCGGTGGCCTGGTGGTAAGGTCTCGGCTTCGGAACCGGTGGGTTTCAGGTTCGAGACCCGATTCCACCAAAGAACCGTCATGTAAGGGGGTCTGTTGCACGTTAAATCCGTCCTGACCAAACGTCCTCCCGCTGGTGTGGTGTGGTGTGGAGAGGGGGGTGCCAGCTCAGGTGTCGTCCTCGTCATCTGACCGCGGTTCAAAATTACGAGGTCCGTCCCAAAATAGCCCTAGTGTTGCTTCAAACGGGACGTTAATATAACTAAACTAAACTAAAACTTGTGAATCTGTGCCTCTAATTTCATCTATCTAGCTCTCTTCGTTTTATAATTATCGTGTTAACTTATATTTGAACAGGCGCACTTTATCTGAATAGATTTGGCTCAAAATTTAATAGAAATCTACAAATTTAGTCTAAAGACCGTATACCAAATTTCATTCGCTTAGCTCAAAGCGTTTTTGAGTTATCTTTATCACAGACAAACAGACGAATATTTTATAATTTTTTTTTTTTCCCCCCCGAACGCAGCAAAGTCTAAAACGCGGAGATTCGTCAAAATCTCAAATTCGAATTTTTTGACGATTACTACGCTTTCTCTATGCTTCGTATACCGGACAGTAAAAATTTATTAAAAACTGAGGGGAAAAAAAATATGCTGACAAAATAGCCGAAGAAATAATTGTTTGAATTTTAAAATGATGCTGTAATATTTTAAGTTATTGCTGTAAAGCGCCAAAATTTCGCTCAATTTTTAAATAACTAACATTCTAATTAAAATCAAACGATCTAGCTTGTCGAATGCCAAATCGCGACAAAACACTCAAAACATTAATATTTATTATAAGTATAATAGCACCTTGTCTATAAACAGTTTAAATGAATTAATAGTCTAGAACATTTCGGAGTGAAATTTAGAAACTTTGACCAGTCTTGGTCTTTCATTAATAAATTAATAAGATTTCTTGTCATTAATGAATATTTCACTTCTGTTATTCATGAAGAAATATAGTAATTTTGAAATAAGTTTTCTGTAATATAATTAAACTTGTACTTGAAAGTCAACTACTGACTTCAAAGAGACTTATATACCAATACAGTTTCCTCTTTATTCGAACTACTTACTTCAAAGTATTACCCCACCCTTCTTGTAGTTAAAATTAAAATTTCCATTAATGTAAAGTAATGATGCTCTTTTTGAAATTCTCCGAAATTCTGGCGTATGCTGAGGGAGGAAGGGCTTAATTGTATGTATGGGAAGAAAACGATGCACTAAGTCTTGATGTCTTCTGTATGCAATTAATTGTTACATGTCGCTGTAAATCACCAAATCCGATAAAAGTTTGCTTTTGTTGGCGCTCAATATCACATTTCGTAGTCCGGAATACCTGTTCTTTGTCCCGATTTATAACTCTGGTATTATAATTGATTTACTTTCGAAAACTCTCCACTGCAAGTAATTACTGGTGGCAACGCTTAACCCCCTCCCCCCCCCACACACATAGAGAAAATGTTTTAAGGGGAAGTGGGGAGTATTTCAAAGGCTTTCAAATGATATGAAAATTCGATATCTAGTATCAGTTGCTCCGGCAAAGGTTCGGTAATCGGATAACTAAAAACTTATATTTCGTTTTTTTTTGCTTATATTTTAATAGTATTGAATGAATATTCCATCTCCATTAGCACTAATGACGAAAATGGTGCGGGAACTTCTGACGGTCGTGGTTAATTAGCGGTGTATTTCCATTGTTTCAATATAGATCGATTTTCTTCTTTATTTGTGCAACAGCACTCAGATTGAATTTCAGAGAACTGTTCCGTGTTCGCTTCATGTTTAGTTTCGTACACTTCTCAGTTATTTTTATCCTTTCTGTTGTCAGCATTCTTTTTCTTAACTAATGCGAAACTTACAGTAATGAATAAGGTATGAGTAGATAACATTATTTTTTAACCGGACTTCTGAGGTAGTAGTATATTTAGTTTAAGTAAAGACACGTTGTTTCTTTGAAGTCTAAGCTAATATAGGATATTAATGCATCATTGAATTATACTTAACAAAGTATACAATACTAATAATGAAGATGAATATATATATATATACGCGTGCGCGCGTGTGTGTGTGTGTGTTCACTTTGAAACGCTTTTTCTTTGGAATATTAATGAATTAAAAATTAAACTAAATTTGGCGTTTCCTGGCAAAGCTTCTGTAAATAAATAAATTTCACAGAATTAGAAAAAATTATTATTAATGATATCTATTTAATAGTCGTATGAGTTTCTCCTGAATATGGGCAATTACTGAGATTATATATACAGGGTGATTATAATTAAAGTTACCCTGTTTAGACCTACGTAGCGTTCGCTCTAGGGGAAGGATAATTAGGTTTGATTAACTAAACTTGATATTTAGGTTGTATGGATCATGGGGAAAAGAAATATGCAATAAAAATAGTATAAATTTCGGCCGATAGATGGCGGTTTTCACGTACGATAAAGGCCGTTATGCAAATTTAGAGTAGTTTAAAAAGACAGTACTCACTACCGCAAAATCATTCTTCGCCATGACGTTAGAGAAGAAAGGAAGAGCTTTACTCATAAAGTTGTTTTATCAGAACAGCAGTAATTTGTCAGCTGCACTGCGAGAATATCGGCGCTTGAAAGACTTACGGAAAGCCAGGCAGGCTTTGAAAAAGATTATTGTTAAATTTGAAGAGACTGGAGAGTTGTATGTAGTACAACGGATTTCACATGAAACTGCGGAAGAAGTCGCTCTTGCCGTGGTCGAAAGAGCGTCCGATTCGCAATATTCTTCATCCCTCCCTTGGTCTATAGTACGAAAGGTTTTTCAATCAATTGTAAAGTGATATTCATACAAGATCCATCATGTGCAAGCGCTGAATCCTGCAGACCCGGAGAAACGAAATCAATTTGCTAGAATTTTTTTAGCTAGAATAGCCGTTAACAATTCATGGCCTTGGAACATTTTGTGGTCGGACGAGGCTCATTTTACCCTAGACGGAGCAGTTAATACTCAGAACTGTCACAAGTCTTAATAATGTGCATGAACAGTCTCTACATCCTGATTACATTACTATATGGTGTGGTTTTACTGCTGATTTTATTCTTGGTCTTTTTTTTGAGGGAAGACTCCTTATGACTCCTTATGGCCCTTAGTTACGGGTGCCCGTTACCGCGACCTTCTTTAGCAACAAGTCATTCCTGCGTTACAAGAACGAGAATATTTGCTGTCTTCATGCAAGATGGTGCACCACCTCACATTGCTCGACCAGTGACGGCATTGCTTCGTGCCCACTTTGAAGATCAACGGTTAATTTCAAGTTTTCCAACTGCTTGGCCTACACGTTCTCCGAACTTGAATCCCTGTGATTTCTGGTTATGGGGATTCCTGAAAGATCGTGTCTATGGAGGAAGCATACGGACTCTGCATGAATTGAAAGCAAGCATAATACGTCATGTTGCTGCAATTGATCGAGATACCCTTCGTGCCCCTGTTGAACACGCTTTGAAAATGTGCTTGATTTAAATGGAAGACACATTGAACATATATTGTAATTAAATAAAGTTTTTAAGTTCCAAATTGTATTTTCGTTCTTTTTTATGCGCCGCCTCCTCACCTGGCGGTTGAAATTTGAGCTAATTTTTTTTTTTTTATTGCAGATTTCGGTTCCCCATGATCCATACAACTTAAGTATCATGTTTCTTCGGCATCCTTCCACTAGAGCGGACACTACGTAGGTCTAAACAGGGTAACTTTAATTATATAACCACCCTGTATATATATTGCAGATGTGTGGCCGAAAAGAAGAAACTTTTGAGATGTTTACTCCGATTTATTTCATGAAGGGAGTCAGTCATATTATGTACTAGCCGCCTTTGGCGACTAGCCGATTCGCCAATCTTAATGCTCGTTAAAATTTTAATAATTAAATATTTTATGTAACTCCTATTTTAATAGCTTCTTCACCAAAATATTTTAAAGTTTCAAATTTTGATAGTCATATAATTCATTTATAATATTATAAAGGCCTTCAACTATAATGTAATATGTATCTATCTAATTTTCTGTTAGCTCCCATAGAATTTATGCTTGAAATTAAAGTGGAAATAGTTAAATTGCAATTAATATAAAAACATTTTTTTACTGAAACAAAGCATTTTTTGTAATATTTTTTATATTAACTATTAAAATAAATATTTTTTAAATAAATATTTTTATATTATATATATATATTTAATACTAATTTAATATTTAATTTTTTAATTATTTTTTATTTTAATCCAATAGTACTTCAGAATGAATCTGAAAGATCGATTAATTAACAATGTTTAATTTTAAATGCATCAACCATTAAAAAGAATAAACAGAATCATTTGAAATAATCGGTCGAAAAATGTTAAGCTTAGCCTCAGTAGCGTGGGGGGAAAAAACTGAAGCCTTGCTCATTTGGCGGTGGGGAAATGAAGATTTTTTTAGCGGAAAAGTTAGTTTTTAATTAATAATAAAAATTCAAAAAAAGGCATCCCAGGTGCACATTTCTGACCTCCAAGGTATGCATGTGCCAAATTTGGTAGCTGTAGGTCGAACGGTCTGGTCTGTAGAGCTTCAACACACACACACACTAATTGAGCTTTATTATAAGTGTTGTTGTTTATAACGGCACTTGCCATGGACAAGCTCGCTGACTTCGTCAGCGATTTTAGGCCAATGGAGCGTCTCTTGTTTTAGTTGCACCAACTAGGGCCAAGAGTACATCTTAGCTGCTCACGCATCACATTCGTTTGCACAACCCCTTTTTACAGGGGACACATCCACACATTTCACAGATAGAACAGATGAAGAACAACCATGCCCGAATCGGGACTCGAACCCAGGACACCCAGATCACGGGGAAGACGCGCTACCCCTATGCCAGGACGCCGGCATTATAAGTGTAGATAGATAGCTATAGAAGACAAGGAAGAAGCGGTGATAAGTTGACGTCTGTTTACATAACGATATAAGAGCAAAGTGACCGAAATTTTTCACTTCACTGATTTTTACTAAGCGAATCTGATACTGATTTCTTTTGCACGTGTCGACGTAGATAAGGGAATCTTAGGTATCTTTAAATAATGCTGTAAGCATTAGGGATTATTATCCTTTCGCTCGAAGCATGAGAAAATGCTTAAGTCATCAGTTTTCTAGAACGTTTGTAGAATTAATTAAATAAAAAAAGGGGGGGGGGGATCGGATCATACTGGTAAAATTCATACTGGTTTCATCAAATTAAATTTCTTCCATCGCTGTAAGTTAAAACTGGTGGGATTCTGTTTAATATTTGTGTAATTTACAAGACTAATAAAAGAAGTTACAATACAACGAATGTTAGAAGATCAATGAACTGTACTTTTTTAATATGATGTCATGGAACTTGATTCCATTGAAAAGGTCCATGTATACAATGAACAGAATTAATGAAAGAGATGTAAAAAGCGCGGCTTTTATGTCTGATAATTTGGAATTTAATTAATGGATAATTTATTATTTTCGATTACTGTATGTTTTTTTTTTCTTTTATTCGTATGCGTAGCATCTGAAAGGCGGGGGAGGGGGGGATCTACACGAGACTTTGATGAATCGCCAAGTTTCAGACTTAATTGTATCCTTTGGAATTAT
Organism: Argiope aurantia; assembly: GCA_026543865.1. Classification (NCBI taxonomy): domain Eukaryota; kingdom Metazoa; phylum Arthropoda; class Arachnida; order Araneae; family Araneidae; genus Argiope; species Argiope aurantia. Next base: position 7,151 of record JAPMOR010068534.1, on the reverse strand, counting down.
TTCTTTCTCTCTGAAGCATGAACATTCAAACGCAACGAACTTCTTTTTATTAAATCTGTTATGTGAATTATAGATCGAAATTCCAGATTTCTAGTAATCTAGATTTGTGTTAATGTATACACACGTCGAATGCAGGTTAAAAGCAATATGCTAAGGGGACGAAAGAAAAAGAAAAAAAAAAAAATACATATCTAAATACTGCCATGCATTGAAAATTTTTTTATTGCGCTGTTTTAATTTTTATTATTAAATCCGTCAAGCATTTTTCAATACAATTTTATAGATATCGGTTGTGGTTTAAGGCGAGTTTTGTCAGTTGTAAATTTTATGTCCTCACCCTGTGTCTTTTGGTTAGTTGTAAAACGAACTTTCCTTAATATCCTGATGTAATTTATTATTTATAAGTAATTTTTTTCTTAATGAATTCGTAAGTTGCATTTTTAGTAATATATCTGCATATTTCTTTTGAAATGCCATAGTATAAATTTGTTATAATGATATACAAATACATTATAGTGCAAATTTAAGTATTTTTATCTTCTATCTAACGTTGAAAACTTAATTTCATTTTTCTTTTAGATTGATTTTGGAAAGTGGATTCAACTGATACCCAGTCATTGATTCATCTGCTGCATCATATTGTAAAAAAAAGAGCATTAATTTCCTCGAGTAGTTTTTGTGTTCATTGATTTTGGAAAATATCCATTCCTGTAAATGTAAATAAAACAATTTTCTGTTTTCATGTACAAGAAGGCGAAATCTAATTATTTTTAATACAGCCTAGCAAGATTAAAAAGTTCTGCCGTATAATACCGATATTTATGTTCAGTAAATTTTCTAGTATGATGCCTTTTTTTTTTAAGGATACCCATGAATTTTTAATCACATTATGTAGAAGTCTAATGTGTATTTCTATTCATCATAAAGATGATCGTACGTGAAATGGTCTGTACAAACCACACCGTTTGTAATACGAACTACGAAATTTGGCGTGTTTATATAATTTGGAGATTGATTACTTCTGAGAGATTTTTTTTTTGTTTGAAATTTTAATAAATAAAAATTAGTTGAAATACTGACGTTTTTTCACCGGAACTTCCAAAATTATTACAAAACAAAAGCAAAAAAGATTCTTATATTATTTTAAAATTTAAAAAAAAAATATTTTCAATAATATCAGTTTTTATGTTGGATGCAGGAGAATGTGTATGTCTTGGCGTTCTTCGATAGACCATTTGATCTAAAGTTTACTAAATCTTTCATTAATGTATTTTGGAAGGCGGGGATTTTTAATTAATTAAAAATTAAGTAAAATTTTAGCATTTCTTCACAATGACTTTTTTAAATATTACAGAATACAAAAAATGATTTTTACATCAACTTATCACTGAAAAGATAATTTTTGAATTTTAACTATTTATTTTCCGCATAATTTTTTCAAAAATATTTTATAATAATATATTTTACTGTTGCAAAGAAACTCAAATCGTTTTCATTATTGCTACAAATATTTCATCGTGGATTTCCCTCCCCTTCCCATTTTGAGGTTGAAGGTATGAAAATATGGCTGGTTTTTCCCATAATTAGGCGGTTTCTGTTAAAGTATGCTTTTGATTAATTTTTTCAAATTTTGTTGTAATTAAAATTTAACTTTACAAATAAGAAATGATGAGCATTTTTTTTTTTTTGCGTTCACTTTTAAATATTTTAATTATAAATTTTATTGTATTAAGTGTTTAATCTTTCTCGTTCCAAATTAAAGTTCACATTTTTAGGTGAAAGTAAAGAAGTTCGGGGAGAAACGTAACACCTTCGTGTAAGGCTTCAAAAATAATGCGTTGTATATGTCTATTAAAATTTGAAATTTAAAAATATTTTACAGGTAGATTTTAACTGCAAGGTACATAAAAAATTTAGTTGAAAATGTTGCCATTCATCAATCAAAACGAACAAACCGAGTCCTTGTGTGCAGCCGACCACTGAAAGAGGCAGGATTTGTTGTGGCCGATAAATTGCGGCTGGTGAAATTACATTACTGCAATAATTAAAAAGCAGATAAACTAGACTGCTGTATTTTTAATAGCTGGGTGATGACAGGGGACCCATTAGAGAGATGCACATGTTCAATCAACAGAACAGTTGTTAGGATTATTAAACACACTTTAGCTGGTTTATTTCCTGTACTATCTAATAAGATGACACCTTATATTTTTGCAATTTTTTGTCGTTATGATTCAAATGAGTATTTATAGAATACTTGAAATATTTTTCATGTATTCTGTGTAATAATTAAGTACAATTATTACATAGAACACTTGAATTTTTAATTAGTAAAGTAATTTTTGTATTGAATTATGACATTTACGAATGGTTTCATTGATGTTTAAAAATAGATAAATCGATATATGCTTGGCGCAAGGATCAACCCGTTAATGGGTTAATATTATGTTACGCAATTAATCGGGTGAGTAAATAATGAATAGTTAAGTCGTGCATTAGAGAATTAAATTAATAATTAAATACAGTTATTACGCAGAATAATTTGTAATTAGTAAAGTAATTTTAGTGTTGAATTATGACATTTACGAATGGCTTAATTAAGCTTTCAAAAATGTAAAAATGCGGTAAATCGATGTATGCATGACGTACGGACAAACTGGTTAATGTCTTCAGCAATTTTGTGCTTCATGAATAATTTAGTGAGTGAATAATGAACATTTAAGCCTTGCATAAGAGTTTTAATTAAGTACAATTCATTTCTCTACTAACCAGCTGGTCATCAGAAGTGGCTAGTAAATAAATAAAGGGACGAGATAGAATGACTTATTTTAAAGATTGATTTCCAGTTTCTTTTCAATTAAATTATTTTCACTGTCATTGTAAAAAAATAAAAACTGAAATGACGAGAGCAGCTGCTTCTTCAGCTATGATCTGCTATTTCTCAGTTCTCCGGGATCATTCAATTTTATTGCGGAGAACACGTCACTGACTGTGTTCATCGATTTCTTGTAGATCTTCTCTTACGGAAGTCGGCTTCAGTTGCGAGTTGTATCTCTTTTCGTGGCTTTTCTTTATAAGCGGTACGATCACGCAACTTAATGGTGTCTTCGTGAAAAACACACGAAAACAATTCATTTGATGATAACAACAATTCAATAAACGAGTTCTATTCATAGGTTGCGTTATTCTTGATATACGAACGATCTAGAAAGGAAAGTGAGCTTATTTTTGGAAGTCCAAATGTCATACTAAAGAAACTGAAGAATTACAGAACTTCAATAAAGCTAACATATACTACCAATATATATAAACTAGTGGCTGTTATTATATTTTAATGCTTACGAAACGCATTCAAAAATGTCACTTTTATTCACAGGTGTTTTCATTATTTTGATAACCACCTGTATATATATTCAAGTATAAATCAACAATTATTCAAACTTTTACTATAAGTTTTAAATGTATATTGTTTCTAAAGCAAAAATACTTTTCTGTTTTTAATTAATTGTAACAATATGAAGAAATTCAAAAACAAATAACCACTAAAATTTTGACCCTATTTCCCATAAGAGAGTCAATATCTAAGATTTAAACTCGACGAATTTCAAACTAAAATCACTTTCAACGTTCAGTCAACTTCTGATTTCGTTTCTTGACCAGCGTTCTGTAGCCCCTAGATTGGCAGCTGCTCTTCTAGTTTTTATATAAAAATCTGCAATAAAGTATAATTAATTTATTTAAAAAATAACGTAGACATGCTTAAGTATCTTGGGTGCCCTTTACAGTCTTCTACGGATTCCAAAAAGGATGAGTCATCTATAGGAGTTAAAAATTCACAAGTGAAAGACAAAATTATGTAGAGTTGAAACATGCCCCTCCCCCAAAAATAGAAATATACACATAATTATTAATCTCTAATAAAAATCAACCTTTCTTATCATTTTAAATAACAGCAGATTAATGTGTTTGACCTAAATACTATGCCTTCAATTTCAGAGGCAATGAATCAAATAAACTAGCTGGTCAATAGCAGCTAATTTCATGCTCAATCATTTCTAGAATAATTTTTTAAAATTATTAATATTAATGTTACATAGCATTATAGAAAATAAATTTTAAAACTAGCTTTCAGTAACTATCATTGCAATAAATTGTTGATGTTTTAACCTCTTCAGTCATAGTGACATGTTATGCATGTCGCTAAACATGCTTCTGCCAATTAATTTATAGTGCAAGAAATTGAATTCTCTATAGATTTCTGCAATTAATCAAATGAATATCCTGAAAGGTAAACAAATTCATAAATTAATAGCGTTTTTTTAAACAAATATCATGAATAATAAATGACAAATTATCTGAACTAGTAGAAATTAATAAATCTAGTCAAAAATATAAAAAAATTACTTAAAACCTTTTTTTTTTAAAATTGAGCAATATTTCAATGAAAGCATTTGGATACAGCACAGAAATATTCAACCTTAGATAGTAATTTTTTCTTTTCTTTCTTATACTTGATAAATTTTAATGGATGTATAATTACATTAAAAAATATTTCTGTTTGAACACACATTCATTTGGATACAGCAATGGGTGTAAGGATGTCATAAGCACCAGCTCTAGTGCACATTAAGAAAATACTATTTTTACGTATTTGACTGGCACAAGAAAAAATAATAAAGATTCTATCTCAGAGATAAATTAAACTTGCTTTTCCACTTAAAATTTAAGTTACAGGAGTATCACTAAAGCTAGTAAAAATATTTTTTTTGTATTACATAAAAAATAACTGAAACTTGAGGAATTCTGCTTATAAAATATTAAGTTTTAACACACTACAAACTTTACAACTGGTAAATATAAGGGAAAAAAAAAAAGATACAAATTTATAAGTGGAGAAGTATTTTATTTCAAAAATTCTTTTAAAAAAACCAGTGGTCATTCTATTAGACATTACATATACTGCCAACATATGGAAATATATATAAAAAAAGTAAATATCCTTTAGTGGCAACTTTAAAAACCTATTTTTTTTAAATTTCATAATTTTTTTGAACAGTTCAGAATTTTCACACATATATTTATGTAGAAGAGAAAAAAAAATTTGTAAAATATTCAAATAAAAAAGAATACTTGATGAATTAATACCTGATAAAATTACACAACATTTTAAGAATGCAACATAAATACAAAAGTCAAAAATATTAAAAGATATAAAAATACTGGAGAAGTTTATAAATAAAATGTCAAAGTCCAAATTGTGGATAATCATTAAATTTTACCATTGAAAAGAAAGTTTTAAAAATTGCATTTCCTATCTTGAATTAAATAACAATATTAAGGCAGCATTTCCAGTTAAAATATTTGATAAAAAAATCAAAATACATTGATCATACTAAGAATCCATGTAAATAAAAACAAACATATTTCAATATAATAAACTATTAGGAAGGGTGATTTATTTTCAGGAAGGCTACAACAAATAAAATTGATGTAAAACCGATAGACACTTTTATAAATAGAAAAAAAAAATTTTTTTTGTTTATACAGCATTTCTGATTTTTAAGGAATAAAAGCAAAAAAAAGCGCACAAATATAGTCTTTTAGAATTTTAACACCTTACAATATTTAAATAAATTTTTAAACAAAACGAACATGGGAGAATGTTACAATGAGGTTTAAACTTCAATTTTTCTTTAAAGTTGCACATCCACTTTGAATAATGATTAAGACCAATAATTAAAACTATAAAACAAAAGTAAACTTTGTTAAAAAAATAAAACAAAGTTCCCTAGTAATAAAATTAATATTATATTACAAAATACAACCCAATGGGATTTTTATTTATACATAATTTAAGAAAGAGAATTAAACCAAATCACAGTATATTTTAAACTAATGCTATATGAATAGGCACATCATTTAAATAGGAATATCGCTTAGTAATAAGTTGACCACAGCATTTTATGATATAATTTGAAATTGTTAATCTTAAAATGTGGTTTATCAGTCATTTCAAGAAAAACACAAATACATGGCAAGCTTTCTATTAAACTTTTCCAGTTTTAAAATCTGCAGTTTTTACATGATTGCCAGCTATGTTTTAACCTCAACTTTGTTTAAAAATAGAATAGATCTAAAATAAAACAGGGAAGGAACATAAATAACAATTTTCTCTGATGTATAATAAATTCTAAAAGTGCAATTTTGAATAAATTCCATACATGACCGTTTTTTGAGCTTTATACTCTGCATTTTATTTCCTTACATACAACTTATGCATGATATACATTTGCTTTATACATTTTTTAAAATGCCATTTCCATTTATTTTATAACTATTAAGGCATTTGTTTCATTTTCCCCTTCATAATGAGATTTGTATTCCTCTATTCTTATAACACCAAAAAATCTAAATAGAAAGAAACACTTCATCTTTATCTAATTTTTTTTCATTAATTTAAATTTTACTCTTTTGAATCAGTTCTTTCGTATATGAAATAAATATGAATAATGCCATAATATAAGTATAATAATGATTTTCTTGCATTTTCTCTTTAGATTAAACACTACATCAAAACAGATAATGAATATTATTTTCTAAAAAATTAATTTATGACCCAATGAAAATTTTAGAAAATTTTTTGAATTATAAAATGACATTTAAATTCATTATATGAATAGAATTCTTGAACTGATTTCCATATACATACTTTGGTATTTTTTTCACTGTATTATTTTCTTTGGCTTTAGATTCGAAGAAATCGAATTTGTTCTTTTCCTACCAGCAAACTTATTTCATAAATTCATGCATCTCTAAATTACTTTCTAGCTTTTATATGAGTATTATAAGTACCAAAAAAATCTAAAAGCATTTCAAACAACAAAGAAGCTAAAAATATTTTGTTAGTACTATATATTTATTTATCCTTGAAATAAGATAAAAACATTTAAATAATAAATAAACAGAGCAAATAAAACAAATATTGCAGAGGAAAAAGCCTTAGGGTTTTTTTCCCCCCTCTAAAATGAGAGTCAGGCAGCCTTTTTAAAGGCAAATATCAGCAAAAGCTGTCAGATTAACAACAATGCAACAAACAATAATACACAGATTGATAAAGAGATTATTATTACCAAACATCACAGATTTTTTTT
>JAPMOR010068528.1:0-33436 GCA_026543865.1 Argiope aurantia | reverse complement strand
AACTGTTCAAGGGCATTAAGTTCAATGACTTGGCAAAAAAAAAAAAATACGATTCAACAAAGATTTATTGTTCTGACCAAAAATGAATTAACTTTATATTAAAATAATTGGACATTGCTTAAGCTAATTACAAATTACTTATTCTAGCAAATTATAACAAACAATTAAATAACAATTTAATAGTCCCAAATATTTTTACCTGAAATTAGAGAAAATTAACATCGTATGAATACACAACTAAATACATTAAAAAATTAAAGGAAATTTAAATCATTTATCTGCATAAAAAATACATCCCAGACCAAATACAATTTTGAAATCTGATTAGCTCCTACTAACATGTACAAGAAAAAATCCAAAAGGTTCTTGGAATCATTGATGTCTGAAATCGATAAATATTTTTATGAATTTTGTGTAATTAGATGTAAATTTTGTAAATAATTTAATTATATAAAAATGATTTGTAATGGAATAGCGAGAAAAGACTGTTCTAAGGGGATTTCCAACAGAAGATCGCCATATTTGACTAACTTGGCGATGTAGATGTGTAGGCGACATAATGAGGTTGCTAACAGTTTTGACTACACGCTAAAATGTGCAGTGTAAGCTGAGAAATAAAGATTTGTTTCTAGGGAACGTTGGAGAAATTTTCACACTTGCCTGGAACGTCCGCGCAGTTTCTGCGTTTGCCAGCCCACTTTAGAGGGACGCTATATAAGGCGCGGTGTGGGAGGAACGGGGGGTTGGATCAGAAACAGGGCTGAGTTGGTTTGCGAGAACATCTTTTCCTTTTGGCGTGTAATTAGCGGATTGAATAGCGTTGATTCGCCGTGTGTTTGTGTTGTGTGTATTTAATACACGTTTCGTAGACAATGAAGTCTGCATCTTCGAATCGTTCTTAAGAAAATATTCGCAACAATATGCATGTTTATTTTGACTTGCAAGACAATACGTTCAGAATAAAATTTTAAACATTTTAACGATATTTTTAATGATAATAATTACTATAATATTCATTTTAATAATTATTTTAAATAACCTTTTTGGATTCATTGAATTCAATAATTTGAAAGGTCTGTCCCCAAAACACTGATTTCGGCTTTTATACCTTAAATATTGCTCTTAGATATATGTTATAAAGTTACGTAAAATAGGTAGAGAATTTTATGAAATCGATTAAAGTTATCAAGGAATTAAATTTGAATAAATAAATAATTTTATATAATCCAAACTATGCATCTTGAAAAATACAATAAAATTTTTACATGATTAATTACAGAATAAAACTTGCAAATAGCGTAATCCAAATGAGCATTTCAAGAGCTTAGAAATACCGCATATGCAAATTTCTACCTCGACAAAAGCAAGTTGCTCAATAACATCTCTGCCTTTGATCAAAAACATCGCTTATCTTGTATCTCCCTTTTGCTACATTTTAGCTTGTAAACACAGCAATACAGCAATGAAACACTTTTTGAAATGCTAGTCATATGCAATCATACTACGAACGAAACGACCGGGAATATTAGCATACATTTCTCTATTCTCGGCATCCTTCTGGGAGATTTATTTCCTGATCGGTGCAGTTAATACCTGAAAAAGGGACCCTGTATTCTATGGCTGGATAGGAAGGTCTGCTGAAGAAATAAATATTTTTGCTTACTTTTGCAGTCATCCACAAAGTAGTATTCGTACCTCTGCTTCACAAATCAATAAGGAGAATACTGAGAAGGATAAATGACAGTGTTTAGTATTCGTGATGAACAAGAACAGCAATAATCGATTATCAAGGCTGTCCAGATCAGGTTCTTAATCAATATGATGATCTCCCTCTTTCTTGAAAACATAATTTGGATTGATGAATGTAGCTTTAAACAAAATGGATGCATAAATCCTCAAAAAATGGATGCAAAATCCTGAGCCTTTCAGATCTGATACAAATCTATTCGTGGTACCATCATCAGAAACAACAATTTTCTGTGAATGTATGAGAGAAATACACTGAAGTGTCAGAAAAACTGGTACACCAATCTAATACAGTGTAGAACACCCATGAGCAGCACCAGAAGTGACGCAACACAGCGTGGAACGGATTCAACTAATTTGTGAAGATATCCTGTAGACAGTTCCCACCATGGATCCAGCAGGGCAGTCCTCAAAACCATGGGGGGTTGAGGTGGTGGAGATCTCCTAAGGAATCACGTTGCAAATGATACCAGATATGCTCGATACTGTTTATGTCAGGGGAATTAGATGGCCAAGAGAAGGACCGAAATTCAGAAGAGTGCTCCCTCAAGTCACTCGGTAGCTGCTGTAGACCTGTTGAGTGGCGCATTATCCCGTTGGAATTTCCCACGTCCATCGGAATACACACAGGAATGAATGGATGCAGGTGGGCAGAAAGAATGTTAACATGCGACTGACCTGTCATGGATGAATCTAGACGTATCAACGGTTCCATTACATGCCAACTGCACACATCCTATAGCATCACAGAGTCTCCACCATCTTGAACAGTTCCTTGTAGGCATGAGGAATCCATGGAGTTTTCTCCCCACCCGTACACAGTCATCCAACCGATACAATTGTGAACGTGACGCGTCAGACCAGATAACGTTTTTCTAATCATTAAGAGTCCAATGACAGTGATGGAGAGCCGAGGCAAGGCATAGAGCTTTGTGCCGCTGAGTCAACCAATGGTACACGAGATGGTATGCGGCAGCGGAAGTCCTTAAATACGGTACGTTGCACATTGCATATGCTTACACTTGTTGATGGCTCTGCATTCAAATCCGCAGCAATTTGAGGAAGTGTAGCGTCTATCTCGTGTAACGATTCTTTTCAGGCGTCGAGGATCCCATTCTATCAAAGTCTTTTTTCGGCCGCACCGTTATCGGAGATTTGAAGTTTTACCAGAAATTTGATATTCGCGTTACATCTTTGAAATGGTATGGCGCGAAAATCCAAATTTCATCGCTACTTCGGAACTTTACTGTCAATATCTCGTGCGCCGACGATTAGTCCCCATTGAAAATCACTTAAATCTTTGATAACCGCCATTGTAACAGCAATATTCGATGTAATAGCCTCCTGAGATGGTTGTGTTGAGGAGTGCCTAGCCCCGGCAGGGGCTTATCCCCAGTAAGGAGAGACTTCACAGAGCTTTACTGTCAATACTTTGCCGTGGCCGTCTTCGACGGGATTTGAAGATGGCGAGTGTCAGGACTTATTGTGATTGTCTGATAGAAGGGTGACGCTGCCGTTGGGAGATTTTACTGCTTGTGAGCTAGAATTGGCTATTGAGATACAATATAATTTGAGTTTGAAATAATAAAAGTTAGGAAGAAAAAACGAGAGGGGTAAGATAAATTAAAGTAGTATATTACGGGGTCTTCTAGAGTTTGCAGTTGGTTTATATTTAGGGATTTTAACTATTGCTTCATTTTCATTCTTATCCATGTTTTTAAAGATGTTAGTGGCTAGTTTTTTTAATGAATTTTTTAAGAGGGGGATAGTCTAGGAATAGGTACATATTTGTATTGGGCATGTAGTATTTCATATTGCAGAAATTTCTAATTAAGTTATTTTGCTGGCGTTCAATAAGTCTAAGATTAGTCTTGGCAGCATATCCCCACACAGGGAAGGCATAAGTTAATACTGGGTCTCTGATTTTTTGAAAAATTTTCGTGGCAAAGAACCTGTCCCTGATTAGGTCTCTAATTTTAGGGTCAATAAAATTTTGACTATTTATAATGGGGGTGGAGGCTAGATTCTTTACGTTAATAATTTGCGATTCGAAGATTTTAGCAAAATGGTCAAGTTTATCTGGGTTTGTAAATTCATCAATGTTTGGGGTTTCTGATTGACTGAGGGTTAATTTAAAATTATTCCAGTTTGTTTTATATTTATTAAGATTACTGGGCAGGGAATATTTAAAAAAAAATTTAGTAAGATGGGATTATGGTCAGAGCTAAGTTCAGGTAAGGAGTGAATTTCATATTTGTACAGGAAGTCTTTAATTAAGGTGAGGTCTATTGTATTGGCTGACTGAGGTCCAAATCTAGTGGGGGTGGAGGGTGCTATAATGTCTAATCCGGCGTGAAGGGCGAATGATTTTAGGGAATTATCTTTTGGGCAGTGACGCTTACAATCCCAGTTAACGTGGTGAGCGTTAAAGTCACCGCAAATTATTTGATTAGGTCCTGTTTGCATTAGGTTTTCGATGTCGCAAATAAAATTGGAATTACCTGCACTTGGGGGGGATATAAATAGAGATGAGGGTTATCGGATCTTGAATTTTAAAATGTAATTTTACCATGCTAGCTTTTACATGTTGTAATAAAGGTGGGGGGGACCTTACTGTGAGGTAAACCGTTTTCAATTAAAATTGCAGTACCGCCACCAGCCTGGTTAGTTCTGTAACTGTAATATGAAAAATAGTTTGCCAGGAAAATTTTTCTTTGTGGTCTAAGGTGGATTTCTTGCAGTAGGATGACATCGGGATTATACTTATTTACAAAATTAAGAAGGTCAATTATTTTATTGTTAATGCCATTTGCGTTCCAGTAGACTATGTGAAGGCTGTAATAGCCTCCTCAGATACCTATTTTCTTATATACGCACTGTCAATCGCATCGCGTTACGCTGATTGGTTGAACACCTCCATTATTTGCATACGACCTGCTGTACCAGTTTTTCTGTCTCTTCAGTGTATAAAGAGACAGTATTTTCAGAAACTGCTTGCTTGAAACCGTACTGGATAATGATATGTTGACGGGAGACAGATATGTTTAATGAGATTCTGAGTTCTGTTATTCTTGATTTTATGGATGAACTACCCGTAACAGTACCTTCACATGTTTTTTTTTTTTTTCAATAGAACGGATCTTCAGCTCACCATGCTTAGTTGTCAAACTTTGGATAAATAACGAGTTTCTCTACATGGTTTGTATTGGCCTGCCGAATTTCTCTCAAGAATGCTTGCTTTATCGCCTATGAATTTTCCTTTGCGGAATCGGTCTGCTTATTTGTCATCTCCTTTATATAAAGCAGAATTGCCACACCGCATTCACTGAGGATGACTGAATGCTCGTTATTCGCTCATGGATACAAAAAGTTTTGAACAAGTTTTCGTATCAAGTATCTTAGTTTCGATATCTTTTTCACCACTCATTTGGAAAATGCAATCATTGCTTTCATTCGTTATTTGTGTACAACCCAACATGATGCTTCCCCTTTTGCGAATTCGTATCAAGGTGTCGAAAAAGGGTTGAAGTCGGCAATTATCCGTATGTCTGAGAAATATTACGTTGAAATTTTCTACATCTCATTATTGATGAATGGACCCTATTTTATTCACAGTATAAGAATTTAAATTGTGTCTTTATTCAAATTTAATCCCTTTAAAAATTTAATCGATTTTATAAAATTCTGTACTTTTTTTTACTTTGTAATTTATAAAATACATCTATTATCAATATTTAAGGAATGTCAATGTTTTGGGGGCACTCTATATATGAAATATATGCTCATAAATATTTATGTCAGTTTTATATATTAGGAATGTGTTTTATTAATAAAGAAGGAACATATTTATACTATTTTGTTTTGTAATCTACATGGATTATTTTTAATGACGAATGCTGGAAAAGATAATTGCTAAGCAATGCTGCATACGTGATGCATAAAGAAAAAGTCAAGGTCCATAATTTAAAAAAAAATGTTAATATCATACAACATTCTTTAAGAATTTCACAAACAGAAAAATTTCGATTGAATGTCAAAAACTGAAATTTAAATAGAGATATTTTTGACAAACCATATTTTGAAAAATCTTTTAAATAAAAGATAAACATTTGACTTTAGTTTTAGAAATGAAATCATACGGAAATGAATACTGTTGAAATCTAGGTGAAAATTATAATTTTTAAATGATTAAATTTTTTTACATAAAATTAGCCTCAGAAGTTTGAAATAAAAAGTTTTAACTAATAATGAATTTTCAATTATTTTTATTTTCTTGGAAATATTAATTAGGGTAGGCTTTCATAGGAACTTCTGAGATTAAAGAAAAGAATTCAAGAATTTGGTATCTCTTTTCTTTATTTCAGATCTATGAAAATAATTCAGTTGCAATCACTACAAAAATAAAAATTCAGAGTACAATTCTGATTAAAAACTTATTCTTTATGCTAAATAATAAAGAAATTAATTGAACTGAAATTAATCTTTTTAATTCAAAAGTAATACTTTGAAATTAGATTATAATGTCTCAAATTTTGGAATAAAACTAATAAGATTGCACTGAATTTCAGTTCATAAAAGTGTTTTGGATTTTTTTTTAACCGAAATTTATACGTTTTTTTTTTTTTTTTCTTTTTTTTTTTTTTAAATAAACTCAAAGTTTTTAAGTTACTATAGAGAAGTTTTTAAGTTACTATCGTCGTGAAATATTGTACAGTATTTGGATTATTTATAAAATAATTTTCCTCAATGGTTGTAAAACTTCCGCTGCTGAATCAGTTCATGAGAAGCCCCATTCTCAAAGAAGAAATCTTTTCAAGGGCAGCGTTGATATTTTTTTAAAAAGCAGACCACAAAGTTGTCGAGATTTTTTTTTTCGTTAACCTGTTATTCTAATCTGTCACGAAATAAATATATTTCAGCCTTAAGAGATGATAAATAGATTAATTATTGTTATATCCATATTACATTTCATCACACCACCGATTTTATTACTCATAATTTCTGTTCACGGTACCATGGTCATTGAGAGTACATTACGTACTTTTAACTTTAATAAAATTTATTGATGGTTCTCATTCAGTTTACTTTATAGAATTCCAAACATGTTTTTGGCTAACTAAATCAAAGTTTTATCAGCGTCCCGCATCAAATTGTGGAGTATTTTTAGCCTGTATCGATTGAAACTAAACTTTTGCCTCATTGCAATCCTTTGATTCAAAATTTTAGCCATTGAAGCTTCCAAAGAAATTTCATCTCTCTAGTTTTTGAGTGATCGGATGTGTTTTTTGAACTGAGGGATGTCTGACATTCATCAACGATTTCGCATACGGGACAGTTATAGCTCGTAAATGTACAGTTTAACCGTCCGAAATCAAGAATTTTATGCATTTTAAGTACAATTCACTCCCGAGTATCGAGCTCGTGACTGCCCGGTTTCCGTACTATCCTGGTCTAATTTTCATTTATGATAATTAGATGAGAAAGGCAAGGCATCTATTAAATCATTTATTTTTTTTTTCAAAACCTAAAAATTGGAAGTTTTGATTCTTATCTTAGGGTCACATTCTCATATCTGTTTAATCATTTATCAATGAAAAATAAAATCAGTTTGAACCAATTTTCTTAAGAATTATACCTACGATTTACTTTAATGTTTTGTTTATGTTTCCTATATTTAAGTTGGGCATTACAGAATTGTTAAATTTAGAATTTTATTTAAATTATGTTTTATGTTAAAATGTTCAGAATTTATGTTAAATGGGAACAGTTTGTATCCTTACTTTTTCACTAATATATCCTTGATACGTGCAGTGCAATATATAAACATATACAAACTACCAGCGCAGAGCCTTCTATTTTAACTCGACGTGTTACTGGTGACTGCTTCTGTGATTCATCGGGCCGTGGCTACGTTCAAATTGATATAAATGGAGGGTTTAGTACTCAATAAGAAGTGAGAATATAGATATTATAACAGTGAGTGTTGGATAAAAACTTAGGCTTATGGTATTAGTAGACAAAGAAACGAATTCTTAGGCCTCTCCGGCTATTTTATTATCCAGACAGTCCTTCCGCTCGAAGTGTTTACTGTAATGTGCACATTAATTGCTTCCATCCAAAAGTTTTGTTTCTCTCATCTCCTTACCCCTCTCCTTCCACTTTTAGATTGGTTTCGCCAGCGCCTAGTCGTCGCTATTATGGAACTTAAATCGTGTGGAACTTAAATCGTGATTCATATTTGGGAAATATTTTGATTAATTAATCATATCGTGATAATAAAATTCTTTAGTTAGAGGCATTCTTTCAGTAGGGGAGAGAGGGTCCTATCTTTAATCTCTTGCAGGTATAAACTGCAAATATTCTTGATGAAAATATATATATTAGCTATTAATGTCCCATATTATTTTAATGGTTATGCCATTGCATAGTTTTGAAATATTTCTATCTAATTCATGTAGACTTATTAAATATCATATGACAAATTTAGCAGAAACACAGATCTTTGAAAATGGCCTTACCGAGGTTTCCAAACGCGGTTTTGGTCATTAGATCTCTTATATATAAAACTATATGTCATTTTGTTTAGAGAAACTCCATTTGATTCGTTACCTAGGTTATGTCACTGACTCTTAGACTTCATCTACTACTGTCCCTAGTCACGACAATGGGCAAAGCAAGCAATTGTTTAGGAGCCTCGTGGGATTTTTTTTATATTAATTTTATTTGGAGCTTTCATTGGATTTACAAGATTAGTCTACTCAAACTTTTATTTGTACTAAAAATCAAATATTATTTAAATTTCTAAACATTAGTCAGGATTGTTTGCGTGTTTCCGAATATGCGTATGCGTAGTCTTACTGTTTTTACAATAAACTTATTGATTCACAAGTCAAAAGCCTTAGAAAACTTTGTGTTAGAGTATTTAGATTGCATTAGAAATGTTGTGCAATAGAAATTGCGTTAGAAATGCTGTTGTGTGTTGTTGTGTTTTTTGATTTATTTAATCATTTTGTCTAAAAAGAATGTTATTTTAAAATTTAAACTGTAATTTTTCAAAACACGAGATACTGGGACGAACTCTCTTAAAGCTAACCGTCAATTAAACTTTATTATAATTTTTGTAATTTAAAAATTGCTTATATAGGAATTAAATAAAAATCTATAAAAAGTATACGGTTTGAAAGTTTGAATGAAAGAAAGGTTCAAAAATGGCATTGCCTTGGACCTCCTACCGGCTTAATTTAGCCCTGTATGAATTGAAACAATCAATCAAAACATTCCTAAAATGGTTAGAGATTGGTATCTTCACAAAACTAGTTTAAACCAATAGCTCCGGTCTGTAAAAAAAAATGTCAAAGCTACTACCAAATCTACAAATGTCTTCAACAATAAACGTGTAAATTGCATACCTCTCTTTCCGATTATAATGTATTGATATATGTTACTAAATATTTGAAACACTCTAGTATATAGAAGAAATCGTTTCATTATAAAATAAGAATAATGATGAAAAGCATATTTAATTATTTAAAAACAGATTATAAAAAATTTATCTGCAATTCATACTGAAAGAACAACGATCAACATATTGCGTTCAAAATTCGAAATTAATTTATTAATATTTCTGTCCAATATATTTAAATAATATTTCGGGCTTATAATTCATTTGTTCAAATATGACATATATTTTTACAAATTAGGGCCGAGCTATCTAATAATCATACAAGTTGCAAATTTTAGTTTTAAAAATTAAGAAAATAAAATATATGCATTTTTTTCTGTTAAAATTCTTAATTAAACATTAACATTTAGATGACATGCTTATTGGAAAACATAAGGTCATGACATATACAAACTCAAAAAAAAAATTACCTCCTTTGGAACATAGTGATTTAAAAAACTCTGCAGAGGAGCATCTGACAAGAATGGATTATTTAAAATCGGACGCTCTTGATAAAATTGGCCGTGCTTCGCTTGGCTAAATTTGACATAAGCTCCTTTACATAAGTGTTGTTTCGCTTTGATCTCCTCAGATTTAGCAAAGCTAAATCGTACAGGTGGAAAACATGAACGGTGAATATAACAATTTGCACTAGCTCTCTTTATAAGCAAAAGATGAGGCATTTTCGAAAGAACAATTCTTTTCTAAACTTCGTATTACGTTAGAATAGGAGCATATAAAAATAAACGTCAATTTGAAAATACGCGATAATCTTATCTTTCTTCCTTTGTGATTAATATTTATCTCTGAGCTTTATTGCCTTCAAATGTAGAGCATTACGCCAGTTACGAAATACGAAGTTTCGCCATTCGCGGGACCGATGAAATAAAGGAGCTCTTACATTAATGAGTTGTGCAAGTCACTGGCAACAATATCATACATGTGCAGGGGCGTATATTGGCAGCAAGAGGGTACTGGCTCTGAATTATTTTGATGATAATATCTATTTATGACAAGAAAGTAAATTTATTTGCTCTTTATTATTATGCTTATTATCTATTAGTTATAGAATTTGGAGACAGTCTCTATATTTTTACTATTAACGCATATTGAACTTTTAGTTCTTTTCATTTGTACAGAATTGTTATTGATGCAGTTTTTAAATTGGAGCCTTATTTCTAATGGCTCTACCCAATCGAATCCTGTCTTTAACACACATACATATCCGAAAATCAGATTTCCTCAGCTTGAATACATATAAGCGAACATTTGCTGCTTTGATCCCGTCATAAAAAAGAAGCAAGTGACAGTGATTTCTTTCTGTCTATGTAAGTAAGATAGTCTAACAAGGCATTCAAATTTTGTATCAAAAACAAAGGAACAAAAATAAATAAGCCTTTTTGAAAAATTGATCACTTTTATTTTTCTGTATTTAAATTGACAAAGAATTCTGGCCAACTCTCTAATAAAAGCGTTATGCCCTTAAATTTGTGAGAAAGGCCGTTCCGAATTTCTTTTCAGAGATCCGCACGAAGAAAATCCATTTGAATGATTTGATACCGAACTGCAATTTTTGAAACTATCCCAAACAAAGTTTCATTTGCATTAATGCAAATGCTTCACTTCTTGATGTTATCTTGCTCACGTGTACTTGCAAAGATTTGGTATAAAGACATTTCATATTCACAGAATTCCCAAATTGTTCTTTTCAGCTTCAGAATCGCAAAATCTCACCTTTGCATTTTTTTTCACTGAAATATTACTTTGAAATGGAAAAATTTATCTCTCATTTTTCATCACATCATTTCCTTCAATAAGTAAGAGAGAGATCAAACGATTTCGGAATTAGTTCCAAAAGCGGGAGAAAAAAAACTAGATTTATTTAGATAACAAATTGGTAAGGATTTCAATAGGGAGGAAACTAAGCAAAATACTTTTCAATTAAATATTAAATTTTCATACTGTATTTACAATTTTTTCATTGATTCAGAAAAAAATACTGCGAAAATATTCTTGCTCATTTTAGTAAACTCATGTTATTGAAAATGGAAGTATCGGGTTTGAGCGACGATTATATATTCGAATAAAAATAGAATCTCTACAATACTGGTAACACTGATTCTTTTGAAAAATGCATTGCACAACCGGATATCGACGGCTGATATTAATGAGTTCACCAAAAATCTATCCCTTTAATTGTATAAACAAAAGATTGATTGCGGTTTTTTAATGATTTTATCTTAAAAGATCGGCTTTTTTAAAATGATTTTTTTATCATTGGAATATTTTAGAAAACTACCTGAAAACTGAAGCCTTTGAAATTATTTATCGATGTTTCCTTTTTTTTCTCTCCAGGTTTCCCCAGGGGATGATGAGAAGGAATATCAGAGATTGGTTTAGGGCCAACTGCTTCAAAGAGTTCGGAGAATTTGTCAGCAATATGGATGGATTATGTTAAAGACCACAACAAATCTTGTCGATACTGCCTCGTTCAGTGGTGGCGAGGTGATCGGTTGTACAAGAAGAAGAGAAGTACTTATTTTCCAAACGCTTCAGTTGGCTCTTTTTATTCATTTATTTTCTTTCTTTCATTTTTTTTATAGAAACAATAACTGGAGAAAATTCTGTGGATAAGACTGCAATATAGAAAATTTACCATCTACAATATATGTTGAATAAATTTTCTAGGCAGGACGCGCCCAACTCCAATACCTGTACGAACAGCGTCATATAGTTGACCAGTCTCAACTAGTACCTGCTTTTGCTCTTTCTTCCTGTGAAGGCGCATTTTAAGGTGACGAAAATGCTGGAGTGATGTAAATCAGCTTTTAAGCCACACCAGTAAAATGACATATAAAAGAAATGCTGTCTGGACAATAGCAAGTATTTGTTTCAACGGATCTCAGTTTTCTTTTCCTGTTCCTGCGTGATTTTACTGACGTGACAATACAGGATTACTGTAAACGATTCTTAAATAGAGGTTCAATTTTGCATGCTATTTGAAAACAATTTCATTGTTTTTAAACTGTATGCAATAGAAACGTATCGTGACAATTCAATTACAAATTCATTTGAAGAGCTACAAAAACCATTGTTTGAAAAGAAAGTATATAATAAAGAATTTATTTTCTGAAATCAGTCAATGTTAAAATAAAATCTAGACACAAAACGAAATTATTTCGATGTCAATCATTTTATAAAATCTAATCAACTCCTTTGATAAATAAATGAATTATTTCTCTCTTTATTTTTCACGCGGCACTTCTGTACGGAATTGTAATATATCTTTTATTCCTTGTCTTGAACCTAGATTACGATCCTCTTTTGTCTAATGTCTCTACAATTTGTTACACTTTCTCTATTAAAATCTGTTACATTTTCCACTGTCATTTGCATTTATGGTGGGTGTTAGTTAAAGGTGTCTGTTTCTAAGTGGCGATTGATTCATGAACTTCTCTATAGGATTTAATTTCAAATCAATTATAAGCAAGAATTACGAAAACAATTGTTTGAAAGGAAAGTATATAATACAGAATATATGTAATCTCCTTTGGCGACTAGTTGGTTCGCAGAGAATATTAATTGTGTTTGCATTTAAATAAGTCTCTTAAGCAAAATTTAATGTTCAGGATTCTCTCAAGAAAATATTTTTAAGTATCAAATCGTGACAGACATTAATGTTGTGTTATTTAAATAATCTTATACCTGCCTTTTTTTTAACCATCTAATAGTGTCAAATGATATTATAGTTGTCCGATTCATCTATCTTTTAACTTAAGCGGTACTGTGAATTTATTTTCTTATTCCTTATTTAAACTGCACAGATTTTAAATAGAATCCATCTTCCTTAGTTTTCAACAATGGAAGAAGCGAATATGTGATTAAATATTTCGTGAAACAATGAAAATGTTTTGCATTTCAGAAGAGCAATGAACAAGTAAAATTTTGTCATTTTTATTTATTTTAAACTTTTGCAAACAAAATTAAAAACGGCTAAATTCAGAAAAAACTGCACCACTGTTATATTGACATCGTTTAAAAGAAACATTTTTTTCTTTAATTTCAAGATAATGTCAAAATCAATTTTGTGCAACAATGTTATTAAGGAAAACATCATGCTTTTGAATGAATGAAAACTGAACTTTCTAGACTTTTTCTGAAATTGGTACACAGAGAGATCTCTTTTATAAGTAGTAGAGATCGAAACATTGCATGCATTCGATAGCGCTTGGAATGTTATCACATCCAACTTTACTTTCGAAGATCAGATAAAAATGTTGCATACATTCCCTCCCCCTTTTGATAGAATAGAATAGTCCAAAAGCAAGTTCTTATATCAGGTTACACAGAGCAGCTTACATCCAATCGATGGATAGGGGATTAAAGTAGTGGTATACAACAAACATTCGATATAAATAATGAGATCATTTTCTTTTCTTAATTACTGTATATTAAAAAGTAGATACTTTCTTGGCTTCTTCATGTCATTGGCAAAAAACTTGAGCATATAAATTTATTATTCAACAAAGAAACTTGCTGACCAAATTTAGTAACAAAATGTTAATGAAATCTTTCAAATATAGAAGGTATTCTGTCTATTTAACCCTGTCAAAACGCATGATATCAGAATTTTCACTATCCTAAAAATAAGAGAAGCACAGTCAAAAATCCTCACTCTTAGTATTATATTGGTATTTCAAAGGAAAACAGCTTTTTTCCCCTTCCGCAAAAGCAATAAGTAAGCAGACAAAACTGTAAATAATAAAAGAAACTAGTTTCTTACTTTGTGAAAATATTTGCAAATCGTATTTTATTTTCACTTTGCTTCTTATTTTCGATTGTCATTTGTTAACTTTCATAGATTCTAAAAGGTTCAAATTCCTCATTTCATTTAGCTACCCATGTTTTAATATTAAACTAAGGAATTTTTCATGTAACAAATCTTGCAAATATAAGCCTGATTTTTTGATCATTTTATGAAAAACAGCACTTATTCTTGAAGCAGAAGATGAACATAATACCTTATTTTGTTTTGAGATTAAAAAGAGAAGCCGACGTTTTTGATGATAATTAAACGAAAACAATATTTCATTTTCAAATATTCCTGTTTGATGGATGATGAAAATGAAATAAAGATTTTGGTTTCAGATTAGTTCAAATCAATATAAAAGTATAGACTGGTATTGGAAGAGTTAAGTTAAAATAAATCTTTCTTTTTAAATAATGCTGCTGAACTGTAGATTGTTTCTTTGTATGATTCAAATTCACAAATCAAGCATTTACTTTAGGTAACAATTTTTCAAATTCCTAAGGTATTGTTATTATTATTTCATTCTTTATCAGAACTTAAATCAACTCTTTTTTCAGAACTTGAATTATCTGAAATGTTTCATTTGCTACAATGACAGAAACAGATTGTCATAAAAATACGAAAACACTTTTTCAAACAGCTAAGAAGTAGCCATTAAAAAGTAGGATCAATTCAGTATTACTTCTGCTGTTTTTAGCCACAAAACAGTAATAAACTGGCATCTGAAAATTGAAAGTTAAAATGTCTGCATATTTATCTTTATTGAAATTAGATTCAGTATCGAGGAAAGAAATAAAAACAATCAAATCTCGTGTTGATAGAACAGCAGTGAAAACAACAATCATTTGCGCCATTAGGCGCCGAATGTCAGAGAACCATATGAGACATTTGGACCAATGAAAACGCACTTCGATTTCGATGGAACAGTATGAAATGCGTAAAATCAACGCCACCTAGTAGTGACTTCGGTAAAACGCGAATCACGGAACTCGTTCTTGAGAATAAGAATGACTCACAAGTGAGAATTAACTCGGAACTGTGGTTCGCTTGACTTGGAAGTTAACTCCAGTTTGGTGAATACGGCCGAAAGTTACTGTTTGTCTACTTCAAGAATAGCTCCCGCCAGTATGTCTACGATAGTCTGTTGCCGTGGAAACAAGACCTGCTCTATTTTCAATAGGGGATTCAAAAAGAAAGGCATCCATGTTGGCTTACTAATCGCCTTGCTGATGTATTGGCGATTTTTTTAAATTGATTTATAAAGAGTGAAAAAAATTGATTAACATATTAATTATATAATAATATTTAAACTTTTAGACATAAAAATGAAATATTAATGAATATGCAATAAAGATAAAAATTATTACAATAAAAAACTAATTATTTAACTTTTTAATAATTGTTTAATATTTTCACAACTATTAATAATTATCAAGGACTTTAGATTATTAATACAATGACAGAACTTCGTTGATTATTAAACTTTCAGCATGTATTTTCCAACAATTTCTAAGGCAAAACAGTTTTCAAAGTAAAATAAAATAAAATACCGTCTAAATTTCGAAAATAATGTTCATTCATTCATTCAAGCATTTCAAAATCCTCTAAATCACTCTCACAAGTTTCGGTTTCTTCTGAATCAGAATCATCATTGGTATCAATTTGAAATGACAGTTCGTCCACTAAATCTTCTAACAGTCCATCTTTCTCCCAGTAATTATTTTCAAGCTTTTCTACGTGTTTGCAATGCGCTGCCCATACTGCCGAAGTAACTTCAGTGATAGCTGTTTGAAGAAGAAATTTCAGATTGTCCAAACTTAAATCGCCAGTAACATTTCGTTCCTTTATTATTCTTTTTACAGAGGACCACACAAATTCGATTGCGTTCAAATCGCAATGATAAGGGGGTAGTCGTATAACTTCATGCCCTTCTTTCTCTATTAAATTACCAATTTTATAGACAATTTTCTTCGGACGATTACTGTCTATAAGAGAGAACAGTTCCGCTTTTCGCATTTTTTGAACGCAGGGTATTCCGTTGTTTTTCAACCAGTCTATCATAACTTTTTTTGTAGAATACTTCGTTGGAGTGCGGTTTTCGACAATCGTATGATACGGTGCATTATCCATGCATACGACACTGTTTGGTTGCAAATTTGGAAGAAGTTTTTCCAACACCCATTTATTAAAGTTTTCATAGTTCATTTGCCCGTGATAGTCACCGCTTTTTGTTGATGCTTTATATACTAGTAAAGCACCCGTAAGGAAACCCGTTGATGACCCAGCATAAACAACTATAAGTCTATTTTTCGAATTAACATTTGCTGTAGCTCCCAAAACTGTGTCATCTTGCCAACATTTCTTAAATGTCAAATTGCTGTCTACCCAAGTTTCATCAATATAGACAATCGGCCGTCCAGCTTTCCTGTGACATCTCATTTCTCTCAAATATCTGTGTCTCCAAAAGACAATATCTGGTCTTTCCATGAGTACTTTTCTATTATTCACGCACTTCTTCCATCGGAAATTAATTGAATGTAAGACTTTGCACAATGTGTCTTTTTGCCACGAAAATCCAATTTTTTCTTTCAACACGGGTTGTAATTTTCTGAGAGATGGTACTTTCCTTTCTTTTATGTAAAAGTCTTGAATTGTTTGCCGTATAACACACTTGTCAAAGTCGTCTGTTTCACAGTTTCGCTCACTAGGTCTTTTACGGTGTTTACCGGGTGATTTTAAAACTGTCGATGAGCCCGATGATGAAACTTCCTTTCTTATTTTTTTTTATTGTAGCTTCAGAAATTCCAGTTGCTTGAGAAGCCCTTTTCAGAGCTTATGGAAGTGGAATTAACGCGGATTTCGATGAAGTTTCATTGGAATAAAATTCCGCAAAATTATATACAATTTTACGTGCCTGCGATTTCAAAATTTCACCCTTCCTTAACTTAAAGGCCATCTTGCAAGTTTAGCAAATTAGCAAAATCAATTAAACCAGTAAGGAACAAATAATTTTAAAAGCAAAAGCAAAATAAACACAAGGATAAGATAACGCGTGCAACTCTTTTAAATCCGAGAAGACGAATGACGTGATGTAACCTTTAATTCCGCCAATTCCCTACACGCTTAATCCCCATTAGAAATGAACTAGTCTTGTTACTACAGCGACCGCCACTAGATAGACTTCTTGGCGGGAGCTATTCTTGTGATCGACAGACAGTAAGCAGGCTCATTCCCACAAAAGAAAAGGAAATTCTAGAGCTAGGAAATACTCTTCTCCTTAGAGCATCCATCCTTCCATCCCCTTAACTGTGGGCAGAAAGGGAAAGGGAGAAATCAGTGAATGAGTTGAAAAGAGAATGAACCGATTATTCTTTGAGTTTCAAAATCTTTATAATAATTCAAAACCGCATGTCACTGTCATTGGAGTTATTCACGGGAAAGTGAAGAGTGAAGTCACTGAAGTCGAAGTATTAATGACTTCTTCAAATGGCGGAAATCAATATCAGTGACTTGACTTCTAATTGCCCACGAAGTGACCTTCTAATGATATTTATTCTACAAGCTTCATCTATCGACTGAATTCAGAATGAAAGCGAAAACTTAGAAGAAATGGCATTTCTTTTATTTCATTTTTCTAGGGCATATTCACTCAAATAAATACATTGAATAAATAATTTGGAATGAAATTAAAATTGAAAATGAAGGGTGCTGTATACACTCCATCTACAATTTTCAAACGTAATGTTATCCTATGGAGAAAATATTGCGGTTTGTAGGAACATGTTGCGAGTAACGCAACTCATCATCGCAAGTCATTGTGGTTCACACGTAAATAAATATTATAAATAATTGTTAGTGTTCTGTATTTGTTTAATTGTTATAATTGTTCATGTTTGTTTTAGAAGTAATTGCTGCAAAAATATTTTAAATATTGTTTTTGTGTTAAATGAAACGGTTTTTCTGCTCTTGCATCTGGCAAACAGGATTATGTTATAAATAAAGCTCAATGTGTGTGTGTGTTGGCGCTCTACAGGCCAGGTCATTTGACCTACTGCTACCAAATTTAGTACATGTATACCTTAGAGGTCGGGAATGTGCACCTGGGGTCCCTTTTTTGAATTTTTAATTAGAATTTTAATTATTAATTAAAAACTAACTTTCCCGCCGAAAAAATCTTCCATTTTCCCCACCGCCAAATAAGTAAGGCTTCAGGTTTTTTTTTTTTTTTTTTTTTTTTTTTTTTTCCAACAGTAATGAGGCTAGGGTTAAATTTTTCGGCCGATTATTTCAAACGATTCTGTTTATTTTCTTAATGTTTTATGCATTTAAAATTAAACATTGTTAATTAATCCATTTTTCAGATTCATTCTGAAGTACTTTTGAATTAAAATAACACAGAATAAAGGAAATTAAAAATTTCTAATCTGTATAGCGTTACCCCAACTGGCGTAGAAAAATTCACGTATTTGCGTTACCGTAACTGTCGTTGAAAATTCACGCATGCGCATTGTGTTCTGATTGTTGACATGACAACCATTATCAACGGATGATTAAAATTATTTTTAGGTTAGTTGCATGCTTTTGTAATTAAATTGTATTTATGTTAGTTCTATATTTTTTTGTATATGCTTATAGTTTTAAGTACATCATTTTTTAAGTAGTTTTTTTAAACCTGTCTTATTTTAACCTGTCTAACCTTTTTTAAACCTGTCTTACCGATTATTTTAAACGATTCATTTTATTTTCTTAGCGTTTGATGCATTTAAAATTAAACATTGTTCATTAATCGATCTGTTCAAGATGAATCTGAGAAAAAGTTTGTTGACAAATTCTTGAGATATTATATAAATTAAGAAAGATATTTTTTAGTGCAAATAAAATTTAAACGCTCAGTGACTCTGTTATCGGTAATCATATTATTAAAAAATGCTTTGTTTCAGTAAAAAATATTATTATATTAATTGCTGATTAATTCTTTCCACTTTAATTTAAAGCATAAATTCTACGAGAGGTAACAGAAAATTAGAGATATATATTACGTTATGACTGAAGGCCTTTATAATATTATGAGTGAATTATATGACTATCAAAATTTGAAGTTTTAATATATTTTGATGAAGAATCTATTAAAGTTGGAATTGCGTAAAAAATTTAATTATTAAAATTTAAACGAACATTAAGATTGGCGAACCGGCTGGTTAAAAACAGAACGAGTGAGATGCTCGTTGTCACAATTCTACTTTCCCAAGAATGAAAACGAAAAAGGCGGTCGCTTCGAAAGTTGGTGCCGTGTCGTCTTTTGAATAATATTCTTGAAGCAAAAGAATTTGCTCTGATTTCTTTTGTTCATTTGAAGCTCTATTTTCAACTGGTGGTGGACATTAAAATCAGATGAGAAATGTCCTTTTTTTTTTTTTCTTTTTTCCCTAATACTTTTGAAAATTAGTAAATCTGTGCCATTCAAAGATTATTGTGGTGGAACAAGATGATAGTTACAATTCTGTAAGCATTATGCTATCCATAATGGTGGAAAAATTCTTCAAGTGTGGAAAATCCACAAACGAACTGGTATTACGTCTCGGACAGAGTGAATATGAAGAAATAAATATTGTAATGACAAACGTAGATATTAATTCAAGAATTCCCCAAATGAATCCTTTGACGCTACAAACCTTCATTAAAGGGAAAATAAATCACCATGCAAATATATTAAACATGAAATTTACCCGCAACGAGAAAATAATGTTTACAACACGGAATCCTGTCTGTGCAGCTCAGTTACTTAGCCTAGACACATTAGTAAACATTCCAGTTACGACGGACATCATATGGGAAAATATAACCACTCGTTTTCTCCTCTACGATATCCCCAAAAAAGTCTAGCTGCTGGAAATTGCCGAAGAAAATAATGAAAAGAAATTGTGGAATTGAGGTGATTTACAAAACAAAATTACTCTCAGGAAACATCACCCGTACTTATTACGAAATTAGGAACATGTTTGCCGGTGGATATTAAGATTTGGTTTACAAATCAAAGGGTGCAACTTTTCATTGATAATCCACGACAATGTTCAAATTGTTACTGTTTCATGCATCCTTCAAAGATATGTGAAAAGCAAAAGATTTGTCATCTGTGTGGCGACGCTCACTCAGGCATCTGTCAATCGCAACAAAGATGCATAAACTGTAAGAGCTAACATTCAGCCACTTCAGGAGGATGTCCATTTTTTTATTAAAGAAAATTACATTTTAGAACTAAAATGTAAAAATAATATTACAACAGCTGAGGCAAGATGAATTTTTAATCAGTAAAAAAAAAAAAAAAAAAAACGAGTTACGCGGCAGCTGTTAAAATAAATGCACCAATAAAAGACATCGAGGAAATAATAAGCGACAAAATGGAAACTGTGCTCAACACACTGAACGAAAAGATTGATTCAATTATTCTAAGAATTCAAATCAAAATGGAAGAGCAAATAAACGCAATCCTAGGGGAAAATTGGTGTAATCGTTAGCGCATAACTTAAACGTTCTGAATAATCTTAGAAGCGAAACTCTTTCTCCATCAAGAAAGAAAAAAAAGCCTTAAAGAAAGCATTTGTTAGTCCAATGCGATTGGATGCAGGTGCTTTTGGACTCCCTCATTCCCTTTTTTCTTCTCTAGTGTGTAAGCGTTTTCGTTTTCCCATAATTCCACTGGGTTTAGTAGTTTTTTCCTAATTTATTGTTGGTTTTTCTCTTTTTCAATGACTTTCGTACAGTGGAACTGTAGAGGTCTTAAAAACAAAAAATGGCTAAAAGTTCCCCCTTTTTCTACATCCGAATTCTGGATTTTCCAAGAAACAGTCTTCAAGCAAGAAGATCACTTCTTCTGTTCAACAAAAAATTTGTTTTATTTACACAGGCAAGATCGGCCTGGAGGTGGTTTAATTCCTGGCATTCCGAAAAACGCATCTGGAAGAATTTTCTCAAATAGTGCTACACATAATAGTAACCTTGAATCCGTAAAGGTTCAAATTTCATTATCATCAACTTACATGCCTCACAAGAACTCAATATAGAAAATGTTAAAGGTGTTTTTTTATTCTTTTCCCATCCCTGGTTTTATATTTTTTAATCTTCCTCACCCCCTTTGGAATCATCTCCTCTAAGTAAGGATTTCGTTGAATGGCTTCCAATTTTCTCTTCCTTAATACTTCGACCCCTACTTGTTCTCGATCCACATTGCTGCTTTCTCATAGCTTTCATTGTTATGTTTCGGATTCATTCTTTGAAAGAGGTCAAATTAGTGCAAGGTATTTAAAGACAATCATACTACGGAGCAATCGGCAAGAGTTTGGGCTACAAAAACTGATCTAAATGCATTGATACGCAGGATTTCGGAAGAGAAAATACGAAAATAATGCCATTGCCGACAAAAAATTATCCTCCCTGGTGGAAAATATCTTGTCACGGATTTCAAAAATTAAAAATTTTATTTCGAAAAAGAGCCATTCGTTTCATCTCAGAACCAGACTGAAAAAATCACAAAAAATATGCAGCAAGACTTCGTTTTCATATTCAAAAGGCTAGTCGGAATTATTGGGACAAAATTTGCAATATTTCTACAAATCCCAGAATGTTTTACTCGATACTCAACAAATTTTACAATCATTCAAAAAAGAATTGAATGTCTCAAATCTCATTCAGCATAACAATCGTTTTATAGTTAATCCATCTCAGCAAAGCAATTTCTTTGCTGACTTTTTGCTGACTGTAGTTTCGAGCATGAGCCAATCCCACTTGATTATAGCGAAGACCACACTTCTTATCTTAATTCCCCTATTCACCTACAAGAAGTCAGATACGCTATTCAAAAAGCAAGGAATTCCACACCTGGATTACAGCAAATTGGTTTAGAAATCTTAGATCTAATAAATATCACATCTGTCTTTCAAGAGACTCTTACCGGAGGAATAGAAACATTCAATCATTATCCCAATTCCTAAACCTAACAAGGACAAAACAAAAATCACTTCTTATTGACCAATAGCCCTAGCCTCTGTTTTCTCAAAAACATTTGAAAGAATTTTGATTCAATGGATTACCCATCATTTAATAACTGAGAGAAAAATTCCTCCTTTTGTGAATGGTTTCCTTCCCCTCAGGGACAATCAGATATAAAATCCATCAGCCATTACAGAAGCCCACAATCTAAAGAAATATTTTATCGGAATTAGTTTCGATCTTAAAAGTGCTTAGGACTCGGTTTACATTGATGGTCTTATGCTGAAGTGCCTTCAGCTTGGTATCAAAGGCAATAGTGCAAAGGTCACACACAATTTTCTCCTAAACCGAACTTTTCAAGTTCGTTGGAAAAATTCACTTTCTAGGAAAAAAAAAATTGCCCAGAGAGGAAGCGTTGTTTCACCTACACTTTTTGTAATTTTCCTTGCGGATTTCTTTGAAACTCTCGATGTTGGTGTGGAATGCTCACTTTTCGCTGATGACATTTTTATATTTGGTTCACAGACATCTTTCGACAACATTTCAAAGAAACTGCAAAATACAATGGAAAACGTCCACAAATGATGAAATTATTGGAAACTTAAAATCAGCCCCGAAAAATGCTCTATTGCTGATTTATCAAAAAAAAAATTGCAATCGACACCTCGAATTACATATGCTGGTTTCCATCTCCGTTGGAAACAATATATTAAATATTTAGGCATCAAATTTTCCAGAACGAACCAAAACGGGATTATATTAAAAAATATATGAGATAAAGCGGTTAGAAAAATTAATGCTTTAAAATCTATAGTGTATAAAACTTACCGCCTCAGAACAACGGATATCATAAACATAACCAATAATAGCATTTTAAGTCTATTTTATTATAGCAGCTCTATTACCAATAAATTCTCCGAAACTCAATGCAAAGCTTGCAATTCAATACAAACGATAGCTCTTAGAATAGCACTTGGACTGCCTAAATGGACGCTAAATATTGTCCTAATTAAAATCGAGGGTCAGGAAATGCTATCAAAAAATTAAGAGATTAATTGAGAGATTCTTTCTCAGGCAACTTGTCAGTGGCACTTATTCATCTATTTATCATCATAGTTCAAATCTTGGAATAAAATTAGCTAAAAAAGACGAAATTATATTTGAAAATTTATTTGCAAACCTGAATGCTACTGCAAATCATATTATTGCTTTGCCAGACCCCATTGTCCCCCAAAACAATTTTTGCGAAATTCATCTTTCAGACTTTGGTTTTCAAAGTAAAGCTCTTCCTAGTTACGTGATCAAGAATCTGTTTTAAAGAAACTATATGCAAACAATTTCAAGATTTTTTCATTATCGCGACGAATGCTTTCATATCTCAACTTTTACTTCTATTGCGGGCATCTCTTGTAACCAATCCTTCATCTATAGAATTCAACCTATCAATTCCATATTTACAGCGGAAGCCTTGGCACTCTGTCAAGCTCTAGATGAACTTTCAGTAACCGGGAAAAATCTGCTTTTGTTGACAGACAGCTATTCGGCCCTTCAAACTTTAAAATGTCTCTCAATTAAATCTTCAAAAGTCATTCATAGACTAGCTAGCAAAATTCAAGCACTTGGAAAACTTAATCAAAGAATATGTTTGGTGTGGTCTCCAGGACATTCACAGTTACATTGGAATGAAAAAGCGGATGCACTCACTCGCAAAAAAAGTCACGGAGTCGCACCCATTGCTCGGGTGGACTTCAGAAGATCTAATCTCTCATTGTCAGGAAATCTCACTACAAAAAACAAATCACATTTTCCAAAATAGTAAATATAAAGAATCTATTGGCGATGATCAGGCCATACTTTCCCTTAATCTTTGGCTCAAAAATAGAAGAGAAGATATTATAATTGCAAAACTTTTAACCCGGATGATTAAAACTCCAGCTCTTTTGAATAGATTTGGACTACATAATTCCCCTCTCTTCCAAATTTGTAATTTTGAAATTAACATTGAACATATCGTCCTGTTTTGTTCCAAATACACAAACCATAGGTCAAATCTTTTTGCAAAACTTAAAATTGACATTCATTCCTTTTCGTCTCTCAAAACGTTTATTCGAATAGCTGTCTCTAGAAAGCAGTATCTCCGGATTCTTCTCCAATCTATGACGTTTTTGAACATTTATGGAATGGAATTAGGGGATAACGGCCTCTGTTGCCAAAAATCCCATTAACAACCCATTTCAATCAATGTCACTTGGAATTGACGTAGTCTGTGTTTTGATTTTATTTCTTTAAAACCACTTTCAGTCGTTGGTCGTAATGTCTTAAAATGAGAAATGTTTATTTTATGTAGTATACGGCGTTTACAATCTGCACTTTAAAACGCAGAGTCATACGCCTATAAAGTTTGTGACCTGGAAACAGAACTGCAATGGAGACCGGTGAAGAAGAACCGAAATGGATACTGCACCTAATAGTGAAGTAGCAAAGGTTAGCGTAAAATTTTCTCCATTTTTTGCAGAAAAGCCAGAAATTTGGTTTTACCAAGTGGAAGCTCAATTTTCTATTTCTGGAATCTAGTCAGAGGAAACCAAATTTCATTATTTAATTGCGCAGATGAAACCAAGAATTCTTGGAAATTTATGGGATATAGTCACAGATTCTAATGAAAATAAATCGACCGCTGCAATTGCTGAACACCTTGAAAGAAAGCGAAAATAAACGTATTCGTGTCAAAAATGGAGTTAGGCGATTTACGGCCAACTCAACTACTTCAAAAAATGTGTAGTTTAGCGACGGATGGGAATTCGGATAATGTGTTGAATACCCTATTTCTTCAATTTCTTCTGATTCCATCCGAAATATGCTAATCATCAGCAATGAAGATTTCAGGAAACTTGCCGAAATGGCTGACCGCATTGTACAAATGCATCCAAATCGGGAATTATATTCTACGTCTAGAGGTGATATACAACACGATAGTGAAATTAATAGTTTATGTTCGCAGATTGTTTCTTTGGAGCAAAAAACTAACCGCTTAAAGCTCAAATGTTGTCGTTCAAGGAGCAGAAGTGCTAGTCAAACAATCGGGGAAGCAGCGCGTTTCGTAAACGATTTAACACTGCTGGTAAGTACTATTATTTTTATTATAAATTTGGAGTGAAATGTTATTCTTAAAAATGTAAGCAACTTGTGAGTTAAAAAATGCCTATTCGGAAAACTCGCATCTGCAGCAGACTTAGTGGCGAGTTCTGTTGCTGAAGTAACTCAGGATTGCCGAAAAATACCGTCTATTTGTCTTTGACAAAACAACATGTTTGCGTTTTCTTGTGGATAGTGGAGCTGATATCAGCATTATACCCAATACGGCAAAACAAATTTCGTCTAGTGACTACAAATTATATGCTGTAAATGGAACTTAAATTGAAACATATGGAACAAAAGTATTGACCCTTAATTTGGGATTACGGCGCGAATTTCCATGGCCTTTTGTCATTACAAATATAAAGAAACCAATTTTAGGAGCAGATTTTCGAAATCGCTTTCATTTGTTAGTTGACGTTAGGAATAAAAAATTAATTGATGGAATAACTAAACCCTCAACTCAAGGTAAAGTTGCACATGTCTTAAAAGTCAATGTAAATACAATATACAGTGCCTGTAAATATTCAAATTTATTGTATTTGTAACCATCTATTACAAAACTTTTTTTATTTCTGATGCAAAGCATGATGTGAAACACCACATCGAGACTAGGGACCACCAGTGTATTCTAAATTAGATCCGAAGAAATTAGAAACTGCTAAACAGAAATTTAAGTTTATGCTGGACAATAATATTATTCGTCCATCTAAATCAGAGTGGGCCAGTCCATTGGATATGGTCTTGAAGAAATATGGATCTTTCCGACCATACGGGGACTACAGAAGGTTGAATGACCAAATAATCCCAGACAGATATCCAATTCCTAGTCTCGAAGATTTTCAGTACATTTTGCCAAACAAAGTCGTATTTTCTAAAATTGACCTTTTTAAGGCCTATTTTTATAATTCTGTTGCAGAGGACATGAAAAAAACAGCTATTATTACTCCGTTTGGGCTTTACGAATTTAACAGAATGAGTTTGGATTTGCGGAATGCTCCGGCAATATTCCAAAGATTTATTCACGAAGTAATTCGAAATTTAGACTTTGTGTTCCCTTATTTAGATGATGTATTGATTGCCTCTTCTAGTGAAGAAGAACATCGTTCACATCTCAAAATGGTTTTTCAACGCTTAAATGATTACGGGCTTCGCATAAATGTTAGCAAATCGGTTTTCGGTGTTGATAAACTCGAATTTTTAGGTTATGAAATTTCGTCTAATGCATCAAAACCTCTGCCTGCGAAAATAAAAACCATTATAGAATATCCATTACCAAATACCCTTCACGAAGTGCGTACATTTTTAGGTATGCTGAATTTCTATCGCCCTTACATAAAGAATGCTGCGCCAACTCAAACCCCTCGTCATGATTTTTTAAAAGGTGCTAAAAAGAAAGATCAGAGAAAAGTCCCTTGGAGTGAGGTGACTGTAAAACTATTTGAAAAATGCAAAATAGATAAAGCAGAAGTTGCAATGCTGTCATATTCAAATTCCGATTATCCTCTGTCTCTTCACACAGACGCATCGGCTTTGGCTATAGGAGCAGTTTTGCAACAACACGAACCTGATGGGTTGAAATCTATTGCATTTTTTTCAAAAACGCTAACTGAAGCCCAAACTAATTATTTGACGTACGATCGTGAACTTTTGGCTATTTATTTGTCTGTGAAACATTTTAAGCATTATTTGGAAGGTCGAGATTTCCAAATTTTCACTGATCATAAACCTTTAGTGTTTGCTTTTAATCAAAAGAACGACAAAGCGTCTCCAAGACAATTGAGACATTTACAGAATATTTCTCAATTTACCACAAATATATGTATGTAAATGGTCAGGAAAATATTGTCGCAGATACATTATCGATAATTGCTAATGTTAACCTACCAACTATAGACTACGATCAAATTGCTGATGCCCAAATTGATGATGACGAACTGAAACAACTGCGACTTTACAGTAAATCCTTGAAATTTAAGCAGTGTCAACTTCCATTCGGAAAATCTTTATGGTGCGACACATCTACATCAAAGGTTAGACTTTTTACTCTAAAGCCTTTCCGTATACTGAGGTTTCAACATATCCATTGTTTAGCTCACCCCGGAGTATTTACAACAGTTAAAGAAATGTCATCGCGATTCATTTGGTCTTCACTGCAACAGGAAGTTCGTAACTGGACACGGGCATGTCTACATTGCCAAAAGAATAAAATTTTGCGGCATACAAAATCCGAATTTGGAACTTTGCAACCGCTTGATGATCGTTTTAGTGTAATTCATATTAATTTGATTGGGCCGTATTCTCCATCGGATGGATACATCTATTGTTTGATATACATCGATAGACACACATCTTGGATGGAAGTGGCTCCATTACGACAGATCACTGATGAAGTTCTTGCTCAAGCTTTTTACGAACGCTGGATAACACGATTTGGAGTACCTTCTCTCGTGGTTACGGATTGAGGAACTCGGTTTACTTCAGAATTATTCAGAAAATTAGCAATCATTTGTGGTGTAAAATTACGGCATACGACGTCTTATCATCCCCAAAGTAATGGAAAGATAGAACGCCTACATCGCTCGCTAAAAGCAGCCATTAGATGCCACAACTGTATTAGATGGACTGAGTCGTTGCCTACTGTTCTCATGGAATTACGAGCTTCCCTTCGAGACGACTGTAGTTTTACAACAGCCGAAATGGTATTTGGTAAGTCTATCAAATTAACTGGTGAGTTTTTCGAAGATTCGAAAACTGTCCATTCGATTCTTTTGTTGATAATCTACGAAAACAGATGCAGTTATTAAAACCAAGAATATCCAAGCAAAACACACACAAGATTTAAATACAGCTACTCGCGTATTTCTTAGGATCGATCGTGTAAAAAAACCCTTAGAACCGCCATATGAGGGACCCTTTTTAGTATTACAACGAACGCAAAAATTTTTCACGTTGTTAATCAAAGGTGAACATGTAAATATTTCTGTTGATCGAATTAAACCAGCCTATAAGTTAACACATTTTGACATTCCTGATGCTCCATTGCCATTAACTGTTTACAGTCCTGCATCTTATGAGCCCAAAAGAAGTGGCTCAACTGAAAGAATGCAGCATAAGAATGCATTACGTGATTCAATAAAGGAAGACAAACTGCCTGCTTTAACCACAGAAACACGTTGTGGAAGGAAATAAAACGACATGTGCGTTTTATAGACAATGGCTAAAAGGTTGTTCTAGTGTATTATATTCATATTACATTTAAATGTCATTTTCATGGGGATTTTTTTTCTAATTAGTGTAACTTCGTTATTGGCAAGGGAGTGATGTAGGAACAGGTTGTGAGTAAAGCAACTTATCATCGCAAGTCATTGTGGTTCACATGTAACTAAATATTTTAAATAATTGTTATTGCTCTGTATTTGTTTGTTATAATTGTACATGTTTGTTTTAGAAGTAATTGCTGCAAAAATATTTTAAATATTGTTTTGTGTTAAATTAAACTGTTTTTCTGCTGTTGTATCTGGCAACGAGGATTATGTTATTAAAAATAGAATGAGTGAGATACTCGTTGTCACTTGGAATTGATGTAGTCTGGGTTTTGATTTTATTTCTTTAAAAATACTTTCAGTCGTTGGTTGTAATATCATAAAATAAGAAATGTTTATTTTATATAGTATAGGGCGTTTACAATCTGCACTTTAAAACATAGTCAGGTCTCCGATAGGTCTTTTTTCGTTTTGCTATTCTTTTATATGAAGCCAACTGCAATTGGTAGAAGGAATAAAAATACAGGTTTCTACCAAAGGAATTTTTTTCTGACTTCTCAAAGTGTTTTTAAATATTTATCAAAAGTTCATAAAATTTCAACTGCACTATTTAAACAGTTTTAGAGAAAATTCTATCATAAATAAAATAAAAGTAGAAACTGAGAAACATCCGTTTGGTATCTTCTTTCCGATGCATATTTAATTTTTTTAAAATGTGCAAAAGCAGTATTTCAGACCTATAATTGGAAAAATAATTTGACTCCCCCCAATACTCCTTTAACTCCTCCCATTCACGGAGGAATACACTACAGAGGCGGCGGCAGAGATTTGCCGACGGGGGGGCAAGACAAAATATGAACGGGGGGCAAGCACAATATCTCTAATTTGACTTCAAAACCACTCATAATAATTTATTTTACATTTAGTTAAAAAAAATCCAGTATTATTTAGTTTCTTTTTTATTCAAATGCTGATCCTATCTTTCACTGTTAAAACTTTACAAAGATATTTGTAAAAAATTTTTCTCAGTTTCTTTTACTGCCATCAAAAAATTGTCAATACTTGAATCGATTACTTTATAAGACTCTTGGGGTCCGCGATACCCCGTTGATAAGGTATCGGCCTCGGAACCGGAGGGCCTCAGGTTAGAGACTCGCTTCCCCCTAAGAACCGTCGTGTAAGCGGGCATGTTGCACGCTAAATCAGTCGGAGCTAAACACCCTCCCGCTTGTGTGATGTGGAAGTTTGGAGAGGGCGCTGCCAGCCCAGGTGCCGTCCTCGTTACATGACCTTGACTCAGAATTTCGAAGTTCATCCCAAAATAGCCTTAATGTTGCTTTAAAAATGGGACGTTAATATAACTAAATTAAATTAAAAATATGAAACTCTTGAGATTTAATTTCTCTGACATCTAATTTTAGAAAAAATATGGTTATATTGCATTCTAGTTTGTAGTATTTAGATAGAAACACAGATGAGCTAAATGAACAAACGCATGCTCTAATTTTTTTTAATATCAGAAGCTATATAAAATGAATGTTGAAACAAAAATGTTTTATAAAAGAAACATTTTTAGAAATAAATAATAAATAAACATTCGATGTTTTCGTCAAATGTCGATTTTTCAGCATAGTCCCCTACCTAAAATATTTGTTAAATAAGGATTGCAACAACAAGCAGGAATTCAGAGGTGTTTCAAATCCCAGGAAAATAAGTGTGCAAGCTCAACAAAAATTTACTATAGTTCGGATACGAACAATATAGTATGCGGAAAAAATACAATGATGTTGTTTCGTAAAATATCTGGAGAATTGTAAATATATGTAGAAACTTAATATTTTATGTAAGATATTGAAAATATTCTTATGAAAAATGGACTGCTTAAATGTTAGTATTAGTAACCCTTGTGTTTATTTTTCTATATATATTCAGGCTTTAAAAAAACAATGCATTTTAATAAGAAACAATTAAATCTTGAATATGAATTCCCCTAACTTCATTTTTAGGCATGCGTTCTTATAGTTAACTACTTTTTTAATTCGAAATTAGTGCAAGATAATATTCCTCCCAAAAAGTGAGTTTTATCCCCATGCATTGGTTTTTCTTGACCCCTTCGTATAAATAACGAGTTTGACTCGCGTATGGAATGACTAAATTTTTAATTTTAAATCTGAAATTAAGTGAAAGTATTAAGATGCAATAATCACTAGAAAACGCATCATTACTTCAAATTTCCTTATATTATTCTAGGGGTTAAAATAATAATAATTGTGCCAAATAAGATCTGCCATCTAATAAAGAAGTTAAATAAAATCGTATGTTAATGGATTAATGTGTTGTATATAAATATTCTATGAATAACTATTTTAAGCATCAAAACATCTTTATTCAAAGTCTACTAAAAATTTAGAAGCATCTGAAATTATATAGTTTTTGCCTCGAATAGCAACTGAAAGAAAACAAATAAAAATGATAGTTCCCCGATTACATAGTCATAATACTGAATACAGAGTCTGAAGAAGTTAGGTAGTAATTTATTTAACAAATTTAGTACATACTTAAATTAATAATTAAGTACATACTTAAGTAAGTATTTAGTACATACTTAAATAATAAATTCTTAGTGTAGATAAAAAGCTACCATACCACAAATATTTTTTGTCGTCAATTGCAGTCAGTAATATTTCTTTAGTATAATAAATGTACACTGATAAGTTAGATTACAAAAGAAAACAGATTTTACTGTTAAATAAACTTAATTTACAATTATATGATTTATTTACTCCATGTTTTTAAATGAATTCACATAATTTGGCTACAGCAAAGTAATTCTTTTTGCATGCATATGCACAAGAGTGGCAAAAAAAAAGTGTTTTATTAAATTTAGTTTAACCGTTAACTAGATTATAGTCAGACAATTTTCATAGTGAAATGAATAAAATTTACTAATTCGTTACCGAGTAAGTAACAATTAAATGATTAAGATGACGATTGATTTCAGAACTTGAATTTGAATGAGGAATTATGGAAAACGACTATCTTCCTATTCACGACTAATATAAAAGCATCAATTTCTCTAATAATTCCACTGACAGGTAATCCAAGTGTGCGATGAAAAAAAAAATCCATAATTTATGATAAAATCTTAGCTGAAAGACTGGAAAAATGTGACGTCTTATTTACTGACCTGCTTATTGATTATTCTGCTAAATATAGTATAAATTATATACTGAATGAACATCATAGCATTTAAATCAGATGAC
This sequence comes from Argiope aurantia, assembly GCA_026543865.1. Lineage (NCBI taxonomy): Eukaryota > Metazoa > Arthropoda > Arachnida > Araneae > Araneidae > Argiope > Argiope aurantia. The sequence continues at coordinate 1,789 of JAPMOR010068528.1, read as the reverse complement.
TGAGAATTTGAACTTAACGTCGTCGACAACCACTGCATTGAATTCTCAGTCAATCGATCAAAATTTTTTTTGTCAAAATGCAACTTCACTTTTGTCTTATTCACATGTCGCCTTGTCGATTATATTGCAAAAAGTAACGCTAATTAAAAGTTTGATGAATGACATTTGAATCAAACGTCTGAAAATCTGTGGATAGAGTCTTCAACATTCATAAAATTCAGTTAAGAGTCGATCACCCAAAAATTGTCAGAAGAATGCGATATCTTATTTACTTATCGGATACATTACCAAAACTAGTGCAAATGATAAGCTAAATGAAAGACATTTCAATCAAATCTCTGAAACTTAACTCTCCGACACTCACCGCACTTTCATAGTCAGCTAAGCAAAAATTGGCAGCACAATGAGCCTATCACCTTATCTATAGCTTATTTACTTGTTACTTTATCGGTTATATTGCCAAAAGTAGTACAAATCATAAGCTGAATGAATGACATATAAATCAGATGTCCGAAAATTTGCGAACTTAACGTCCTTAACATCCATGGCATTCAGTTCTTAGTCAGTCTAGCAAAAATTGTCCGCAAAATGTGGAATATTATAGACCTGCCAAACTATCGATTATTTTGCCAAATATAGTCAAAACACTTTAACCGTTACATGAATATTTCGACAGTTTACAATACTTTAAGGTGTTTTTTAAATCATATTCGATAATGCGCCTCTCTCTACAACCGTCCTGAAGTGGTGAACACTTTTGCCGACGAAACTCGCCGATGGGGGGGAGGAGAAAGAGGCTGCCGATAGGGGGGCAATAGCCCCCCTTGCGCCCCTGCTACCGTCACCTCTGTTTCCTGACCCCTCAGAGACTCATATACTATAGGTGAGTACGGGTGTCCCAAACCCGAGGTACCCAGGGATCTTTATTCCCTTCATGTTTCAATTCCCCTGCTCCTTCTGCTTTCTGCTGTTTTTAGCTTCATTCGACGGCAACCGAGGGAGTTCTCCATGGGAAGCTGTCGCCGCTCTGTTTGCTTCTTGCTTCTCATGGGCAGCCAAACACCACGTGTTGGTCGTGCATGGCGACCCATTAGACCGGTGGTACATTTCGGTCCCCGGTATATCAATGGGCCGGTATCCTAGGCACATGACTGGGCTGCTCAAGGGGATTAAACGAAGGGTTCACATCTTGGGCTTGGCGTTAAGGGTGGTCACTGTCCCCGGGGATGACTCCCAGCGTATAGGTATCAGTTAGCATTATGGTAAGTGCTGAGGCTAGGAATATCTAGAGCCACTTACTGCCATCCCTTGTAGGGTTCCTTGGTGGCGATGCCGTTGGGCCTGAATCCTTTATAATGTCGTTTGGGCGAAACCAAACCGGCTCCCTTCAGTGGGCAACAAAAGAATCAAATTTCCTCTTGAATACATTTTGATAAATTTTTCATCATCATGTTTACAAACAATGAAACCTTTCATAATGTTTCATCTTTTCTTGTTGAAAAGGCTATTACTGGAACGCTTGGTATTGTATCATCGACTCGGAAACTACGATCTGGGGATTTGCTTGTGGAAGTGATTCCCGAAAGCAATCACAACAAATATTGAAACTGAAACCATTGGGAACAATATTTGTAAGCGTAAGTGCTCACGTTACATTAAATTCTTCAAAAGGTTTAATAACGTGTGGCGCGTTGTTCAATGATTCCATTGAAAAAATTACTACGGAACTGAAATCCGAAGGGGTAACTCATGTACGCCGTATAACTATCCGGCGGGATGGACAACTCCT
>JAPMOR010068518.1:160282-173663 GCA_026543865.1 Argiope aurantia | reverse complement strand
GTAAGCATATACTTTAGGATACATAGATTTTTAATAAAAAGAATTTTATAAAATTTATCGGTTTGCACTAAAAAGAGGTAAAACAAAATACACGCATTTTCAGTTTATTGTAAATTTTACTTCTTTATCTTGATCCCATTAAACATGTATAGCAAGGTAAAAGCAAATGTATTCTTTTCTAATGTAGAAGATCTCAGCGTTAAAAATATTGAAATTCACAATACTTCAGACAAAATACATTTTCTAAGAGACAGAGAAATGGCTGCAATGGCGGCATTGTAAAGAATTTTAATGTTACGTTTTGTAATATACTATAAGAATCTATAACTTTGAGTAAAATGAACAGAAACTGAACCATTCTTAATCTTATTCCGTTAATCAACTTGCTCTGGACTTCATTATACTTTAATCTTAAAATTTTCCTTGACATTTACACGATTTAAATCCCCTTAAATTTTGTTTAGTCTCATTTTTAGTTTTTCACGATGGTGAGAATCTTTGAGATTCATTCAGTTTTCAAACTGTTTGAAGTTTTTTTTTTCTTTTTTCTTTTTCCTCTTACCACTTGTTTTTTACCTTCAGAGTTATTTAATAAAAAATAAATCTAATTCAGATACCCTCAGTCGTTAAAAAAATTTCCAAAATTTTGGGCACTTAAAAATTAATGAATGAAAGGAAAAGAATTTAGAAGAATTTTTTAAATATAAGTATTAATAATTTTCACATTAATAAACACATTCTGGATGATTCTCATATATCCATTATTGGTCTAATGATCAAACTGTTTTATTGCCATAAGTTTCACATCATCTATAGGAAGGAATGCATCTTATAAAGTTGTTTCCCTAGAGAATAAACCAGTTTACGCCGGCAGATCTAACAAAATTCCTTACTCTTGCCTGATATCAAGATCGAATATTTACGGTAATGATCACTGAATATTCCCCAAGTTAAAACCCTCCAGCTGTGAAGATGACAGTTCTGAGTTTGCATAATCTTTAATCGCCCCATTTGCGGATTATCATTGTCAATTAAAGCTCTGGTGCTTAAAATTTAATTTAACTGAGATATACACCAGGCTTTGACAAGTTTAAAGCAAACTTCTACATTTATTCATTAATGTATGGTATAAGAAATATTATTCCATCTACTTCCATTCCAAGCAAAGTAGTTATTTTATTAACAAGTTTAAATGTATTTTTCCTGCTTCAATTTTAATTCAAACGAAAGTATGTTAGTGTTTTTGTGATGAATTTACTGAAAAGATGCTATAATTCTAAGTTTTTTCCTATACTATAGAGTGATAATGCTCATCAGTGTAAAAATATATCAATTAAATTTTTTTTAAAAATTGGAAATTTAAAGAAGTAATTTTAGAGGAAAATAAAAAATATGAAACAAAAATCTTCATTAGATTTTATCAAGGATCATATTGAAATTATTTCAAATATTTTACGAAAAATTTTATCTAGTTTCTGACTTAACCATTTTTAAATACAACGATACGAATAAGAATTTTTTTCAATTATGAAAATTTAAAATATCTGTGAAATATTTTTAACGAAGAATTTGTAGTTTAAATATCAGAAATTTCAGCATTTATTGAAAAACACTTATACCAAATTTGAACCAATAATAAGAATTAGATTTTAATTTATCATGTTCTTCAGGAAGCGTTACTAAAATTTAAAATTTGATAAAATAGCAATTAAAGAGAAAAAATGCATTAAAATAGGAAAAATAAATGCAACTTTCCAAACAAAAAATTAGAAAAGAAATTTCTTATAGAGAAAATTACTCAAAAATTAAACATATTAAATATGAAAATATTTCATGTTTTCGCTATGACTATACTTTTTAACGCCGCACACTTATTTTAAAGAATCTAATAAATTTCACAAAGCATTTTTATTAACAACATTTTTTTTAAAAAATGTATCTTTGTTTTGTAGTTTGAATTAAGATGCCATGTCTATTCTTGACCTACTTTAATTTTATTTGAGATATTCATTAATATTTGATGGTAAAACTTTCTGAAGAATCTTATTATTATTATATGTTATATATCTTAGGTAAATATATGTTTCACTTTTTGAATTATCTCTAATTGCTTGTGATGATTAAAATGATAAATTATTTTAAAAAATGAACTATAAAAAATGCGTTTTACAGTAATCAGTTTAATGTAGTAATCGATACGTATTAAAGCATTTTTTGGTACAAGAAATACACAAACGTTCTCTAGATAAGATCTGATCATATTTCCTTTTCTTGTTTCGTGCTACAAATATTTATTATGAAAAATTTGAGGTATTATAGACGCTATTGAGAATTTAAAACTTTCTTGTTATCGTTTTTATTAATAATGGTAGGTAATCATAATAAATTTTAATTGAAGTATTTTCTGATTTCCTTTGCAAAGATATAAAAAAAACAATTCCAGAAATGAGACTATGAAGAAATCTTTTGTACAAATCGTAATAGAAGAATATCATTGTGCACTTGCATGGCAACTAGTAACGGATTTCGGTTGGTTCGCAAAGAAAATTGCATTTCTACACAATAACTGGACTAAATTTGTAATTTTGTGAATAAAGAAACACAAAAGAAGTTTAATCAATGCTAAGACAAATATTTTCTCGTAAGAAATATTTTTATTATAGATAGAAGTGCGTGAGGACTCCGAAATACAATAATTTCTGAAGGCTTACTTAAAATAAAAAAAGGATGTATATGAGAGATTACATACATGCTATCTTTTTAAACATACATTGCCATTACAGAGTAAAACTCTTAGTATATATATTGCATAGTATTAATTTTAGATATAGTGTTATTTTTAAAACAATTAAAATATCTATTTTTCAAAGAATGCTATTGCAAAATCTCTCAAATTTATAGCAAATGAATATAATCTCTCGAACTGCTATAGTAATCATCGACATATTTGTTATATTGAGACCAATTAATTATAAGAATTTTCCAAATATTTTTATAATCTCTTCAAAAAGTTTTAAGTTATTAAATTATTTTAAGATTCGCAAAATGAGCAAAACTTTTTTTAAAGAGAAATAAAAGGTATATTTGCCTTATTCTAAAAGAAAAAAAAGCAGTGCTCAATTTGAAAAAGAAAGTTTCTTCATTTAATCAAATCTCAAACAAATGAAGGAAGATATTTCTATTATCTTTCGGAAATTGCAAATAAGCTTCAATTTAATTAAAAGAAAAATCGATTCTAATCGATTTAAATGAAAAACATGATTTAACTTAATATCAAAAGTCTTTTACGTAAAAACGAAATAAATATTTCTTAATTATTGACAATAATTTGGATTATTGTTCCAAGAAAAAACATTAATTTCGAGCATAAATGGAAAGCTCGAAATTCATATTTCAAAAACAAAATAATTATCGTATTAAATGACATAAAAATAGGAAAATAAGAACAGAGTCAGTCTCGAAATGAAGATTAATTGGATTTTTATGTTAGCATTTTTAAAACCAAATCATTTGTAATTTATTTTGTCAGATATAAATTATACGTGTTTTGCTTTTTTCAGTTTAGAACAGAATTGTCGATAGTTTATAAAACAATACTAAGAAGTAATTAAATTTACTAAAAAACCCATCTGTGATACAGAATTAAGAATAGATTATTTTTCCAGAAGATAATGCAAAAGTATCGGTTTTTCAAATTATGAATAAAAAGCTGAACCTTAAATTATAATATCCATGTTATACATATTTTAATTTAAAATGATTGAAAACATGGTTGCTTTTTTATGACACTTGAGACTTTAACCTTTCTTGCTTTTATTTCTCTTAGACAATTATTAACTTGGATTTGTTTTAATAAACCAGAATTTTTTTATAATAATTGCATCTGAGACTAAATAGTTACATTTGCAATTTTATGTCACTTAGCTTTAAACTTATTTTCTAAGCTTGTGATTCTGTTAAAATTTATTAACAATTTACAGATTAATATTTTTAAATTATTAGGTTAATTATAATTAATTAACCTAGATAATATAAAATATAAATTAACCTAGTTAAGAATAAGGTTCATTTATATTGAAAATGGTAGTAAGTATAGAGAAATCAATTTAAATTTTCGGAAAATTAAATTTATTATATATATTTATTGATATTTGAAAAGTAGCTAGATAATCAAACTGTTTTTTAATTCTAAAATAAATAAATCAAAAATAAAGTTTTTCATATTAAAAAATGTGGTAACTATGTGGAAGCTAATTTTATTCATTACTATTTTATTTCGATTAAATTATCCTTTCAAAAAAGTGAGAAATTAAAAATTTTCTATCTATTGAAGCAATTTTCGTTTTATTAACGCAAAATATTCAAAAAAGAATATGAATTATTATTATAAGTTAATTTCCTTCATGATTGTCAGATATTTTTATAAGCTAAACAAATTTAATGTACATGCATAGGGGGAATTCTGCCTGTATGTTTTAGTTATTATCTGTTATATTAAAATTCTGAAATTATCTAATTTTACCTGTTTTCTGACAATATACTTTTTAAATATTTTTAAGAATTTAGTTGTACGTTTAGAAATTCATTTAATTATATTTCGATTTCAAACGTAAAATGAACACTGTGAAAGTGAATTTGTGAAAAATAATTATCTCTGTATTCCATAATATTTCGAATCAATCGCCGTTGACTACCAGCTGTTACAAAGATATAATTTTTGTATTTCATTTCAAATATTTGTTGAATTAAAATTTTTAAACCATAATTTAATGCTCAAGAATCTATCAACAAAGTATTTATAACATAAATTTGAGATAGACATTATTTCAAAAGGCTTTTACTTGTTCTGAATGTTGTAGACATGAGCCTTTCTAATTTCCTAAATCCCATGACATTATAACGTCATTAACGACTGTCCAAGTCAAAGATGCAACAGTTAACCAAATTATCTGCCTGCTAAATGTGCATTATCATTCGGGGTAATATAACTTCATTTCTTAATTCTAAATGCAGATTTTACCGATAAAAAATAATCTTTCTTTCCTCATGTTCCTCAAAAATGATGAAGAATTACACGATTAACTATTTATTGAAGCTATTAGCGACTATTATTGAATTAAAAAAATGTTTTTAAAAAATTATTGAAAAAAATTCATTTAAAAATATTTTTAGATATTGTTAATATTCAGAGAAGGACTATATAACAACTAAATTTGTATCATTAAAAAATTTTAATTTCAAAATTTTATAAACAAATAATTTTTGAAATATAAAATTTTCGAAACTTATCATAGGAAAATTGATAAAATCTCGTTTGATTTTTAATTGATTTAAATTGTGATAATTTGCTCCAAAATGCCTATGCTTACCACCCAAAGTATATTTTTGTGCAGACAGAGGAAATAAATTATCATATTGAAAAAAGATTCAATTAAATGAAATATAATCTTAGGTTTTAGTGTAATAAAAATGAGTATTTTTAAGTATTTTATTTTTAAAGAGTATATAAGTATTTTATTTTTAAAGACTACCAGATTTCAAACTGCTTATTTTATAGATTCTTAAAAAGATAAATTTAATTAGAATTTATGTAAATATTTAAATAAAAAGAGCATAACTGTGGTCAAGCCATATTAATTTATTAAGTCCATTTATATGTAAAGTTAATGTCCTTGAAGTATATTTCCCATTTTTTACTTACTGGATTCAAAATAATAGCAGGTAAATGAATTAACTTGTTTGAGTCTCTTCTGATTTTAAAATTATCTCTTTTGTATCTTCTTGAAGTGTATTAAGATGCCGTTCGGATTTCATATCGATAATATAACAAAATTTAACCCTTTAACAGTGTTATCTCTTATAAAGTCTTATATGATAATACATTTTATTTTAGAAATATATCATCTTAATTATTGAATTGACAGCCCACAGAATCTTCTTTAAATGTTACTATATTTATTTACATTCAGTAAGCGTTTTCAGATGCCATGCAAATTTCCTTTCAATTATTGGTCAGTTTTTAACCTCTTATCTATATTGTTTTGTCTACTATCCAATTAAATAGTCCTTTTTCTTTTGGAAATATATTTTCATATTGACATATTCACATCTTTCTTCATCGCATCATATCTGAGAATAGCAGTTTTTGATTAAAAATATTAATTTGATGATAAACGATACCTAGCTATCAAAGTAAAAAAAAAAAATACTTAAATCTGGGTGAATCTAAAGAAAGAAATGGTATTTCCGGGCACAAAGTATTATTCAAAAGAAACTTTAAGAAATTATAGGGCTATTTCATGATGTGAGGTAATGTATTTTTTAAATGTTGCTCTGATTTTTGAATTCAATGCCTTACTCACTTGAAAAACATATTGCAAGATATAAGAAATATATGCAGTAAAAATAATTTTTACGCTTTTCTGTTAATGGCATATAAGTTTATATCAATCCTATTACAGTGCATGGACTATTGAACGATTAAATTTACACTTATCCAAGTATGTTTCTAATTTACAATCGAGAATATTGTTAGCGGTATCTGACTTCTTTTAAACTGTCAGCTTAATTTTCACTTATAAATAAAGGTAAGTGAATGTATTTGCCTTTCAAAATAAAGAAAATAGTTATGAAATTGTTAAATTCATTTTAAGTTCTTTATTATTTATTTTAAATTCGGTAATGAAGATTGCTTACCTAAATGCATGAGAATCAGTCATAATAGCTTTTGTCGAATAATCTGAATCGTATTACTTTACGCGAGCAATTCATGTATGCATATATAAATTTATTTCGGCTCTAAAGATTTGGATCAAATTTTATATTAATATATGGTTTTGCTTTTTAAGTTTATCTGTAAAATGACCTGAAAAAACACAGATAAAAACATTTTTATAACTTATTATCAGAATAAGCATATTCAATCCCCGCGTCGAAGTGTGGGCCCTATAATGACAGAATAATGGTCCGAACAACATGCATGACGTGTGTGTGGTGGGTCCTCTGTTCGAGTCACGCATTTTATTTGTTTTTAGTATATTTGTTTTTAAAGTTTATCTATATAGGTTCTTTCCCGAAAAAACACGATTTTATATATACTCATGTAAAAACGCTGACACAAACACACATACACACGCAAACATTTTTTTATAAATAACTATTAGAGTCATTTTGTATTTGCTCTCATGCTGACATAGCGCAATTTCATAAAGTATTCTGAGTTTTGCATTGTTGCCATAGGAGGATAACCTACTGGTTGGTCCCTCAAACTTTTGTGAGATGGCGCTATATGACATTATCCGAATACGAAAACGTCCGCCTCACATCCAATAACAACAATGTATTTATTGTATTAACTAATCAACGTAATCAACGTACTTAAATATTTTATCCGAATAAGCACGATTTTACAATTTAAAAAAGTTGTAGTGCGAAGTTCGGTCACCCGGTTACTTCATATAACTTGAGAAAGCGAAATACAGGTGTTATCTGGGTTTAAAAATCAATATATTTTTGAGAAACCAAACTATGAAATAAAAATTACGCAAGCTGACAAATATAAAATTTTGATCGCATTATTTTCTTCTATATTTGTTACTCCTTAATGTATTTACCGCTTGTATATATTATGCATTTCTTACATTTTTCAAACAAATATCAAAGAAATCAATATAGTAAAAAAATAGTTTTAAAAATGCTCTTTTATTAGCGTACTTATAAGATTTAAATTATTTTATTTGTATTACTTTTCAATTCATTTTTTATTTTATAATTGATTAGTATTAACAATAGGAGATCTTGCAATATTTTTTTTAACAAAATCAAAGTGTGATGGAAATGCACTTCTGTTAAATTAATCGATTAACTGATAATAAGGCTCTGAAAATATTTAAATTGCCTATTTTCATGGAAAAGGTATGTAGGTCCGAAGATTCAAAAGTCCAGCACAAAATAAACAATATGAAAAACCTATTAAAATATTACATCTTCACAAACATGAAACAAATGATGTTAAATAAAAGTGTTTTATTAAAATAACTTTATACTAGTATACCAGTTCATTCAGCAAAAACAGTCCGTTCCATAATTACTTAATCAAGTGCATTTGATGTACCTTATAATAATAATCCATTATTTCCCATGCTATTTTTGACATCTGTGATCCTATATATTCTTTCCACTATGAATGATTGGATTCATTAGCTTCTTTGATACCTGATCACATGTCAGTCGAATAGATTAATCTAGGTAATTCTGTTCAATATGGCGTAATCCCAGACTAAAAAGAAAATCTTTTTCTCTTTTCTTTTGTAAACGTAATGGAAAAAAACAGAAATTGCCGTATTTATTTTGGCAGATATGAATGACGACATCCTTTTGCCTCTTTGATATCTGATTTCCAGTTAGTGTAATCGATTAATTTAGATAGTTCCTCACATTAATATAAAGCATTCATTGACCGAAGAAAACTTCGAACTGTCTTCTTTTGAGAATATATTATGGAAGAAGATATTGTTGAACTTCCGACGTTCGATCAGATATTATCGTGTAGAAGAATAATTTTAGTCGGATCATTAAACATTATTGAAATATAGCAAATAAAACTCATCTAGCTCATAGAAGTTTACGAGTATGTCGTCAGGAGCACATATCAGATGATATACATTCGCATTTTTATAATATGTGGTTACAAATTTATTAATAATGTAAAAAATCTGATGTTTTCAACATGATCGTATTTATTACAATCCATTTTTTTTCTCCATAGATCACTTTCCACTTTAAACTGTCAAATATCTCATTGATGAACTCGTCTTTCTGAATTCGAATGGTAGCTGCCCTTTCGATCGAGCTTAACGAAAGATCGGAAGAGATATTGTGCGTTATTTTTTTATTTATTTTCGCTTTATTGTGAATTTTAAAAAAATAATGTGCTGTTTTTAGTGCAATCGTATTTATTACAATTCAATTATTCTTTCATGGCTCAATCTCTGTTTTCAATTTCCAACCGCTTTATTAATGAACTTGTCTTTCTGAATTAAAATGCTTAAAATCGATGTAAATTCTTTATATCTGTAGTGAAGGATCCAAAAATAATTAATGTATCATTTTTATTTACTTTTGCTGCATCTTGTGCATGCAAACGCATGGAAAATATTATTGCTTACAAGTATGCTTTATATTGGGAAGGTAAGTTTAAAAACTGCTTTTAATTTATTTCTTAGCACTGGGAGAAATATATAATTAGACATTCTCTTAAATTTCTAATACACTGTAAAATAAATAAGCACTGATTCAAACTTATTTTTAGTCTTTCTATATATTTTGTTTGTTCTAAAAAAGTTACCACTATTGAAAGAATTGATGATATTTGGTTGATATAAGAATGATTGATGATTAAATTCTTCTGAGAGATGGTAGAATGAATTTTCTTTTGAGAAAGAAGTTGACAACTGACAACTCTGGGTGAATTGATCGAAACTCAACACTGGAATTTATAACAATCCAATATTTTACGCTTCTATTGCATCGTTGAAAATTGTCCAAATTTAAGCTGAAGTGCGTAATTGAGCAAAATCTCGCTTAATAGCGTTCTTATCTTACTGTTATAATCTTATATTCAGTGTGTTCTCTTTGACAACTTTGTGCTATTATGGTTTTTAAATAGCGATTTACTACTTGCTTGCAATGTTTATTACAAGACTCGTTTTTATTTATTCTTCTGCTGCGTCTTGCTACTGTGCTTCGTTACTATTTAAATAAAGCATCGCTATCTTTTATTAAATTTGTTGGACACTTTTCACCGTACACCCAACGGACAGGGTTTAGAATTTTTATAGCAATATCAACATCCACCCTAATTAATTTAGGAAATTTAAAAGGAAAGGCTTATATAGTAAATCACCATCAAATAATATACAATTAAATTTATTTTATGGATTTAAGCAAATTTCTCTTGAAAATATAATTTATTATAAAATTATTTACACAAATAGTTTTTGATCTAAATACTCAAATTTACAATGATAGGTATTATTTATATTACTTTAAGAAATTAATGTTTTTGTGGTCTTTAAATTTTTCACCATCCCCAATTAATAAATGCAAAGCTGAAAAAATAAAACATGGATTTGCTGCACCAGTTTGTATTAATTTGAAATGCTTTGATTCCTAATTTTATCATTCGAATTTGAATATTTAACAATACTAAGTATCCGGAACTTAAATTTTTAAATATTTTTCTAATTCTCTTATGTAGATGATGCAGTTGTCGTTCCTAGTAACTTCGTGTGAAATCTCAAAGCAATAATGCCAATGAGAGGCAGGACTTTCACGATCGAGAACTCACGGCCAATAATTATCAAAACATGTATTTATTAAGTAAATTAATAATTATTCAGGTTTAAGCTAAACATATTAAAAATATAATTCATGCAATCAAATGCAGCTAAAAGAAAAAAAAATGTACACTTTGAAAAGGAGGATAGGAAGCATATTATAAAGGCACGAGATTTCTGTGAATGAAGAATATTTTTTATTCTAATTGTAATGATATTATATTTTGTAACTTGTTTACTCGATTCTTTATCGCCTCAGGTTAAAGCAATCGTGCTTTCAAGATTTCCATGCATTCAATACAAAGCCGTTATATTTTTCGCTTTTCAAATATTAGACGATTAAATTAAATCTCCAATGAAAAACACACATATGCAATAATTATTTGATTTTCAAAAAATATTTTTAAAAATTAATGATGTTTTTTTCGGACGGAATGAAATTATTATTCTATGATTTAATCATATGATTTTTTAATTAATTCTTAGGATGAAAAAAAAATTAAAAAATAAACAAAATAAATATGAATACAATCTTTTGCTTCATCTAAAAATATTTACTTCAACATTTTCTCATAAAAAATGGAAAAAAATCATAATGTTCTTTTTTTGTAATTCATGAAGTTCAGATCAAAAGATTCTATTAGAAAGAGAAATTATATCTGTTGATTTAAAGCACGGTAAAACCAATTACTTTTGGTAATGAATAAAATAATATGTTATTTTTAAATAAAACATACTTTTTACAAATTCTAATGTAATCTGATTTCTTATTTCTCGGTTCTTTTTCTTTAAGAAATTGTAAATATTATAGAAGCCAGTATGAATGTTTTACCTTTCATTAAATGTCTACGCATTTTTTTAAAGTTTTGAATGCCATGGTAATTGAAAAGACATTTTCACATTTAACAAATAATCTATCTAAATAAGGACAATAAATATTGAAAAGAAATTTCTTTAACGGGATTTATTATTTATAGATAATTGTGAAGAAAATTTAACTGAAAGGCAAGAAGAATGAAAGCATAAAGTTTCAGAGTGTGACAAATATATATGCGTTAGTATTTTACGCATATACGCATTTCAATATCGATACCATTGATATATTTTTTAGTGAATGAGATGAAGCATGATTATATTAATTTATTTTAGAATATGATTATATTACTTTGTGATAAAATTTCGGCACAGCTTTCTAAATAGAGAATTTTGTGAAACTTCTGTAAAATGGGTTTAACCTTTGACTTCTTGTGAAAAATCACTACCATAGAGATGTAATTAAAAATCAGTGACAAGAATGTTTAACCGTTAACAGTACATGCTCCATTATAGACAGCATTATGAAACTATTTTTATAATTTTACTTAGTGATCTGTTTCTCCACATATACTGACTTAGTCGGTTATCCTTGTTTATCACAAAATGCAGAAAGTGGCGTAAATTCTTTAATCACAAACATTCAAAAGCGAAGATTCATTCTAAAGCGTTTTATAAAGCATCTGCAAGGAATTCCAATATTAATTTAATGGAGCAAGGAGAGCAAGCAGAATTTAGAACTCATACCAGTGAATGCTTCCAAAAAAAGACAAAAAGGGAAACTGAAACAGCAAAAATGTATGTATAAAAAAGCGCTTTTACCATGTTAGTAGTTAAAAAAAAGCTAAAATTATTCAAATTTTCATTTCAAGTTCGTGCATAACGTGACCCTAACATTGTTTGAATTACCAAAATTAATATTTTTCTTAGATATTTCTGCAAATACAGCAATATATCAACAAGTTCCTTCATTGATTGGCTGGAATACATTTATTATTGCATTACAGAACGAGAAATTAAGTATTATAGATATAGCTATCTCGTAAACTATGATCCTATTCATTACAGCCAATCCAATGCTGCCCAAATATAAGGTTTGATAATTTGCCCTAATTCATGAATGAAATAAACTCGAGCCTCATTATATAGAACCCACGCTGCTAAGTGAAATCTGGATGTTATAGAAAAACTAGTAGTATCCTCACAGCGTTGCCCGTGGCATAGCATCCAAGAGGAAAAATTAACTTTAAACTTAACAACACAACAACAAACAAACAATAAAAATATATTTAAAAATCATCAAACATTTCAGATCTTATTTAATAGTATAAGCGATCATTTATAGAGAAATGGTTTATGCTGCAGTTTCTGACAGTTTAATCTGCTTTTAATAGTACGGTGTGTGCAGTTTAATTTCCGAACATTGTTTTCCAAAAATTATTTCTACGTACAGAAATAATTTTTGACCTTCCCAAGATTTATGGGTTTGAATATTTTTTGCGTCCCCTAGCCTTCCAGCTGGTTTGTCGTACTGACGTTGAACATCCTGGTAACAATAAATAAACTATTTTGAAAGAGTCAAAAATCTCGAAAGGTTATAATATTGCAGCATAGGTCAGTATTTATGTGACTGGAGTAGAGGGATGCTGGAATCATTTAAGAAATACTTTTGAAATACAGTAATAATACCTTACCGATGATCTTTACAAAACTCAAAGTATGCCTAACAACACTTTCTAATAGAATTTCGTAGTTAGTAGAGAAACATATAATTTGGCTTATCACAGGAAATAATTCCTGGGGTAATTATTTTCTGGTAATTGTCGCAGTACCATGTGTAGTAAGCTAATCGTATCTTCAAAAACATTCAAGCGATACTTACCTATGATTGAAAAGTTTCTATTCTAATCATAGAAAAAATGGCATTATAACTTTAAAAATATTATTTTCTATAAAATAAATAATAAAGGCGATCTAAATTTTTGTACCTCTATTTTTAAAGAATACTCTTTAGCTTATTTTACTGTTTCATTTGAAACAAATGTTAATCTGTATACTGAAGCGGAAAGAATAAATTTAAAAATTCTGAAAAACTTTTATTTCATTCATTTTCACTTTTATTGAAGCGAATTATATATTAAAAAGTCTGAGGAAGTCCTTTTTGAAATACCTTTTATTTAATTTTTGTCCTCTTTTATTTTTTTATATTTGAACAAATATTTAAATCCCAA
>JAPMOR010068518.1:129364-153408 GCA_026543865.1 Argiope aurantia | reverse complement strand
TATATATATATATATATATATAATATAAATTTTTTTATTATTAATTTAAATAAGATAACTTACATTTCGAAGAATTCATTGAAAATAATATGGAGGAAAAATTAAAATAGACACAAAATTGCTTGATAAATTTTGTTCATAAAAATTATTTTTTTCTGAAAAATGAAGCGTCCTTTGAGCAAACGCAAGAGCAATAAAATGGAAATTTTCTTTAACATATTCTTGAAGAAATTACACATAGTGTTAATTGAATTCTGTAATCAAATGAAAAAAAATCTTGACTGACCTAATAAATTGAACTTCTCGATTCAACGACAAAAAATATTTATAAAGAATTTCCAAACATAAATATATAGGGCTGAAATAATTTCGAGATTAAGATTAATTCAATTATTTTGAGCAATGTAAATTCTCATGTTGTAGTATATCATGTCACAAATATTTTATACGTGGTTTGTTATGTCAGTAAATGGACTAACTAGTCTTTGAATTTAAAATATAAAGACGATGTACTTTAAAATTTTCCAAATAAAAACATAAACGATTTATTGATAATGAGAGTTTAATGTATTTTCCTTGAAAGTATTAACTTCATTTTATGCGAAGAATTACATAAATCCGTCTGAAAAATTACTCATATTTTTAAAATGCTATATATTTAATTTAATTTTAAAATGACTAAGTATAAAACTTTTATGTTTAATCTAAATGTTAAATGATTGCAGATAGACTTCCTTTTTATTACGTTTAATACTTTAATGCTTACTGTCTTGGTTGTATCTTAGCTTAATTTTAGCCACTGATTTACTTTTTAATTTGGAAAAATATTATAATAGAACATTGCATGGAATTATAAATATATATTTAATAAATTAATGGATCTTATGGGATAATTATTTAGCTTTCAAACCAATAAGTTTCTGCCGCATCTTTTTGATTTTCCTGAATTTATTATTGCTGCATGCGTGTGGTATATTTATAAATTCATATTTCAGAAATATGAGATCTTGGATTATAATTTACAATAAATATTAATGTTCAAATATTTTAATAACTAACATATTACTATTAAATATATAAAATTATTCATAATCTTTTGATATTTATATGCGTTTGCTGTACATTTAAATAGCTATGCAATGATAACAGATTTTGCATCATTGCTTTCAACTGTCATTTTACGTTGGAATTTATAAAAATGCTTGCGTTCAATATGATTTTTCAAAAACTGAAAGTTTTGGAATCCGCTATTGCAAACCAATTTTAAAACCTCTTATATGATCATCTGGATAAACTCACTTTTCCTTCGCTTTTTTCTTCTATTTGACGTTATTCAAGTTTATTCATTTTCAGTTTCCAGTTTGTTCTTAAACATACATAAAGGTTTCGAAAACATTAATCAAAATTCGTTAATTTAGAGGATTGGACAAAAATACTGTTGATAATTTTTTTAAGTCTTTTGGAACTTCAAAGGGTGTAATTAATATATGTAAAACTTTTTACGTATTTTACAATGAATGAAGAATTTTTGACAAATAATGGCCCAAAATGTTGTCTAATTGCAGCTATAGAAAAACTGATGATACCGCTAAGAATTAACTTTTATTTTCAAATATAAGATAGTGACATTAGTGTAATTTTGTGGTGATGATTCCGAAACTTTAATTTTGTTTTAATATCCGTTATAAAGTTTGAGATAAAATGAAATTTCAGTAGAACAACGCATGCGAAATGGTCTCAATTTTAAATAAATAAGAAACGCAATTAATGCAACAAAATTATATAATCCGATATATCAGTCTATTTATATATAAATCAGAATATAAAATTCTATTGCTCTCATTATATATTTTTTACTTTAAATTTATCAGTATTTATTCAATGACATTCACCTGCGTAATTTCTTCTTATATATATTTTATAATTATAGCACAACTGTTATGTAATATCTTTACTCATTTATTTCTGATTTCGTTAACAAATGGAATTCCCGAAATTGAATTTTATTCATATCTTTATGACAATTATTGAAAATTAAATTACAATTTGCATAATTTAATTTAAAATTGAATTTTAGAATTGCACGATTATTAAAAACATTAAACTATGTAAATACTTTAGAAATCTTATTAAATTAACATAAAGAATAAAATAGATAAAAGATTTCATATTTGCAAGCCTAAAAAATTCATTTAAAAATATGCTAAAGTTAGTGAAAAAAGATCCTTCAACTATACACAAAAGGGAAGCATTCCTATCCCTATTTCATACGAGCAATAAAACCCGAAAATAAAACTACGTATAAAAACTGCTTTGTTCATGTGATTGACGTATTTCTACCTATATTCGAAAAAAAAAAAAAACTAGTTCTTCTCTTGGCATAATGTGATTTTCCGTACCGTCCAGCATACTTATTGTGGGCTATTCGATTACATTTGAATTCTGTGGAAATATTGAAGTACAATAAAGGGCACCTCCTTCCAAGACCCAAAGTAAATTCAGAATAAGTGATGCTGTCAGAAGGAGAAGGAAAAAGGCAGGACTAAGTTGGGATGGAATTCATGATAAAGGGAACAAAAAATAATGAAATATAAATTATCTTAAAAAATAAGAACAAATAAAACTTTAACGTGAGGATGTTCCTGGAGGAAAAAAATTGGTAAGAAATCAATTTTAAATATAGAAATGACAGGCATTTTGAAGATATCGTGAATATTGTCAGCAATGAAAGTTTATGTATTTTAGCAGTAGAAATGATATATTGCACAGAGTTTCCTAAAGCAATTAAATATCGCAGTTTAATTTTGATTAATTTAATGAATTAAAATGCTTTAACTGCTGCCAATTTTAGCAAAGAATTCTTCTATTTATAAAATTTTACTTTGATAAAAAATGAATATACTTAGAAAGTGCTGTTAAAACGGAACATATTCTAGAAAAGTTATCTACGTTTCCTTTTGCTTATTATTTCCATAATTCCATAATTACATAATAACTTTTAAGTATTTTTTTATTTATTATTAATTATTTAATTTACTATTTATTTCTAAATGTTATAATTGAGGAAATTTTTCACAATAAAAAACCCGTTTGTTTTCTATTTTTAACAACCTGGAATTGTATTTTTGTAAGTCCTTATTCCCTATTACATGTAATGTAGTAGAAAATAAGGTTTTTTCTTTATACTGTATTTTACTTTAGAGCCAGCCCCAGAAATTGGGCAAGCAAAATTTCATTGATATAAAACTATTTACTTACAGATAAATATTTAAACGGATTTATTATAATAATAAATATTTATTTAAAAATCTACTGACTTTATTCTTATCTGAAAAAATCAATACATTCATTTATGGATAATAAATTTAATAAATACCTTTTGAAACATATATTTCTCCTTCTTAATATAATGATAAGTAGGATTTTCTTAAAATCGTTTTCCAATTTTAATGTTCAATTTGATATTTATCATATATACAAAGTGTCTCAAAAACCTTGACCGCGGCTTTTATTCCCTAAATATTTATCTTAGACATATACTGTCAATTACAAAGTTGCTTAAAAAAAGGTGTAAAATGTTATGAAATAGATAAAATTTTTCAGAGGATTTAAACTTCAACAAATACAAAATTGAAATTTTTATACGGACCCCTTACAAAAAACATTCGCAGTGAAAGTCAAAATGAGTTTCATCCTCTAATAAGGTCATGTACAAAATTTCAGCAATTTATCACAAAAATTCAGAGAGATATTAAACTACATAAATGCTGACTTAAACCACTTTTCGATGCCTGGATATGAGTTCGCAAAGAGAAAAAAATCGCATCGGATGTTCGTGTTTTAGGGATCGTACACAAATTAACAAAAAAGTAATTTATGAATAAATGCATAATAATTTTGCTATTTATTATTCAAAAGTATTAAAAATTTGTATAAATAATAAATTAAAGGAAAGATTACATCAGAAAATATTACTCAAAGAAAAGATTACGTAATTTTTTTTTTAAAGTTCATTTACTGTGCTAATTTTATTCTGTAATTCATGATATAAAACTTTAAAGTATTTTTCAGCAAGCATATATTTTAAAATTTGTATTTAAAACTAAAGATTTGAAACATATTTTATTTTCTAATGATGCATTTCTGCATCGCGTCATCTGCAATGAAGCTGTAAACATTTGCATTTTAATATGTGATTGACCCTTCACCGACTTTGCTTTAACCTATCTTAGAGAGTTTTCATGATAAAATTCTGAAAATCTGTACATGATCTTATTAGAGTATGGGGTACAATTTACTCACTGGGGAATTTTTTTGTGTAAAGTCCATATAAAAATTTAAATTTTCTTTTTTTTAAAGATTAATCCACTGAAAGTTTTAATTGATTTCAAAACATATTGTACCTCTTTTTATACGCAAATTTTTAATCTACAGTATATGTCTGTGATCAATATTTAAGGAATAAAAGCCGCGGTCAAGTCTTTTGAGACACCCAGCATATATATATATATATATATATATAATATAAGTAGAGGGTACCACGCACGACGGCCATCACCAGGGAATTAGAATTTAATTTTTTGAATTAATTATTTATGAAAGCAAAAAAAAAATCTTTTTTTCAATTAGAAAATTATGGGAAGGAAATATCAAATATGAGTATGTGAATTTAAAATAAAGTCAAATAAATTTGGTTTAAAAACCGATGGCAATTTTATTAATAATATAAAGGTTATTTTAAATATTCGTTTCTTTTCTTACAAAAATATCTTCTACTGATATACTTACAAGCTTGTATATATTTACATTAATATTTATGAAAAATTTCTGTACTAAATAAAATAAAAAATCAGCCCATTTCCTTCTTTACAAATTTGGAAATTTTATAATACGGCATGCATTCTTTAAGTACAATAAAACGCAGTAATATTGCCAAGTAGGCACTTTAGTGTGAAACGCAAAGACACAGACAAGAAGTAGAGCTAAACCAATTTATTAACTCAAGTCTGAACTGAGAACCCAGTGAATGACAGATCTTCTGCTTTTATACTAGCAGGGAAAGTTCCAGAATACTTTTCAGGAGACAGTAAGAAAAGACCAGAACACTTGTCTGGCAAACTAAAGAAATGTCCAGAATGTTCTGGAACTTGAAATAAAGGAAAACATAAAATTAAGGAATTAAACATTTACACAGACTGTGAATCGCATTGTGTCTAGCGGGATTCGAACTTACGACCTCTTGATTAAGAGGTCAGTGCTGTGACAATTCCGCCATAGAGACGAAACAGTCTCTTTCCAATGCGGCAATATAAATCAGTTACAAACTGTATTTTTATAAGAAATACTTTCATTTGTCCAGCTACAGTAATTCTAGGTTATTTTTAAAATATCTTCAAATAAGTTTGTGTTTAAAGTAAAAATTTTAAATTCAATAATGGAACATAGGTAAAAGGCACAGTTTTAAAAAATAAGATAAATAAATATTTCAAACTTCTTAAATCAATTTCATTTTTTTAAACATCAGTTTGGTTCAATATCATTAAAAATGGATTAAAGTTAAAAGTTGTTTTGCTTGAGAAATAAGTCCAACTAACAGGAAAACATTTTAATTGAAATGAAGCATAACCATATCCATTATCAAATATGCTCCTAGTGATTTCATGAAGCATATAATTTATTCATTTAATTTGAAAAATAATGTAATTATGATGCAAAAGAATAATTCAAATGAATGCTGTTTGTTAACTTAAATGTTTTTATTTTCATTCTTTTTATTAAGTCAATTCGTAAAAACGCACTCATTTCTTGGATTTTTTTTCCTAATATTACATTGCTCTTGTAACATTTTGAGACTATTTCGAGTTTGCTACCATTACGCACTTGAAAAACTTTGTTTTGTTGTTAATATATCAATGGCCTTTCAACACATCCTATCAAACTGATGACGAAAATCCTACTTTTAACTTTATATTCTTTTCTTAGGATTGAAAACACAAAGAACAAAACAAAAAAAGAAAGCATCTTATAATCTTTAAAAAAAATCTGAACATTTATACTCTGTAGGACTTAAAAATGGGTTTTAAATCCACAATTCTCCTTCCTGCCATAATATGGTCCATAACGCGGTTTGAAGGTGAATGGTACCAAAAGAAAAAGATATCAAAGTAGGCTTACCGAGTCCATGTTACGATTCTTCTGGGGGATTTGGGAACTACTTCCATAACCTGCCCTCTAGACCAGTTTATCTAGAGGTATGGAACTTTAAAAAAAATTTAAATAATATTTCAAAGATTGAAAGGGGTTTAACAGTATTGTTTGGGTGTTGAGATGCTTTCTTATACTGGAATATACTGTTTACTGCCAGTCAAACAAAGAATAAAAAGACTTAAAAAACGTTTTGAAAAAGAATCTATTAAAATAGTCGATGACGCATAAATCACGGAATGCGAAAGATATGCAGTGTGGTTTGTGTGGATTTGTAAAAGTCCCTTCAATGATTTTATGGTAAAATAGATTAAATGTCGCCTCCAGGTACTAAGGAAAATTAGAAATTAAATGTTAAAAGATATCTTGATAAAAATAAGTTTACTGTTTACATTAATTTCTGTTATGGAGATTTTTCCCTCATATAAACGAGAGGCAAAAATTAGAAAAAGAATGGGTGATTGTACAGAATGGATCCAATATGGAATATAATTAATTGAAATGCTTCAAAATTTATTGTAAAAAGCGTGAAAATAAGGACATTATCAATTTCAGGTTTAGATACTGTCCAGTCAGTTTATATAAAACGAAAGGAATATAATAAGGGAAATATGTATCTCCCAAATAAAAACAAAAGCACAGTGTACTTAATAAATGACATTAATTTTCACTGCAGAAACGATTATTCTAAATAATAAAATTTACACATTATATTATTGAAATTCATCGAGAATTTCCCCACTATGATTATCCATAATGCTACTGATAGCATTTCAAAAGAAGCATTATTCACAACCAAAATTGCTCATTGCTGAGGATAAAATTGAACAATTTAAAATTTCCCCATGACTAGTAAATGTATGACCAGTAATTTTAATTTACCGATAATTAATATAATAGAGATGCATTTGGAGAAAGAGTTTTATCGTTCTTTATAAAAAAAAGATAATAAAATTTGTTTCATTGTGTATACTTGCTTATTCATTATGTTTTATAATACTTTTTAATGGGGAATAAAATACCGTAACAAACCTAATTTTAAAAACTTAATGTCCGCATGATGCTTAATTCTCTTGGTCATACATAAGAAAGTTAAATATAAAATAGGAGTTCAGACTATCGTCAATAACCTCAGAAACATTACAAAACATCAAAAGCCATATTTATTCATAATTAATTAAAAATTAATTAATTAAAAATAACATTTTTATTGATTTTTTATTTTATTTCAGCGTAACTTTATACTATATATTATATATATTATACTTTAACAGCGTAACTTTATCATAACTTTAACTTCAGCGTAACTCCCTATTTTAGCATATTTACAAAATTTATTTTAACTACATTTTACAGCAATGTTTTCTAATATATATATATATATATATATATATATATATATATATATATATAGGGGAGGTGAAGGGGAGGTGAATTTCCACTCCATGCACTATTTCTATATATAAATACAATGTAAAAATAGTCTATTCATAAATTAGTTTTTATTAACACGATGACATGATTGCCCAGACAACAAATCCACACAAGAGAGGTACACAGAAGCAACACTTACAATAAACTTTTGTTGTATACTTATATTCATTCAACTTCTGTTGTATACTTATATTCATTCAACTTCTGTTCTATTGTTTGTAATCGTCAAAAAATCCGAACTCGAGATAATTTCCAAATTCCAGATCTCCCAAAGTCTGAGATAAACAATCATAGAATTATGTCACCATTATTATATCACCATTTACTTATTAACAAAATGAATAGAAAATTTTTTTGAGCTTAAGTAATGAAATTTTCTTTTAAGAAATTCACACAAAATTCCTAAATCTGTATCAAATTTTGAATGAAGTTCATTCAAATGAAGTATATGTCCTTCTTTTAGGTTAAAAATTAATTCGACGCAAAAATTACAAAACTCAAGGAACTGTATTTATAAAATTTGAAATTTAAATTTAGAATGAAAATCATATTCATATAAAGTGTTGAACTACGTCTATAAAAAGACTGGTCTGTCTGTTTTATTTTCTTATGCATAAAAATAATATATTCATTTACTGAAATTATTACATATCTGAATTCATTAATTCAGACATGTAATAATTTCAGTAAATGAAATTTGGTGTTAGATATCCATGTTAAACTGTAATTTGTTATCAAGTTTGAGATTCAATTTTCAATTACTTGTATATTAACTGCATAATTATTCGTCTGAGATCCCATACTGGATTTAGTGAAATATCGATATTTTGTAGTATGTATTTGTTTGCCAATCTCATACAAAGGATTCGTCAATTTATCTAAGGTCCAAAACTTTATGCGATTGGAAAGATCATAACACATTCATTAAAAAATATGCGAAAAAAATGTTTGGGAGACTGCTTCTACTCATACAAAATTCATTATCGAGAACCTTGTACTACTCTGTTTTCCAGGTCTTATTACAATAATTTTTTAACTAATCTATCGTTTTTAAAACATCCTCTAAATTACTCCTCAATCAACTAAAAATAAAATAAAAATATATTTCTTTTTAAGGAAAGAAATCAAAGATATATTTATAGAGAGTAAAGAAAGAAAATTGCTTAAAAATGATAAAGTATCTTCCGTCCATTATCAATGCTTTCATCCTTTCAGAAATTTTGTGCGCAATGTTCCGCAAAAGCCATCGTAACTGTCCTTAAACGATCCTTCTGAATCGTATCAAATAAATCCTGGGTTAAACTCTTTTGGACTTCCTTTTAATCATCCAAACTGTACTTTCCGTTTTTTATTATCTCTTCACGTCCAATTTATTTTGTTTTCTTTCTGAAAAATAGAAGAAAATGGTCGAATCTAGAAACATAACGGCTAATAACGAATCAGTAGGAATGACATATTTCACTTTTTCACTAAAGTTGTAGAGGAATTGTCATGCATTTTTCTTCAAACTGAAAATGATTCTGAGGTTTTCAAACAGTCAAGTATTTAGTATTAAGGCTTTTATATAGTTTGGAAGTTTATGAAATTAAGTTCTTTCATTTTCCATATATACGTATTATAATTTAAAAATCATTAAGGATTAATGCAAAAAAAATAATTTAATTCTCAAGAACTCTTGTATGTATCTATTAGAATGATTTGCATAGGAATCGATATTTAAATACGGGGATTCGATTAATTCAGAAGGTACGAATTGGTAGATTATTTTATTTTGTGTAAATAACAGAAAAGCTATGGAATGACAGATATTGATGAAATTGTATTGCAAATAGTATTGCAAAAATTGTATCAAAAATGATTAATAAAAAACATTGAAATAATAAAGGGAAATTCTAACAGGTCCCCTAGGATCAATTAAAAAAAACTGTGCCCCAGAGAAAGGTAATTATTTTTCTCTAATTATTTCTGGAAATGGTTGGATTCCTCTTTGAAACTATTTTAAACTTTTAAATATGTTTGTACAGGCAATCAATAAACGATATCTACTAATCAAATGTTCTAATTTCTTAAAACTATTTAATGTAATCCCGCAGAAAAATTATTGCAAAATAAATTTGTGAAATATTGAGCTTAGGAGTTTAGATCTTGGCTTAGATTAGAAAAATAGTTGTTTCTCATGAAATTTGTAGATTAAAAATGTAACTCAGATCTATATTTTACATAAAAATAGCTCAAAATACTGAATAATTTCCCTTAAATACATGAATATCATTGAAAAGTAAATCTTATCTTTCTTAAGAATTTAATACAGGAATTAATTCGAATAATTGTGAGCAAACGATTAAGATTTTTCAGTATAAAAGTATCATAAATCCTACGAAACTAAAAGTTACTCCAATTTTTTTTTAAAATTTAGTTTTAGATTAATAATATAAATACGTTTAAATCATATCTGTTTGAAAAATTAAATATGTTGGCACGTGTTTAATCTATGTCAGTGAAACTCTTTATTTTCTAAATTGGAAAATGTTGTAAAAATCAAAAGGAAAATTACTTGTTGTAAGCTATGATGATATTTGAAGATTTATATTCATAACAGAGAGAGGTTTACGAAACTATTCGTGACTGAAAAATCAGAAAATACTCACAATAAATTTCTTAAAATCATGAAATCTGGAACTGAAAAGGGAAATTATTTCTATGAAGTAATAATAAAATGACTATGACTTTCATTTCTATGAAGTAATGAAAAAATTTTAAGTTGAAAAATTCTGTGTTATATAATGTTGTTCTACATATTGAAGTTAATAATCGAGTGTCTTAACTTCAAATATTCATTAATATATACTTCAAATATTTACTTTATATATTACGCTTACTTCAAATATTCATTAATATATTATTGCTTTCACTATTTTTAATTATAAATACTCCCAAGGCGTATAATAATTTCCCAACTCATGCTGGAATGATTTGCTTAATTTTGAAAGATGTTTACTTATTTAATTCAAAGTTCCTTCAACTTTTCAAATTATTTTATTTTGCTTAAGTTAAATTTTCAAATGTCTTAATTTTAAAATAGAGTTCCAGAAAGAAGATCTTTAAGAGTGGTAATAAGTAATTATTGACATATTGCTTTTCGGAACATTTAAAAGTATGATTTAAATTCAAAATTGTGCAGAATATATATTGCTTAGTCTCTGTCTAGTAAAACGCTTTATTTGAAAATGTTTTGGGGAATTATTTGAGTTTGCCGAGCGTACCTCCATGAGTTTATGAGCCGAGGTTTCAAAATAAAAGAGAAGACAAAAGTTTATAACTGAAAGCAAGATCATCTATATAAAAGATATGACGTCTTAATGAATAACTTAAAAGTGTAAATAATACACGAAGGTGTTTCATACGAATAAAACATAGAAAATATTAATTTGAGAAAACAACTGCATCTAGACATTTGAAAAAAGTTTTTAAAAACGTCATAATGTTATTGTCATTTTGGGCTAATAGGATTTACTAATTATATTTCATATAAAATTGATGCTAGCTTTAAACTGGTCTTAGTGCACAGGGTATTATATAAGGCTCCTAGGTATAAGGTTTCTAGCCCCACCCATTCTATTTACTGAAAAAACAGAGCCATTTACAACTATTAAAAAATTGTATTTACAAATGAAATTAACCATGTACTACTTGTAAAAACCACTTAAATATTGTTTATTGGTTAAATTTAAAATTAATAATTTTATCTAGGAAAAGATAAGGTATACAGAAACAAAGGCATGAAGAAAAAAGCATTACGTCATCAATTTAATATAAAAGACCCTATTTCCTTATTAGTGCTAAAAACTGAGCTTATTAACCTCCCCTTTGCTTAGGTTTTCCAAACTGTATATTCTTGAACTGTATAGAATGTACGTTCCTTTACGGCATCATGAGTAAACTGCATGCTTCGCAAAGGCTTCATAAATAGATTGTAGGCATCTCATGGCACATAAAATTATAAATCTTGAATAAATTGGATGCTCATCTGTATTATTCATCGCAAATTACGGAAAGTTAAGTGCAATTTTAAAATCCTGAAAAATTTGAATGGATTAGATGTTATATTGATCAACCCAGGGTAAAGTATGTGCTCATGCATACAGTTTTAGAAGTATAATGTGTTCATAGTTCATAACTAAAGTGCTAATATTCTAGCATCACGTAACTACGACTTGAATTGTTCTACAGAAATATATAGTGTGAATTAAAGCATATAACTAATATTTATACAATATATATTCAACAGAATTAAAGTATTTTATAGATAAATCACCCATTATATTTCATAGTAAATATTCATTAAAGTAAAATCCATATAAGGTAAACATTTTAAAAATGTAAATAATACGGAATTTTTTAGGAACTAAGATATTGAATGAAAGAAAAGTAATAGATCGGTTGAGAAAAAGTACAGGAGAAATTGTAATAAAATATTCAGAGAATCTTCTTTAAAAAATTAATTTATATTTCTATTTTGTGGGCTTGAATTTTTCACAAAATTCTTTTCAATGTTGGAATCATTAATTTGTTTTATCCTATTACATTTGCTTCCTTTCCCTCTGATGAAATTACATTTGTTTTTCAAACCTCTTTGTTTTCCACGAGCCATTTAGGATTCTTCTTTCATTTTAGAAAAAAATCATTTGGCAATTAAATTAACCTTTTGCAAATATGATTGATAAAATAATGAAAAATTTGTTTTTCTACAGTGGCAATTTCTTTCGATGAAATATAAAGTATTGTTCTCAGAGTTAATTCTGAATTTCTTTAAATCATTGAAACAATGATAATTCGAAGCTAAAATAAAATAAACGAAACAAAATTTCTTCTTTTTCCACCGAAGATGTTAAATTTTTTTCATGGTTCTAGCCATGGAAGTGGTTTCGATAAATGCAAATAAATTAAAAAATATTCAAGAGCAAATATTTCAAAACAAAATATATACGGTTTCACTGAAGTGAAGAAAAATGCATTTTAGTTCTTCATAAATGAAAGATGTCTTTAAAAAATGAAAAGAAATTGAGATATTAGTTTAAGATATGCTTTTTTAACATTTACGCATATTGCATTTCTAAATGTATGAATACCGGTTAAAAATAATGAGCTTCAAATTGCAACAATTTTGTCATTTTAATTTTTATCTTTCGATTTCTTAACCAAGTCAACGTTTCCTAATTTTGTTGTAAACTTTAAAAGTAACTTAATCATATAAAATGGAATATTAATATTTCCTCATAAAAAGACTTAAAATATAAAGAAATTAAAATTTTGTGTGGAATTTTAAATGTATTTAAACAATAATCTGTGTTATCCAAGTGTTGTGACTAGTACAGCTGACTGAAATTATGTTGATATTTATGGGGATTGCACTTTTTGGGCCATTCTTTCTATTCATCAATTTTCTGAAACTTATTTTTTCATTGATAACATCAGCATTTACAGAAAAACTGTGGACGTATGCGTAAAACGAATGTTGTTGTTGTTGCGTTCATGGAAATGCAAAAAGTGAGAAAAGAAAGTCTCAGATATTCTCAAAGGTCCGAAGGACCACTTCTGGCAGCTTTGGTGCTTCAGGACTGTAAAGTATCTCCCGAAATGCATCCATCAACTGTAACCGGCCAAGCTTTAAGATATATGTGGTAATAGATGGTCGCTCGAAGATTTGTCTCGGTGTGAGCTGAGTTTCCCGGCAGTTCTTGCTGTAAATGTAGATTCTTATCCCATCAGGAAGGGGCTTCATTACATT
This sequence comes from Argiope aurantia, assembly GCA_026543865.1. Lineage (NCBI taxonomy): Eukaryota > Metazoa > Arthropoda > Arachnida > Araneae > Araneidae > Argiope > Argiope aurantia. Next base: position 139,982 of record JAPMOR010068518.1, on the reverse strand, counting down.
ATACTGATTTGTTCTTATTCTAACCAGATAAAAATTTAATATTAAAAATCAGTTAAAGGCACAATATACTCCCCTACATTCCTAAGATTATAAATGGTATTTAAATAAAAAATCAATAAAAGTAAATGAAAGGAAAAATATATGGAAAATGAATGAAAAAGATTTGAGTGAGTATTACTGGAAAGAAATTTATAAAAACAAATGTTTAGTCTTTATATGTTAGAAAATATTTTAAAAACATCTACTTAATTTTAGAATACATATTTAAAAAAACCAATGGTTTCAAGAAATCAGTTATTACAAAATTTAATTACTAATACCCTCAACGAATTAAAGAAGGAAAAAAGAAATTCTTCTTCCAATAACAAAAAGAAAGTAGATGCAAAGTTAAAACTGAGAACGAAGGAATTCTTTCAGATAGGCGAAATCTTGGCGGAAATAAAAAGAAATATTACCCCAATTTTTACTGAATTTTTTCTAAACAAAATTAAACAATGTCTTTCGCATTAATAAAAAATCAGGTTTTTTAAAGCTTTATTCAAATGAGCTTCATTAAGTATAATTCAATTAATATTCCATTCTAAAAGAATATTGTGAGATCAAATATTTAAAAATGCAATTACAATGAACATAATTAAAAATTTGTAATTACTATCCTTTGAATTTTCTATGGTCATTTGAAATTTTATATATAATGCTGAATCTGTTTTCTTTAAAAGGAATATCGATTTCAGGCTGTCATCTTTGAATTAACCAAATTCTACGTAATCAAGAAAGCTTTTTCTGCTAAATTTTCTTTTTCCACCCAAAGATTATATCTTGCAAAGGATTATCCGTTTATTTCCTGTGTATACGAAGTTGAATTTAACGATAGTCTTTACGATAATAGTACTAGAAATATGCAATAGTAAGAGTCCATACCCATTCCTAAAGAAGAATCGGCATCGGAATCAAAATAATTTGAACTCAAATAATGAATTGTATAAAAGAAAATCAAATATTTTAATACTATAAAATAAATGAAATATATATTTTTATTTCATATTCAATCTTATTTATTTCAGTATTTGGAATATGCCCGTAAATAAAGCAGAAAAATATATACACACAAAAAGCAATGAAAGAGGAAAACCAAAATTGTAAGGGTGACTAAGGACAACGTAAAAATTAATGTTCTGCTAATACATAAACAAATTACAAGTCTAATCAAGCAAAAGTTAAAGATAATGTTTTTAAATGGGATCCTATAAATATATTTTCATGTCTGTTTCGCTTTAAGAATTTTAATAAAATCAAACTTTGCATTTCAAAGAAATTAAGCATAGCATTAAATATCCGAGTATGTCCGAGTAAAATATCCGAATATATATATGGATTCATATATAATAAACTAACTTTAAATTAAATTTAATTTGTTCAAGTATCCTTCTTCTGAATTACATTCTAATAGATTGCACTTTGATATACCATTATATAATTAAGTATTCATTAAGCGTATTAAATGTACGCTTAATGATTACTTAATTATATAATATCATATCTTTAAAATCAAATCTTTAAATCAAATGTTGTTCATATCTTAAAAATCAAATAATGAAAATTGTTATTTTCTCAGTTGAAAGAAGATGTTTCTTATTTCTTGTTGCCTTTTCTTTTAAAATTACCTTACCTTTTAAATTTCGTCTTTTGATTAAAAATGGAATTTATATTTAACATGTTAGATTTTAAAATTTATGTTAAATACAATCATTTCATAATGTACATCTTTCGAAAATCTAATAGAATCATGTATTATTTTTAATGTATAGATTGAATTTAATCTGACAATATTTGGTTAAATAAAAGCGCAGATAGTTGTTCTTGAATACCGAAATAAGACAGTGTGGTTTTCATTTAAATAGAAGAAAACAGAATTGTTATATTAAGAAAGCAAACGATTTCATTGTGAGCATTTTGAGTCGAAATGAATGTTCAAATCGAAATACAAGTCGAAACGTAAACTTCTCAAAACGAAATGCGAATGCACAGGTCAAAACCCAATATCATGTTTAATTTGTAGACTGAATTTAATCTAAAAAATGGTTTAAGTAAAAGTGCAAATAGCTGTTTTCGAAAACAGAAAAAAAGACGACGTTGTTTTCATTTCAATGAAAGGAAACATAATTGTTATATTCAAAATGCAAACGGTTTCAATGTGAACATTCATTTTTAGTTGAAATGTGAAAACATAAATTCAAATAAAAGACTGAGCTTCTTTTCAGGAAATCTTACGTATTTGAATTTAAAGTTCATTCTTTTTCTTTCTATACACACCTACTATTTTTAGATACTTTCAGTTTTGAGAATTCCATAGATTAATTTTCGAATTATAGTTCCGCAAGTTCTTTTTGGCTTAAATTTATTGCAGCTGAAGTATGATAGCATGAGAGATTACTAAACCCATCTTCAACGTGATGTTGATGTATTGATTTGAACTAAATATATATTTTTGAAGATACTTTGCTTGATTTTGCCAACGAAATCTTTCAAATTAAGATATATAGCTGAAACTTAAACTTCGCTTGGTAGAAAATTTAAAAACGTGCGTGCAAATGATTAAATTTAAACATCTTCCGCGGGTTAGTAATTTATTCTGAATGGCATGTCGGACTCATTATGCACCTAATGAGTACTTGGTAAAGAAGTTGAAAACATTCATTCTCTAATGAATATTTCATGCAAGATTCAATGTAAAAGGAATTTTTCACAAAATGAATTCTAAAGCGTTTAATACTCTAGAGAGTTTTGCAATTAGAGTAACTCGGTTCCTTTAAGTCATCTCAAACTAAACATCCTTTTTACTTCAAAATGCAAATGTATATCTACGGATATTTAACACCGATATTTTTCTATTTGCCTTTAACGTTTACCAAAATGTTGGTTATTAAAAATTTGCAAGAAATTTGAGATTATACATATTAAGAAAATATCACTATTTTACTCTAATTAAGAAAAATAATCGCTTCTTTTGTAGAGATTGGTCATTAATTTTTAATAAGTGTTTTAAAATAGTAATGGATGTTTATAATGAATATCATCTGTATTGCGATAAATTGCAGGGGTATAATGTATTATTTATTAATAGATGTGTTTTAAAATATATGTTTTTAACAGCATAAATATTGCTTTTTTATTTTTGAGGTAATTGAACTAATTCCGCTCAATGATTTCATGGAAAAAAACAATAAAATGTTGTAACATTTTTAACAAAAAAATAGGTATTTTCGTAGCAAAAAAATCAAAATTTCATAAATATTTATTATAATTTCCTTCTTGTTTGCAGCACATAAATTTATTGCGATACATTTAAGAACATTCATATAACTTTCTATTAATTGATATTAACTGTATTGCTGCTATCATTGAAGTCAAATTTCACAAAGATTAATTGTTCATTTCTGAATGGTTATTCACTTCGCCTTTTCTTTTTTGGGGCGGAGTAAAAAAACTGTGCTTTAGTATAAGCCTCCAAAGAAAAATTTTAAATTGCATTATATTTAATGAATTTTCACCATTTGTTAAAAGAACGTGTAAAGATATTGGCAAATAAATGTCTTAAATATATTGATTATTTTTATGTATCCTTAAAAAAGTGTCCGAGTTAGCTTTTTTAGCATTTTTGGCTTTCTTTAAACAAACACTAATAAATATTCAGCACACATAAATAAAGTGATTTATACTATTATCCGAAGCATCTGTCAGAATTCATTTTTTAAATCTAAATTCTAATATTTTGATTTTTTATTTCAACCAACCATCTTAAAAATTTTTGCATCACAGAGTTTCTGAAAATTTCAAAACTAGGCATACAAGAATCCGGTTACTGTTAATTTAGCATGATTGCACATATTTCTTTTTTTTCCATTTTTAATATTTAAAAAAATAAAAATATGCATTCTAAAAAACAAAATTTTATAAATTAAAAAATAATTTTACATTTTTAAAAAATATTTTTTTTATAATTTTTTATTCATTTATTGTATATTTGTAGATAAAATAATTCCTACCAGATATATATAATTTACTTTGTCATCCAAATACAATACTAACATATATGAGAAGAAACTTCTTTCAAGAAGATAATCTGTTCACACTTCTTAAAAAATATCCAAAGAATAAACTTACAATTTCAAGATTTATGAAATTGATAATGTGTCATTAAGCATATATTGCTAACGATGAGCTTGAATAAGAACCAAATTCTTTCATTATAAAATATAGAAATAGGAGAATTTTTTAAAAAGTCATCTTTTTTCAGAAGTATAATTTTTTTAATGTTTAACGCTCCACTTCTTCATTTTATGAATTCTGAAATAATTCAGTTCTATAATATAAATTTCATTATATATATTTAAATAATCCATACTAACAGATGGTTTTGATTTTCATCATTCTGTGATCATTTTTTTCCTTCCAAATATTTTCTAAAATTTCCAAAATTATTTTCTAAATTGTTCCAGATTCCTAAAAAAACTTGAAAGAACGTTTGATGAAGATTCAAAATGAATTATACATTGCTTCTCATATTTTATTTTTTCATTAAAATTATTTAGAAAATATTATTAGAAATATTTTAGCAAGAAAAAAAATGAAGATCTTTCTGAGCTATCAGAATTTATTTTTCAAGTTGATTAGTTTTACTTTTGATTACTTCTTTCTGTAACGGCAACGGAGGCGAAATGCGATTTTTTTTTATCTAGTACAAAAATTAACTTGTTTACTTTTTCTAGAAATGTTTACTTCGATGAATAAAAATATTCAGCCGATTTTATGGCTAAAATGTAAGTATTACAAACATAAAATTTTGCCACATTACAGTTTTAGTACAATTCGGAAGTTATATAAGCATATTGTTAATAGACTATTAGACTCATTTTATGTATTTTTTTCTATTTTTTATCAAAAAATGAGTTATAGATGTTTAAATGTGAAAGTATACTCTGATTTATCTTTTGATCACCATGATATGTTGTACCTTTGACTACAGAGCAGCAATATTTCTAAATTTAGAGGAAACTGGAGAATATTTCCATAAGTGTTCATTTCCTTAAATTATGTGGATAATGATAATCCATTTATATTTGACCATTGTTCCCATGATCTATCATTTTGGTTTATAAACTATTTTTATTCCAGTATGAAAAATCATTATACTGGTAAGTAAGTAAACATGCTTCGTGTGCCCAAAATAAATGTCTTTTATATTTTTCTGTCAAATGGAAATTTATTCTTGAAAGAAGATTAAATAAAAATTTTCGAAGTTTTAAGCTTTTTTAAATCTATAATTTGATATATTTGATTTCATTTTGAATATATAATTTGATATGCGCAGTCACTTAATTTTAAATAGCTCGATCTTCAAGTTATTTTTATTCTGGGATTCCTGTCTGACGCAGTAACTTTTCTACTATTAGACTACTTTAATTTGTTTAAAAATCCACATTTATTCGGTTATATAAGAGCTTTAACGATAATTACCGACCCAGTCTTGTTCTGTTATTCCTTAACAACCCCGAACTCATGCAATTATTGTTATTGAGTTGAAAAAATGGCGCAATTTTAATGACAATTACAATCGAAGGTATATATTTGGCTAATTAAAAACCTATTGCAATTCAGAAATGAAAAAAAAATAGGTGTAACTGTAAGTAATAGATATAAACCTGCAATAAATATTGAAATATTTTTTAAGTAATTATTTTTTTACTAAAATTAATTAATAATTACTAATTTTTAATTTTATATACTGTAATATTTTTTTAAATTTTTTAAATTCTAATAATTAAAAAAATTACTGTATTTTTAATTTAATAATTTTACTGTAATTTTTTTTTACTGTAAAATTCAGTGAAGAATTTTCCCGTTCATAGATTAGCAGAATAACAAATATATTTTAAAAGTATTATCATGAAAACAATAATCGAAGGCTTCTGTTAGGGATATGCTTGGTGAATTCAAAACGTATTGCAATTGAAATGAAAAAAAAAATGGATACGACTATAAGTAGTAGATATAAACGTGTAATGAATTCTGAAAGCAGTCATAAATCTTTTGAACTGTCAAGTTCATTTATGATTTTTTAAGTTCATGGAATAAGAATATAACGAATATATTTTAAAAAAGAACAATCATTCTGCGAACTGCCAATTCTAGCGTAAACTTATTTTTATGTATAAAAATTTGAGAATTAGTAAAAATAACTAATTTTTTTTATGTTTCTTTTTATAATAAGAGAGGATAAAAGATATAACAAGGTCAAAAGGGTTATTGTATCTTTATCATCTTTCCATAAACATAAAATTAATATTAAAATTCGATCAAGAGTACAGCACTCTCCCTTATTGCTAGCGCTCCGTACTGTTAAATTATAAAAAAAATCGCACATATTCACTATTTCCTTACTTGTTAGACGCACATCGTGTATTTTTAATGATATGTTGTAATTTTCCTGGTCTGCTGCCTAATATCTGGCAGATAAGCAATAAATTAATGTGAGATAATACATTATTTATAATCTTTATTCATTTATTTCTAAATTTTGTTAATCATACCAAAAGAAAATCCAAATATTTTAACATTTCAAATTGGGCAAAGATATACAGAGTAAGTTGTTGACTTTGTTATCTTATTTCAATTATTTTTTTTTATTTTGGTTTTTAGGTACATTTATTGTTTATATAGTAGTTTCGTATTCAGTATGACCCACAACTTTTTTAAACCATATTGCAAGTCGCATAGACTTACAGATAATATTTTAACAATATCACTTTTAGGAGATATTCCTCATTACTTATTCTATACAGCACATCGAAGTTTAATCAGTAGTGCTATAAACGGCTGTACTTATTTTGTCGCTTTTTTCTTAAACTAGAACAACATGTTTCCATGTCTATTCCAAAATTCGATTGTCATGACATTAATTATTGAGTTTGGTTATTTTGCTTAACGCCATTCTACTGACTGATGTTTCGATTCTGGGTCATGTGAGAAACCCATGTTTCGTGCCTTATGACTAATGTTCTCTGAAATTTCATTTTATTTCTTATGGATCGGTTCAATAATTCAAGATCATAAGCTTTTCTTTTCATTTGATGTTCGTCTGTAAGCCCCCAGAGAACCCAAAGCTGCCTGCTTTCTCACAGTTTCCGAAGTTACAAATTTTTAGCAACAATTTTGCGCAAACCAGTTTTGCTCACATTCGGAAATTTCATTGCTAAAGTTGAAATTCCGAATCATCAGTTTTCACGAACTTTTTCGTCCGCAACATTGACCAAATCTTTTTTTTTATCACTGATGTCCGGTCTAATCGTATTTTTTCATGAACATTTCCAATCCCTCCTTGATTATTTCACCCACTGATTTTGCTGTCACTCATTGCATTGCGATCATGCACCCCACTTATCTGTCGATGAATTTCCTTTGCTGAAACGCTCCTAGCTATCAAAAACCGAATCATTGGCAATTGGCGGGTCAATTGTTTTAAACATTTTGAACTGACAGTGTAAATAGCAGTTACAACAATACTCATGCATATGGCTTCGTTAGACGAAAACGGTATACCGAAAAATGGTGCGCATTCGTGTTTCAAGGCTCATGTGACATCCAATTAGCTACGGAGATTCGGACTTGACTGTCCGAAAATTCATCGTATTTCCAAGGAAAACACATAAGGTACAAAAAAATATCATGTAAAAGTCCAAAATATTTGTTAAAATAAGAATTATGACTAAGAGAATAAAATGGGTTTTCTAGTATTAATGACATGAGCTGCAAATTCCTAAAAAGACACGCTGCAATTCTTGCATGTTGCAAGTTCTGATTTGATCCACCATCCAGAAATCAAGAAAGAATGTAACAAAAGCTATTCATTATGTCACAAGAAATGTTAAAAAAAGGAAAATCCGAGTTCAGTTTTTTAACAAGTTTTTGGCTTATTTTGATTTATTATGAGACAGAGTTTTAAATACAGTACTATTTTCATTACATACTATTCCAGAAAACGTCCTTAACAATCTTTAAGGATTCCACACGCATTTCGATGTAGCCCCAAGGCCTTCAAAAGCGCTTTGCACGCATTTTAACGTAGGGTAAGGAAGGACGCAAGTTCCTTTTGACCGGATAAAGACATAGGGAGTATACAGTTCAAAGAATGTCTCCGGCGCATTTTAACGTATTTCTTTCTCCTACTAGTTTTGACATCTAGATGAATAAGAGGGTTGTCAATACAATGAATGTTTTACGGCCATTTAAGGATGTCACAGGATCTGAGGGCACGAAGATTGCTTTAGGCATAGGACATCGTGATTGTGTCGGCGTTAGAGAGGAACGAGAGTTCGTTCAAGAAAAGAGGAACAGGAATTTTTCCCCAATATGCTCTAGATTTGCTCTAGATGCCCCAATATGCTCTAGATGCCTCAATATGCTCTAGTCCCATAATGCTCTAGATTTAAATTGCTTTTGGCTTCAATAGCATTTCTTTGATATAGCTTATTTGATCGAAGTGTTGTTTTAAAGTTAAATTGCATTATTTTTCATAATGCAGTTTTATCGTCACTTGTGATTAAACATCGCATTGAAGTATTAGGAACTCGGAAGAGATATATTTGAAAAATTGCCCTCGCTATATAGTTAATATATTAAATATATTTTTCATTCTTAGTTCAACTATTTTTATAATTCAAATTTATACTTTTTATACTCTTCTCTACCTCCAATTAATTTTCTTCGCTCAAAGTAAACAGATGCAATTGAATTTTGTGTTTTAAAGTAGTATAAATTTCAAAGAATATAATAAAATATATTGTTATATTGTTTCTCTTCTGAGATTTATATTTTATAAAAACATAGAACTGTGTATCCGATATTTTATTATGGGACTCATTTTTAAAGTTCTTTAACGAACTGAATAAAATAATTTCTTTCGAATTCATAAAAGGAACATAAGAACATCTTTTAAAAAATTATTTCTATTCGGGAAGGTATTAATATTAGTTTAGTTTTTAATATATAGTTAGTTATTAATATTAGTTTAGTTGTTAATAATTAGTTATTATTATTTATACCTTGATGAAGATGAAAAAAATAGCAAAATAAATGGAAATAAAAGTTTGAATAATTTTGTTAGGAACATTAAGAGACTGTTAACATCATAAAATTCTTTAACACCGTAAACTATCTTAAGATAATTTTTCATTAGTTTATTAAAGATGATATATTTTTCAGATAAAGTATTAGGTTTATAAAATATTAAAAAAAGGAATTTCAAAAATTCTATATTTATTTTACAGTTCTTTGAAGCTTTTTTTTGTTGTTGTTTATATGCTAATGTGAATTCTTCATTAAAGGATAAAATCTGAATGGATAAATGAGATAGCTTTTGATGAATCTTGTGGATAATACAACACGATTTTTAATTATATCTTTTTAAGGACGTTCTAATGCAAAATAATGATGATAAATGCTTCAATGGTGCGTGGACAATAAATTATTTTAGAATATTTAAACGTATAACTTTCATATTTACGTCTTGAAATCACAACCTGTTATTTACTTGTATCAAATAAGCAGTTATACATTACTTCACTCAGATTTTGTTACTGATAGGGGTGTTACTTATGGAACAAAATTTCATAAACTGCATACATTGATGCAGGATTAACCTTAAAAGTTGCAGGGTTCAAACTGAAAAACAATTTTTATCAATACTTTATTATTATCATTATTATTAAAAGCAATCTAGGGATTTACAATCAAGGTAAAGATCAATGGTAGCATTTACCTCTCTACTTTCTCCTGTGCATATGCTTATGTAGTGCAGTGGTATCCGTATTTCTTTGTACATTTGAATAAAATCAAGTAGGAATTAGGTACGTCTTCCTATCATTTCCTTCCTATCCTTCCTAGCAAAAATTCGATACATATTTGTAATAATGATGTCAAAGCGAAGAACAAAATTTCATTTATTTATTTTTTTGTAATTTTAAATAATTAATCACTCACGAATAGTTGATATCCTATTACTAATTTTGAATAATCTTAAACTCAGAAATATGGTTAAAGAATGTCCAAACCATGTTTTTTCTAAAAAAGTGCTCCGAACGTGTTCGGATACCTAAATGTTTTTTAAAAAGTTGTACTTAATTTCCATGCATGTTTCTTAATCTAGTGTTTATTGCTTTTTTAATTTTAAATCCGTTTAACTTTTAAATTCCCAGTTTATATTGCAATATTTTCATAATTCAGTGTTAAAAGAATTTTTTTTAATTATTCCTTTTGTATGAAATTTAAAAGTTTACTGTTTATGTTACAAACCTTGGATACTTTCAATTCCCCTAATAACTAGATTTTCGAATGATTTCAAAACTTCACCGACGTGTATAAATAATTCCAATCCGCGCTAACTTCAAACACAAGACCAATTTCATTAATTTTTGCTTTATATGAGAGTTTATGAGCATAGATAAATCATAAAAGATCGTATGTCTCTCATCACCTTCCTTCAAGAGAAATATCTATCTATCTATCTATCTATCTATCTATCTATCTATCTATCTATCTATATATATATATATATATATAT
>JAPMOR010068518.1:105096-119117 GCA_026543865.1 Argiope aurantia | reverse complement strand
TGTATATGTATATATTTAAACTATAAAGCATAAAAGTATATATAATTCAATTACAAACCAAAAGTATTTGAAAACAACTTAATATAAACTAATATTCTGAATGGTAACGAAAAATAATTTTAGTTTTAAAGAAGAATTATTAAAAAAAATTGTACATCTGACTTTTCAAGGAAGCTATTTCTGGAATTTTTTTTTATCTGCCTTTTCTACAAAAAGAACGATTTTGTGTGCTTTCTTTCCTTATTTCAGTCTTTATCACCTTAGGGTAAAACATTTGTGTTTTCAAAATCTGTCCGTTTTTAAGATATGATCTGTATTAGCTTCTCTTGTTTAAGTATTCTCTGATTAAATTAAGTCCTCAAAGAAAGATTCATTTGAAATGACTATTTGTTTTTCAAGGGGAATATTTCTCAACACAAATCATATTTTTATGGACTTAACCAATCTCTTGATTTTGGAAGGAATGACGTGATTTTTAATTAATTCTCAGAAATGGAGTAAATTTCAAAAATAAACAAAGCAAACGTATAGGTAGTCTCCTATTTCATCAGAGAAAATTCGATTATTTGCACTGTTTATTTTGGGAAAAATTGACAATTTTTTATCAACGAAATGACAAAGAGAGAGATGTGCAGATTCCAAAAAAAATCTGACTGAGAAGGAAATTATATTTGTTTGCCTAAAGCAGAAAAGAGTGAATGATATTGTGAAATGAATAGAGTAAAAGATTTTTTAACCAAGAACATCTTTGAGATATTTCCTTTTTCTTCTTTCCCATTACGTTAAAAAAAATTAAGTTTCGAAATATATGTAGCTTAATATTTATCTAAACATTTAAATATGCTTTGTAATTATTTATTTTCCTGAATTTTTAAATGATATTAACATTAAAAAGATGAGTTTGCATTTAATACATGTTAAACTGCTGATATAAAATGAATATATATATATATATTTAAACATCTATCATGATGCTTATGAGTTAGAAATATCTGTAAAGAAAGATATTCAGAAATATTAAAAAGAGGGGAAAATCAGATATAAGAGAATGAAATTACATATGCACTCGCATTCTGTGCTTATATAAATCTTTCTTTTGATATAGCTTCTATATGTATCAGCCATTAAATTGAAGAAGGAAGCAAAAGTAGGAACGTTTTTAAGTTTGGTATTAATGTCCATACCTCAGGACACAGAAATACTTTAACATAAGAAAACATATTTTAATTAATTATTTATGCCTCAATATAGAATGAGTGTTTGTTATAGATTTTAGGATACTGAAAAAAGAGTACGTTTGTAAAAATTACCTTAGGGCCTACGATTTTAATGAATTTCGTTCATAAGTTTTGGATTATGCGGGCTATCTTATAACAGTTATAACTATAAAACATTTTTCTTTAACATGGGCCTCATTCAAAGGCCCATTTTGCTTTACTAAATAAGATGGCAGGATTTATAAAAAAAATGTAGGAGCAGTATTTTCTAAAATAAATTTTATGTACGCGCCCTTGTACAGATAATGCTGGAAAACCAGCTTGAAAGCTGTGTAGTTTCCATAATATAAGTGTCCTGTTCCAAAGGCATAATTAAATAATCTTATGAAAATAAGAAAGTAATATAATCTACTATCCATATTATAATTAGAATAAATGTACAGATTTTAAGATAGTTATCATTCTAAATTGTTAGAGAATAAGGTCGTACATTATTTATTGTTCCATGTGTGAGTGGAACAGAAGTTCTAAGCATCAGCGTTATATCAAAAATAACTGACTGCAGCGAAAACAATATATTACAGGTGAAAGAATATCCAAAGCATTCCTCTTATCAGTAGAAATGTATTCCTCTCCCTCATACTTAAATTTACAACTGATGAAGAAGTAAGCGATGTATGTAAAACAGAATATTGAAATATTGAATATTCTCTCTCTAAGCATGGGAGGAGTAAGCAACTAGAATATTGGAAACGCTTATATTAGGAAATTTCAGCAATGGAAGCCCGATAACAACGCAAGTGCCCACCCCTCAATACATTCTTATTGTTAGATTTTTTTATTATAGAAACTACTAATTGTGTGCTTAAGCCAAAATTCACAGTTAACAAACTAATTTAATGTTGCATACAATATGAAATTTTAGAATTAAAAAAAAATTCACACATCCACACCCCTAGATGCAGATATTTTGGAGCATGTCTTTATTTTCGATAGTATCGGGGAGATTTGCCTTAAGAAATTGAAATGCAGTCTATTGCTTATACAAGTTGCATATTGCGATATTTTCTGACGGCACTATTACATTTAAATCAAAAATATCTTTTCTAATCATGTAAAAATAAATAAAAGTGAACGAAATAAGTTTTCTTCGCTATTTAAGTTTCTTAACCTAAACATTAAATACTTCTTTATTATGTAATTTTATTGCAACAAAAAGAATAACCGATTCGTTTTTAAAAGTTAAAATTTTGTTTTTGAAATAAATTATGTATGTTTACGGTCAATATAGGGAAAAAATTCTTCCATTTATATTTAATAGAATTATTCATTTATAAATCAAGATATCTTTTAATTACGTCTTATTTTTTCTTGTATTTCGATATTTTCACAAGTTTATATACAAGGCAAATCAAAGCTCCTAATTTTTATTATACAATTCACTTTGTGGAATACACATTTGATGGTGTATTCTATACACAACGTAATACAATATGAGATATATTTAAATATTTTTCTTATAAAATTTCTGACATTTTAAAATCGAGTTTTATCATAATATAAACTTATTAATGCAATTTTTTTCGCGAAATATGAAAGAGCTGTGTCATAATCACAGAAAAATTGGGAACATTAGTGGACATAATTGAGAAAACTTTACAAATCAATGAAATTTATTTTTCTGGAAAAATGTGAATAGTCTCTAGAAGTCACAAATTTATCTTTGGTAAGAGAGTTTATAATAAAGCTAATAAAAAGTGCAGCAATATCTTAATTGCATCCTATCACATATTCTTTTTTTTACCTACAACATCTACGTATGCAAATGTTATAATTACATAGATAAACTATACATTATTTTTGATAAACTATACAATTTGTACATTGTTTTCAAAAATGAATATGAATTTTTGCAAAATATGTTATTTCCAATATACTGAAAAATAATTCTTTCCTTCCCTACTTTTCCTGTTTTTTTTATTCTTGTTTTAAACCGTGAGTAATAATTTCTGAAGAAATTCAGCACCTTTATATCTATTCTTTATTTAATAAGTATATTAATACACTTCTAAAAATATGTAAATAAAATATAAAAAGTTTAAATGAACTATTCCTTAGAACGTGGATATCCAAAAGATTTAAATTGGGATTACATGTCATTAACGATAATAAATTAAGCAGATGCTTTATTAATTCCAATGAATTATAAAGATGGCAAATGGTTTAGAAAACATTACAATTGGGTTTCAAGAAAAAAAAAGTTAAATAATGCAAGGGATCTAACTGATGCTACTTTCACATAACGGGTGATAAAAAAATCGCTTCTACAACATTAAAAAAATTATTAATTTTACTATTAATTCGGCTTATCTATTACACATCTAAAATATATACATTTAGCTTCCATTTCTTTATAGACATTGCTTTATTTTACTTTTAGGAAAAAAATATATACGTATTTTACAAAATAATAAAAAATTCAGTCACAGATAGCACATAAAGTGTGACGGATCAATTCACAGTTAATTCTGTTTTTTTTTAAAAATAAAAAAATAAAAGAAAAAGAAAAGAACACATTCCTGTGAAATATTTATCATCCATTTAAAAAAAGAAATTCTTTTCGTTGAATTGTAATACCGGTATGCTGATAAAATTTCTGATTGCCACTATTCTATCGGCAACATATTATAATTGTCTATGACTGATATGGTCAACAGATGCTAGGTAAAAAATAAGAGTGAAAAATAAAGGTTAGAAAAAAGACAAAAAAATCTGTAGATAAAGCATTTCTGAGTTTTATCGGAGCAGTAAAAATGATATGTCAGGCGATATTGTTGCCTGGAGCTGGAACATTTTATTCCTTACAGTTTATGTTATCTGATGGCGTAAATTTTTATTTCACCAGCAGTTACCTAATAGAGATTTTATCTATATCTTTGTTTGTCCGGAAGCGAAATGGAACTTAAAAAATGGAAAAGTTCAGACAGCAAATAATAAGAGGAAATAATGGAAGGTATAGGAAAAGAAAAAATATATATATTGTAATCACCTGTTTATGTTCTGCTCTGCATTTATTGATATGAATAAGCACTTCCATAGCTTTATTGTTGTTTCTCTGGTACTTGCAAATTGATATTTAAAAGTATCTGTTTGTATGTTTTAGCTCTTTATATACTAAATATCTTTAAAATTTTTAAATTTCTGCTATTTAAATATTCTATTTTGAGGTAAATAACCTGTAATACAAATTTCATTATAAATCACGAAAGTCATTAATTACATATAAAAAATTTGGAACTTCTGTAATTCGAAAGAATTTTAAGGATTGATTTTCAGATAATAATATTGTATTATTTAGTAATATTTTAAATTTGAATAATAACGTGGAAGATCTAAAAAAATAAGCATTATTTTTGTCAAATAATTTTCTACATAAATTTATGGAGAATATAAGAAAATAGAAAAAAATTGTAACTAACCAAAATGCATGACAAATATATATTTTGCGAATGTAAACAACTGGACAATTTTCAATTCTCTGGGCATCCATATTGGCCTTACTTCATCTTGTATACTTTGCTCTATCAAACTTCTGAAGAAAAGTAATATTGAATTGCCATCCAAGAATTGAAGAACGATATTCAACGTCTCAAGTGGTCACAAAGTGTTTAAATTAAAACGATCGCGTGCGAAAATTGATAAACTTATAAGTTCAGTAAATTAGTAAAGCATTAATAATCCACCGTCTTAAAATTTTTTAAAATATTTTTCAACATCATATTCTTATACATTGTATTACCTCATTAAAAAATAGGAAGAGTAATTCATGAATCTCATTCCGAAACTGTAATTTATAAATGGAAAACCATGGAGAAATAACTCTGTGGTTATTCGAGAGGTATCTACAAAAAAAGTATTCTTTAAGTTCTAGATTTTTCCTGGAGGAAATTGTGATCAAAATCATTTAGATCAAATAATGATTAAAGCTCTGAAGGAACATGATGTTAAAAATTTTAGTTTTTTGCCAACTATTTGAAAGTTTTAAAGTGTTTAGATTTCTTTTGTTGGCGAACAAGAATAAGAGGAATAAATTTAGAAAAATTGTAGACATATTAAAAAAAATATTTATCCGAATAATATCTCCCGAAATTGGCTAAAAACTTGATTTTTTTTGCCAAAATCAAGGTTTTTCCAATTTTTTTTTCAATGAAGAGTAAGTAAACTTTTTTTAAAAATACGATATATAAGGTTTAACGCGTTAAGAAAAAAAATATCTGTGACATGCAAAATATAGGTATCTCAGATTAAAAGTAAGATTGTCAGTTTTTAATGACATGAAGGGCAATTATTTTTGCTAATGTTTCTCGTAATAATAGAAAATAATGAAAATTCATAAAAAGTGTAGTTTTAAAGAAGAACGAAAAATAAAAAAATATTATATGTATGAATCATACATATTGAAATGACAAACACATTCTTATATTGATGTAGGAATGCAATGTAAAAAATGTTGATTAACAATAAAAATAAAATTACATTTGTCATGGAAAACTTAGTTCTTTCGGAATTCCAACTGTTTTGAAACCAGATGCCCTTACTTTCAACCTATCAAGTTATTATAATTTTTTATTAAATGTTTATATAAGCTTCCATTGCACCTTTTTTTTTACTCTCTCTCACTCTCTCTCTCTAAATATATATAATTTCCAAAATGTACAAGACATTTATTTATACTTCCTCAGTTATTGATTATTTTATTTAAATAATAAAATGAATAAAAATAGGATCTAAAGTATGCTCTACCAGACACTAAATATGGGAAAATTCTAAAATTTGAGAAAACTGTTATGCAATCAGGAACAAAAATTATGGCAGTATGTAAATGTAAATTACAGCTTTCGTATGAAAACGTATAAAGAAATTTAAAATAGGAAAATTTTTCTAAAATATAAAAACTAAATTTAAATGCTGTCAAACACTAGGGAGTAATGTGTAATAAATTTGATATTTGTAATGTGTAATAATTTTGATAAATTTGATATATTATGTTTAAAATTAGTAAAATTAGTGTTAGCTCTTAAAATTTGAGAAAATAGCCATGGATGCGTTAAATATAAAATCAATGTCTCTATAAAATGTATGGTTTAACATTTCAAATGATGTGTTAAGGAATTTTTTATATATAATAATATGCTCTGTAGATACGGCGTTTAATGTAGAATCGTGCACCCACGTATTATTCCATTTAGGGAAAGCCACAAATTTTAAATAATGTTGTTAATCCTTTGAAATGATAATGAACAAGTGTCACAAAATTTTTTTCAATGTTTCAAAAATGATCCAATGTATAGGTGAAAATGAATGTATAAATAAATAATCAGGTAGCAAAATTAACTTCACATCATTAAAAGTTAATTTTGAGACCAAGGATAACATAAATATTATTAATGGGCAATCTATAATAATAATGGAACCATCTCTCACCTACAGTAAACAAAAACTAGAGTTGGTTATTGGAACAGAGATTAGTGATATATAAAATTTTAAAATTCAAACAATCATACTAATTGTAGAAGGAATTGTGAAATTCATTACAAATGCTTACATATATATAAGTTCTGGATTTCAAAGAGCGATATGAATTTATTCGATGAAATTTGCAAGTGATAGAAAATACCGTCCAGAGTTTTCAGCGAATTGTCACTTTGCATCTGCAACAAAAATGATTCAGGAATATACATAAAACAAAATTTTATGTTTTTAGGGATAAAATATTCGATACTTCTGCATATTGAATCGTATCTATACTATTTTAAACACAATTCATTTTTTTAAATTTTTAATTTTCTTTCTCTTATTGCGAAAATAGGCTTAATTTCACAACATAAAAAAATTAGTCTAATTACCATAATTCGATTGTGGAATAGTTTTTATTTGAATCTATTTATTTATAATAATAAAAAACAGTCTAGAAGGTAATAATTAAACTTCATTTTGCGAAAAAAAATCATAATTTTATTTCTAATCCAGGATACCGAAATTTTAATGATTCAAACGTGATTGTTTTGCTCTTAATTAACGCTCTAATCTTTCGTCTTTGTACTTGATAGTAAAAATTTTATTTTATTTTATTTCTATAATGTTTTTGACAAAATCTATGATTTAATGATAAAAAATTTGACATTCTATAAGAGATTCAAATATTTTCTATTTAGCTAAAAAAATATTTTGGTAATTATGTGATCAAAAGGACGACTTTTTATCGACTTCAAATTAAAAATTTCAAAAAAAAAATGTTTTTTGAGATACATTTGTCTATGCATTCTATCTTTTACTACACTACCAAATGTCTTCATTTGCCAGCAAATTATTTCACTGATTTAAGAAGCTTTCATAGGTAAAATATTCGTCTCAGAATTATTTTTTAATCGCATAGAAAATTTATTTAATGATTTCAATCTGAATGAATGCAACTAATATTTTACGTTAAATACTTCCAAGTAAAATGTATGAAAATTATTTCATATGGAGTTGACATGTAGTTCATATGGTGTTTGACATTCGAAATTTAAATAAAAAATGTAATATACTTCCAGATATTTGTAAGAAATAACAAGATATTATGGTAACATAGCCATTTTAAAACTCTAAGAATGCATCTTGAATATTTGATACTTGATTAAAAAAGTGGTATTAAAAATTCCGATATTAAATAGAGTTCTATTTAGCTCTATCAATAGATATGACGGAATTAATTTTTCACAAATCCCTGAATCTTGTTCTGGAGAAATTCCAGATCTGTATTATCTGAAAATTTTTATTTAAATGATAAGAATGAATTTATTTTAATGCATGTTTCTTAGAAGGTGGATTTTTCTCAGAGGGCATAGCGATATTTATTCCTTGAATGTAATGAGAAGTTAAAACTGAACTGACTATTTCTAGTTTATATACTACTTAGTTTTCAGGAACTCAGCGATAAATTTGAAGTACATATATTTTTGAAGTTCCTTAGATTGATTTTGAAATTATAATTTTATTTAAATTTTTTTGCAGTTTTGAAAATTTAAACAGAAATTCATAGTCTATTGCTTCTAAATACAAATCTCAAATACTTTATTTATATAATCAGAGCTTACAATTTTTTAAAAATTTATCTTGAGTTTTTCCATATTATTAAAAAATAATTTTATAATTTACATTCTACTGATTTCCTGATGTGTTTACATTTTGAAACATCCCATACATGTGTGCCCTAGATGATACAGCAATATTTCCGAAATTAATTCTTAGTCCATCAGAAAATTGTATGTCTATCCATTTACCGCCATCTAGCAATGAATCTGGGAATAATTGGTAAAGAAATTTAAAATATTAATATTGATTAAGTATAAATTAGAAGGCAATTTTTTCTGTACACAAAATAAAAATCGTAATTTTCAGTATATTTTAAAATTAAAATAATATTGATCGTTTTATTATTAAAAATATTTTATTCATTTATTTCAAAATGTAAGTATTCTAAAGTAATTTATGAAGATATAAAGTTGATTCCAGAATTATTAAAAATTGAAACTAGTTTTTATTCAGTACTTTGGATGAATAACACTTATTCCAAGATTTTACATTAAGACAAAATGAGTGATGAGTGAATATTAAAGTGGAGCCATTTTTGTATTTCAAATATACATTCACCAAGATCATTATTATCTAGCATCTCTATAGAATTTAACATCATTATTAAATAAAGATCTTAGCAATGCTTTTTTCTTTATGAAATCAATTTTGTCAGAATATAATTTTTAGCTACAATCGTACAGAAATTCAAAACTGTACGAAATTGCTTTCAGAAACTTCAAATAATTTAAAATGGCATGTATTTTTGAATTCAATAAAACTGAAAATTCTCGGTTGCGACGCAAGGACTTTTTTTAAATAATTAAATAATTAGAAATTTTTATAAACATATTTTAATATGTTTCTCTTAAACAGTATTAACTTAATAAAAATTAAAATTCCATTAATCAAAACCAACAACAATAAGTTCAATCGAAAGTAATATTTCAGAGTTCCCGCATAGTTTTTTGTTAGATTCAGTCAAAAAATATAAGAATGTGCGTAAAACATACAGATCTCAATTTAATAGGAAATCTTTTTCCATAAAAATAAAATAAAAAACAAATAATACAAATTTCTGTATTTGTTTCTTATTTTTAAGCAAATGTTTCAAATTAATTAGAAAAATCTCTAAATCATAATTTAAAGCGTTTTTTTAAATAGTTTCATATTAAAAATATAAATTCCTAAAAATGAATTCAGATATTAAGATTAACTATATTGTTTAAGCAAAACTTAAATATTCTTTTGTAATCTATCGTATTAAAGATAATTTATATTTGTTTTGGTTTTTCAGCTATATACCTAGCCAATTAAAGAACAACGATTATACTGCTTAAATTTTTCTTGCGGGATAAAAAATAGCACTACATTATTGATAATGAGAGCTTAATGTGTTTTCCCAAAGTGCAGAATGGCATTAAAATGATTTTTTTAAAGACGTCACTTATTTGTTTGAAATGATAAATAATTAACTTAGCCGCCAAATGAATAAAAATATATCTCTTAGCGTTTAATTTAACTTTTAAATATTTAAAGATAAATTTCATTTTATGATGCTTAACAATTTTATCTTTTTTGTTATTCTATATATCATAGCTCACTCTAATTTTCAGAATTATTTTTCATCCAAAAAAACATCATTATATAAAATTAAATCTAGCTGCAAATAAATTTTGCCAATTAATTTATACCAAGGGAAAACTTTATGACTTTCCAAATAATAAGTTTTCATTTAAATTTAAAATATTTTTTTCTGTAATAGAAAGATCTGTATTTTATAAAAGAAATTAAGAAAGTCATCTCATTTTATCATTTTCTGACACTTCCCAAAATGCACATAAAAAATTAATAACAAAAATAAACAAAATATTAATTTAGTTCAAGTTAAGATTCATCATTTCTGAATTATAAATACTATTTCATAAGCAAAACGTAATGACAGTTGAATTTTCAAATGACAGCTTGAAAGTAAATTATATAAAATGGTTTACATATTAAAGTATACTTTTGACAGAAATAATTGTGATCTCGGTTTTATGCCGTCGTACATTTCAAAATTCATTTCTATTTATTTTCTTTTCAGAGGGTTTTAAAGTTGTATGTTATATTCATATTTAATGTTCTTGCGATTGTTTTCTTTTATTTCACGTCAAAAATACGTTGAGCATTTTAAATAAATTATGAATGTTATGTTATAGCGAAACCTACACTTTGGTGGTTTTACAAATGGCATTTCGAAAGAAAAATATGTTGCATTATTAATATTTAAATATATTTTCACTTGAAGTAACTGAGATTACGAATTATGTCATTGTATATTTATTAATTAATTATTACGTGCTTTCTTTTCAAACCTCTTTATATTCAGATTTAAAAAGCAATCTATTTAAATTAATATTTTTTTCTCAAAAATAAGTCCTTTTCTTCAACTTATAATGTTTTCTTTCACTTTGGATTTGAATAATAATAAAAAATTTATTATGTGTTTAACAGGCGAATTTTTCCCACAGGATACATCTAATAATGACGCCACATTCAGAAAACGCTACAATCATAAGTTCAAAAAATCTTTCAATGTCAACAAAATTAATAAATTACAATAAGAATGTCAGATTTAGTTTCAAGGTATCAAAAACTCATTTGAACTTTTTCATTAATTCACACTGTTTTGCTGAAACTTAATTTGTCATCATTAAATTTTTTGATAAAAACAGAGTAATACTAATTTTTTCTACTTTACTAGTTCCAACCCCATTTTTTAGTTACATTTTGTAATCATAGTAATTATGTTATGATTTTGTATTTTCAGTATTGAAATATTGAAATCTGCTTTGCAAAACTAATCTTGAAACACATTCTTTGTCAAGTTGAACATCTAGCAACACTCTATAACCACCCTCTTTCCTTCCTATAAAGTTATCATCTGGTGAAAACGATTGATTATCTCATTAAATGGTATTGCCGAAAATTGCATACGCATTTTTATAAAATGTAACTTAAACAATTAAAATCACTGGTTAAAATTTCAAATTTAAATTTATTAATATTGACAATAGTAAAATGCTTACATTTTTGATAATTTTGACCAAAATTTGGAACTTTCAGTATCCTAATTATATACCTACTTTTTTTACATTGATTCAGTGCAGTTAAATTTATAAAGACTCATTTGGTAATCATAATTACAGTAAATGATTAGCTAATAACACTTTTAAGATATTTTATTGTCTGTAATATTAAGTTAATTTTTTGGTGCTGATTGCAAGTATGCAATTATTTTAGTAAGATTTAACATTAAACAAACTACCAATTTATCTTGAAATAAAGTGAAAATTTATTTTCAAAAGTAGTTTGCATTTTAATCTCATATTTCTTTGAAACAATCTCCAATGTAAATACATAATATAACTAAACTGATACAATAAATCAACTTAACCCTGAACAAAATTCAATACAGAAATCAGTAGGTAGGTAATTTAAAATATTTTCGTATTTCTAATTTTAAATGACTAACTTTTTATAAATACTTTATTTTTTATTTTAATTCCTTTATTAATTTCTGTTCAGCTACGTTATTTAACAATTGCATCATGTATAGTTCATTCAAATTATTTTTATGGAATCTTAACATCGGTTTCTACTTAAATTAACTATTAATTGACACTTCCCGTAAATATTTAAAAATTAATAATTCTAACTAATTAATGCATTAAAATAATCTATTAATAAAGTATTAAGCTAAAAATGAATAATCCATTTCTGAGAATCTTATTTGTTTGTAATACCACTGGAATCATAAAACTAGGAAAGACATCAGAACTACAGAAAAACAAGTAGTAAGCGAAAAATACTCCCATTAATAAAGTTATATAAAGCTCGTGAAATAAAGTGTAAAACATTTTCTTCAAATGTGTGTAATGAGCGAAGGAAAGTGGTTACAATACAATACCTTTATACAAAAAACAAAACTAATGACTAGGACTTTAAATACATATTAAATTTGTTCTTATGTTTGACCTATTTAACTTTATTCGAAACGGCAAGTGCATCTTTTGGCATAATGTGATTTTCCGGACCGCCAGTTATACTAAGTGTTAGATATTCGATTGCATTTGATTAAGTGGAAATATTGGAGTAGAAGAAAAAAGTCGTTCTCTTTTCGTGTTACAAAACAATTTCAGAATAGAGTAGGTTGGCAGAGGGGAAAAAAAAGAGGAAGATTGTAAATCATGATGGAATTCAAGAAAAGGAGAACCAGAAAAGATAGGAATACAAAAGAATAATTAGGAGTTGAGAGGTTTATTTTTAATTGAGAGGTTTCAAGCAAAAAATGGACAACTAAAGAATTAAATAATCAAATAACTAAATAATCAAACTTTTTCTCATTACAAACTGTATACGATATTAGCATATATATATATATATAAAATATAGAGTGGTGGCCAAAATTGTGGACACTTTTGAAAATAGTTATATTTTATAACTTTGTATTGTTATAGAAAGTGCTACATTTCACAAAATGTAAACTCTTACACATCAGTTTAGGGAGAATTTAATGCTGATTTCAATACAAAAGGCAAAATTAAAATATTTACTATACAAGAAAAGTTATTCTTACTTTAATCTGAATAACAAACACAGTTATGAAGTGGATTGTAATTTCTAATTTACCTGAAAAATCACTTTTCTTGTTCTGGGAACCAATCAAATGTTACTAACGGCTGACAGAAACTGACATCACGTTTAAAGTTGGAACAGCTCATTATTGTGCTTTTCTCTGTAGACGAAAGATTGTTTTTATTGTAATTTAATAGCAAGTTAGAAGTTTCGTTAAACTTTTTAATATACAGTTAGAATTTTTGTAAGCATTTCTAATATTTAGTCAAGAAGCAATAACATCAAATAAAAGAATATATTGGGCACCTAGAAAGAAAACAAGATTATTGCGACATATGAATGTGGTCTTTCCTATGCTGAAATTAAAAGACAGTTGAATGGTTCATCTGGGGTCCGAAAATTTGGTTTACGATATCAGAAGACAAATTTAATAGAAACAATGCAGGAAATGGCTGAAAAAGATGTACCCCATCTGTTGATGACAGAAAAATACACAGACTAATATCTACAAGATAGAAGAATGCCATCATCGGTCATCAAAGGTGAATTGAATGATGTTAGTATTTATGTCAGATCAAGAAAAATCAGGAGAAGATTATTAGATGTTGGACAAAAAGGGTAGAATTGAACGAAAATGCTTTATCCCAATTTACAGCAGCGTTTAAAAAGATTACAGTGAGCAAAGTAACGCATTAATTGGATAGATGATCAGTGGTCACAAATTATCCGGAGTGATGAAACAATATATTGTTATACGATAATGATGGCGAAAATAGATAAAACATAGATTAGGCGAAAAGCTACATCCTAACTTCATTCAGACAACTATGAAGAACTCAGTTAGTGTTATCATTTAGTGTGTTCATGCAAGTCAGTAGACAATATTGATATTCTTCATGTTATTGACGGGGCATTAAATTCAAGAAAATACATTGACAGTATTCTAGAGCCAAAACATACACTTTCCATCAGTGAACTATTTCCCAACAACGCATCATTTATTTTTCAGTAGGATTCAACTTCTTTCCACGGAGCAAAAATATCGAAAGAGTGGTTTAGTACAAAGAG
>JAPMOR010068518.1:88847-100096 GCA_026543865.1 Argiope aurantia | reverse complement strand
ATAGAAATATTTCAAGAGCAGAAAAAATATATTTTGTTCTCATAGAAAATAATTTTTAATATCATAAATGGTTTTTACTTGTGAGATTTTTTATGATTCTTCTATGAGGAATCATCTTGTCTAAGATTATAGTTACACAAATTTTATTATTCAATAAATAAATTTATAATAGCTATTCTTAAGAATTTAGAATTTAAAATATCAATTCAGGGCCCCGTAAAAATTATTTCAAATTGATTAGAACTGAAATATGAGGTAAAACTACAATATCATGAAAATCATAATATCAGAGAAGAAGGCTTTTTTCTTATATTTCTTATTTGATTGTTTGTTTATTAAAAACTTAGAGAAATTATTCATTTTTTAAACATTTTCTCACATAAAAGGTATAGAGGAAATATTGTAACAGGCAAAAAAATTCAAAACAAAGATTAGGGAGAGATTAAAACATTTTCAAATTTCGTTTCATAATTGATTCTGAAGTCCTCGCGGAATCGGGTATCTGTATAAAACCATTGTTGCTATGAATTGCATTCTTCTGGCAGTGGATATCAGATTTTGAAATTATTATATTAGTGTCAAGAAGAAAATATATTAATATATATGGTAATAGAAAAATATTAATAGATAATTTTATAGAAAGGAAATATATTAATAAGTGACTTAATGTAATAAGAGATATAACCAAAATTGTAACGCAGAACTTTCACAGAAGGGAAATCTTTCGAGCCACATTACTACGATGCTACATTTTCAGTATTCTCTCGATACCATTTATAGAAATGAGAAAGTTAACAATTTTTAGTGGCTCAGTATCGATTAATTAAAAGAAAAGGGCATATCATGTGCATGGAAGATTTAAAAAGAACGCTAATTTAAATTTCTGTCATTCCAGTAGCCAATAAATATTCAATACAGTTTAAGAAAATAAAAGCTTTAAATTATGCTATATGAACATACACAATTAAGGCTGTGTTTCTTCTATCTCCATTAGTGCTTTTGGTGTAAATTAAATAGATAATATTTTATTAGAAAGATAAATTTTTTCTTTTAAAGTTAATTTTAATCTTTTACCTTTATGAACGTCTTTTTTTCTGCTTCAATAATTAAGTTTTAAGAATTTAAATTCTTAACTTTAAAGATAATAATCAATATTTTTAAAGGCTTTGATTTCAAGAATTTCTCAATGAATGACATTTCTACATAAAATGAAATGTATCAAATTGTGCTACCGTTACAAATTTTAGCATAATAAATCAATTATATAAATTTATTATCTTAAGAAAAACATTCACTAATTAGTATTTGTAGTATGTTGAAATATGTAACGATACTGCAAGTGCAAAATAATGAAGTAAAGAATAAATGTGGTAGTAAAATATCAACATTTATTGAAGAATTTCTCTATTGGATTAACACTAGAATAAAAAACTTATTTTTATTGTTTGTTTTCTTTATTTCACGACATATTACAAATAAATATTTAATTTTAAGTGACTTCTATTAAATAGTCATTCTTCCATTTTATCTTTAAAACAAATCTGGCAGAATCTTGACAAAAATAAACTTATTCAAATCACAAAATCTGATTTTGTGTAGATTTTATTTTTAGAATTCGATAAAAAAACTGAATGGAATATTTTTAAATGCAATCTTTGTTTGAATATTAGAATATTAGTGATATAGCTTCGAATAAAGATGTTGTTATTTTTTGATTAAAGCTTACACAGTTTTCCTTCCTTTCAAGTTTAAGAATATTTGCGAATTATTTATAATTTTTAAACAGTGAAAACCTCTCTTATGATTCTGATGCTTAGTTTAGTTTAGTTATATTAACGTCCTGTTTGAAGCAACACTTGGGTTATTTTGGGACGGACCTCGTAATTTTGAACTGCGATCAGATGACGTGGACGACACCTGATCTGGCATCCCTCTCTCCACACCACACCACACCAGCGGGAGGACGTTTGGTCAGGACGGATTTAACGTGCAACAGACCCCCTTACACGACAGTTCTTCGGTGGAATCGGGTGGAAGCCGAGACCTTACCACCAGGCCACCGCGGCCTATGATTCTGATGCATACAGGCAGATACATAATTACGTACAAATTCTATTTCTTTATCACTTTATCAATCATTTCATTTCCCTGCTCTATTAAATCATCTTGTGTGTGTGTGTGTGTGTGTGTGTGTGTGTGTGTGTGTGAAATAAATATAATGTGTAGTTTAGAAGTTTACTTTATGTGTACTTTATGAGTAGTTTTTGAGTCAAATAATAACTTAATATAACGAATTAATTTCATCTTTTCAGTTTCGAAAGCCTTTGTATGACGTTCGAATATTATTAAGGTGATTTATTCATTAGATATTTTTTGTGTTTCTAACGGAATGTGATAAACATATGTTTTGTAATAGTTTGTAATGGGTGTATGACATTCAGTTTTCCATACATCTCAAAAATTTATATTTTCCATTCACACTTATTGAATCGTAAGATTTTTCAATACTGAGATATATTCAATATAGTACTTAAATATTCATCTTAAGATAAACCATGGTGTTTAATTTCTTCTTCTATTCTTCAAGTTTTTCTTATTTAAATTATGAAAAAAGCGAATAGTTTTCTCCGTTTGGTTTCATTATACGCTAACAGAACGACGGGAAGTTTAATTATACGCTTAAGAGATTGTACTTATATTTTTCAATTTTGCTCTTACAAACGGTGAATATTCGGAAACCATCACTTTATTATTTTTCAAGCTGTTTACTACATTCCTAAATTTAACGCTGAAAATAGTGAATTTCTATCACTTTTAGTACTTTTTAAATTCCTTTTTTAAAAAAGATAACTCATTTTTATGTTATTATATACACTTCCTCTCATTCTTGTTATTCATCTTCTACCGAACAATGAATATAATTTATATCTTTTTTATAAAATAAAAGAATGAAAAATGATATTTTTTAAAAAGTAATAAAAGAGTAAATGGATTGAAAGTGGCAACTTGTCTTTCTTCAATTATGAGCTCTTACCTTCCTTTCAGAGCTTTGTGTCCAATGTTCCATGAAAGCGATCATAATTGTTCTCTAAATGATCTTTTCGAATTATATCAAATAAAGCCATTGGCAAAGCCCACCGGACTTTCTTTTAATCGGCTAAATAGCAGTTTCTTTTCATTCATGGCTTTACGTCCAATTTATTTATTTCTACTTGCAGCTAGTTCGAGAAAGGAAGAAAGTATCAAAGCATGGCGGGTAATAATATAAATGTGTCAATGACACCTTTTTTCGATTTTATTGATGTTGCTAATGATAAATTTTCTTACATTTTATCATCCAATAAGAAACGATTTTATGTAGATTATTTATCAAAATTTAACAGTAAAACTTTTATTTAGTTAGAAGTTAGTTTAGTTATTTAGTTAGAAAAGTTTAGAATATGAAACACAATTCAAAAATTGATATTGATTGATATATATATATATATATATATATATATATATATATATATATATATAATTAAAAAAATTATCCATGTTTTAAAGTTTTAAATGATTTATGATATTAAACAATTATTGGAATGTGGTTTTATCAAAAGTCTTTAAAGACATTTTTTAAGAATATATATATATAAAATGGCATACCCATTTATAACGTAAGGGCGTCACTATATATGATAGCTTTATTATTATACAAAAGCAGATTAATATGTTGAAATAATTAGTAGAAATTTGATTATTATTTGTATTTATTAAGCTAAATCACAGTATAGAAAACGAAGTTAAGAATTACGCTAACGAATTCATTTTTGGTCTACAAAACGCCGGGCTTCTACCCATTTTAAAGAAATTACTATACAATCCATATTTAGTCTGTTAACGCAATACATTCCTCAACCAACTAGCGTTATATTATAAATCCATATAAAAATTACTATTATAACTACTATTTGTGAGATACTATTTTTTTCTAAATTTTTTTGAACTTAAGAGAACTAAAAATTAGAGATTTTTTTATTAAATTATCAATTTTAGTTTAAGTTAAATATTCCTTTAAAGCCAAATAAACTACCATTCCTACACGAAAATCGTTGAAAAATTAGTTTAATCTTTTTTCAAAAAATCAGTGTATGGCGCACAATAATGAACTTTACAAAAAATTATCGGAGCCACGAAAGAAATATTTGAAAGAAAGAAAATCTTCTTACATAGATTATATGTATCAAAATTTCATCTATTTAGATTCATTACGAATTCAAACCTATATTTAAAATAGAAATGCGAGATAAAAGAAATACACACGCACACACACACACACACACACACACACACACACACACACACATATATATATATATATGTGTGTGTGTGTGTATTTCTACACACACACACACATATATATGTGTGTGTGTGTGTGTGTGTGTGTGTGTGTGTCTGTGTGTGTCTGTGTGTGTGTGTGTGTATATTCAAGTATGGAAGCTTTATTCGATCCATGATGAAAATATTTTTGAAGTTATCTTCAAAATAAGGAGAAATTGAATAAGCAATTAGAGACCAATTATAAAAGATTATACATTAGAAAAGTCATGTAAATAAATGTTTTAAAACTAAATATTGAACTCCAAAAACTTTAGTTCTAGGGAATATAATTGAAAAATTTTGTAGTAGTTCTAAAAGTTTATTTTTCTTATTCATCAATAAAGTCTTCTTTCTAGTTTCATTATAAATGCTCATAACTCAAGTAGCAACTCCAATATTGAATCCGAAATAAATTGCCAAATTTCAGATGTTTAATCTTTTGCGCAAAACTCTTACACTTTCAAGCACTATTAAACCAGACTGCAACTATATATCTTGATTTCATAGAGGATTTCAAAATAATGTTTTATTATAAAAAATATTTAATGACTCAAGAGTTATGAATACATGTTTAAATGAAATATTATATTTAAAATTGCTAGCAATGCATATTCTTTTAAATACATCACATCAAATATTTTATCAAAAAGTTCTTGCTGTGAATTATTCCTACTTAGATACACTAACTTAATTTTTTAAATAATCTATTTTTAGTGTTACTAATTTAAATATCTTAGAAGTATTCCCTGGATTTTGAGAATTTCTTAATATTTTTTGCTTCATTATTCAAAATAATATGCATTATTGAAATTAAATATTTTCATTATTTTGCCAATTATTTAGTAGGTTTCTTTGAATTTTGAAGTCAAAGGTGGAAGGACTCTGATTAATGCCTGTATAGGTTAGTAGATGATTAAGAAAGGGAAGTTGCTTTAATGTGGAATTGGAAAACTAGAATATCTGGACAATTATTTTTTAATATTACAACGACATTATGAAACATGACTCTGTTAGGATGCTTCATGTGCACAATGAATGAATCACATGTAAGATTATACTAATAATATGATTTTAATGTTTTATATTACTAATTAAAAATATTTGAATGCCGGATTCATGGATAATAAGAGACTAACCACAAAAAATATTTTCCGAAAATTAACTGGTTTTTTAGTACATAATATAAAATATTTAGAATCATATCATGATGGATAAAGTCAGCGATCAATAAACAACGAAGTTTAGCTGGAATATCAAGGAAAATATTATTTCCACTGAAAACCCAACAAATATTGTACCGATTCTATAAAAATATAGAAATATTATACAAAGCAATTCAAAGTTTCAAGATTTAATCTGTGTAGCTTTTAAAACAAACGCAATATAGTAGTTAAGACATAATTTTGCGTTGAAATTCTGAAAGTGTGTTTATAATGCAAACATTTTACAAAAAATATATTTGTCTATCTGCATTGTCGCATTTCCAAGAAATAGCACCCAAATTTTCAATACATATAACAAATACACATTTCGATAAATATTCTCCTTACAAATATATATTTTTATTTATTTAAGCTAAAATATCTAACAATTTATGCAATTTATTGTTTATCTTATATTCATTTTAATATAAATAATATCCATTTTATAGTGCTCGTTTATGTTATATCCTATGAAATAAAGCCCATTTTATATTTTTACTATGCTTTCGTTGTATCCAATCTATAAACGCTGGCTCTTATTATAATATATTGCATTTAAGATAAATATTTTCAAAATGTAAGCAATATTAGAATTTTAGAATCTATCATATTAAACGGATTAAACAAGTATAGAAATAAATCTGATTTAAAATTAAGAATACCTGCATGGAAATCTAATTTATTTTTGTGCTTAACTGAGTAGATTTCTCAATACAAAATTGCTTTATAACAACGGTATCCTTTGTTTTATTCAATTCCATTCGTTTCAATATCCCCCAGCTGAAATTATACGTTTAAGATATTTTCTCTCATTTATCCGAGAGCCATTTATGCTTCTTCGTTCGTTTTGTGCAGAACTTTGATAAATAAATGTTCTACAAATAAAAATTCATATTGTAGAGAATGCGTGCTTTTTTTTATAATCAAAGCTATAAAAAAAACCTAATGTAATTTCCTTGCGATAAAATATCAAACTTTTCTCCCCTACAAGAATTCCGATTTTTTTTTTTCATATCTTAGAATTGAGGATATTTTTAAATAAAATAAATTAAGCTAAACTTCTCCATTTCCATCTGAAGAATTTAAATATTTGTCATTGTTATAACAAAGGAAGCAGTTTAGATCAATTGAAAATTTCATTCGAATATAAATATTTTAGAAAAAAAAAACATATTTCGAAGAATTAAAACAAAGAAAAATACATTTTATTTGGCATAAAGGGAAAATCTATATTAAAAATGAAAAGAAATCTGTAATTTTATTTTAATATATTTTTTAGTCATGCATATATTATCTTTGAATTTTTTAATATAAGTTAAGTTGGGAAAGAACTTTTTGATCCAATTATAGAACTTTAATTTTTCAGCAATTTTGGTAATTATTATAAGCACATTTTAAATTTATTTTATTGTTATTCAGAAAGAAATATTATTCAACTAAAGGAACTTTTAAAAGAAAATGCAATGAAATAGAAGAAAATATTCCAAATATTTGCGCTTAATTTGTAAATGTATTAAAATTATTACTCATCATTGAAATCAATGCTTCTACCGCCAAATTCAGTAAATCCCAATTCGGACTTTACATTACAATATTTGATATATTCTTCCTTTTTCTCAACTTACGAAATCAGATTTTTTTTATCGAGTATATTTGAAAATTATAACTAACTAAAATAACAGAGCCATTTGAATTTTGATCACCATCACATTACTGCTACCAATTTTTTAAAAATTCAATTCCCATAAAAATTCTTTAAAAAAAATGAAAGATTTTTTAACAGAAATGAATATTCTTATATTAAGTTATTTGATCTACTGACTTATAAATTAATCATATTTGAATAAAATCAAAATTTTAAAAGAGTATTTCCTGAAAACACATAAATAGTATTCTGAAAATAAAAAAAAATAATAATTGATTATAATTTGATAATATTTGGGTGCACTGTTTTGATAAGTAAAATCAAATCATTAAGTCAAATTACCTTGGAAATAATGCATGAAAATAAACACTTTTAAAATCTGTTCCAAGCCCAAATATTAAAGTGCCGTTAAATCAAATTATCTTGGAAATAATGCATTAAAATAAACACTTTCAAAATCTGTACCAAGCCCAAATATTAAACTTCGTTAAGCGATTTACTTTCTATCAATATAAAAATATGGTCTTGTGAATACTTTATCTAATTCCTTTCCACAGGTGGCGAAATATGGTTTAGACTTTTTTCTGATGCAAAGTTTTTCCACTAGAATTAGAATAGGAATAATAATTTTAAAAAGCCACAAAAAATTCCATAAAAAATTATATAGATAATGTTTACGAAAATAAATGTGAAAGTAGCATTCTATTGTAAACATTTATTTTAAATTCAGTTTCACAATTTTTTTTATTTATTGTTTATAGCCAATTCAGTAAAACTGAAAAAAAGGAAAGTGTTTATTTTGATGTTTCTTTTAGATTTTATATGATTAATCCCTTTATTCAAATTTATTTTCTCTAATTTACATACACTTGGAAAATCTTGTTATTTTTCCTAATTAATATTTAAAATATTCGAAATTAATTAAGAAATTCCTTATTTAAGATACGCTGAAAATCAACAGTGCTTAATGTACGATAGAAAGCTTCACCCTCCTCTACATAATTATTCACAACTGTTCCGACATTTTCTGCAAATCTGACTCACAGATGTCGTCATCAAGTGATTTTTATCTGATTGGAATATATATGGATTTGTAGATCATTTTCTAAAGATATGTAATCTTTGGCTTTCTTATTAAAATTCAGATAAATAAAAAGATTACAATAAGTGATTCCAAAAACATAATTATTAGTAAAGATTAATTATTTATTAAATATTAATTATCATATACCAATTTTTAAAATGAAAGATGTGATCACTTATTAGTGAGAAAAGTAAACCCAAGTTCATGGAGGTAAAAAGAAAATGAAGAAAGCACGACTCATCATGATTGAGAAAACAAGTAGAAAAATCAAATAATAATGGATTAAGTAATTTTAGGAAATCAAATGGTTCGAAAAAATATGCATTTGCATAATCTTTTTCTTACGGAACGAATTCTAAATATTGATACCAATCGCAGTATCAGAGTAAATATAATAAAAAATGAATAATAAGAAATGTGCATATTATTTTTTTAAAATTCTCCGAACATTCCTCTTTTTTCAGACGGATTCGTCACTTGAATGAATTTTATTTGAAACTAGCCGCCTTTGGCGACCAGCCGGTTCGCCAGTATTACCTCTCGCTACAATTTTCAATTAAATATTTTAAGTAACTGGTCTCTTAAAGGATTCTCAAACAAAACATTTTTAATATTCAAATTTTGATAGTCATACCAAACTTATACTGTTTAGATCGTTTCGTTCAATTTACTATATATATTTTGCTAATTTGTTGTCATTTCCGGCAAAACTTCAACTTCAATTTAAAATGTAAATGAGGAAATTGCAATTAATATT
Source organism: Argiope aurantia (assembly GCA_026543865.1). Lineage (NCBI taxonomy): Eukaryota > Metazoa > Arthropoda > Arachnida > Araneae > Araneidae > Argiope > Argiope aurantia. Next base: position 91,049 of record JAPMOR010068518.1, on the reverse strand, counting down.
AAGATATTTTTTAATAAAACCAAGCATTTTATTTTATTTATCATCTTTATTGTTATTTATTAATTATTTATTATTATTGAGTGTCAGTATTGCAAACAGAATCGCTCGGTATTTAAGTCTTATGTTAACTACAAAATATTTTTCATAATTTATGTAATATCTCAAACAATTATTCAACAAAAATTTCTGAGATTCAGCATAAAATTCAGTTTTTAGTTTTGCTTTCAAAAGGATTGAAATGAAATCAATAATAATATTTTGTTCCGGCCTCTAAATATATTTCAAAAATTATGAAGTCTAAATTTAATGCAGTAAGGTATCATATTCTGAGAAATATTCTGGACACACCAAAATTTAAATAAATGAAAGAATGTTTCTATTTTCCACGATCAACTAAGACTTATTTATGAAGTTTTAAATGTTAAAAATTTAGAAAATCTCAACATTTTCATAATCTTAAACCAATTAATCTTGAGAAACCTGCGCGCTGATTGGCGTATTTTCTTTGAAGCGATCGATGGAAAATCTAAAATTATCCTTTTTTTTATTGAATAGTGATATTCAAATTTTCATAAATCAGTCAGTTTAAGTGATTGGAAATTAACTCTTAAAAGTCAGTGATTTAGTTGATTGGAAATTAACTCTATGACCACCATAAAATCTGTGCTTTCTCTTGTGGTGTATGTATTCTCCTTGATATCCGCTCGAATAAAACATGACATACGAATGTATTACATAGAACAAAAACATCAAAAGTAAACATAACATTTCAATAGTTGCCAAAAACAAAAGAGAGAAAAATGTAATTGATAAGCAGACGATATTTAGAAAAGTACAGATATTTAGACTGGAAAATGAAATTATCTGAAATTAAAAACACGCGCAGACGATATTTACAAAAGTAAAAATATTCAAACCTGAAAAGGAAAATATATGAGTTATTCTATCAATAAATTCCATAAGTTTGTTTATATTGTCATTATTTTATGAGTCATTAAACATCAAAATGGGTCCGGGACTAAATAAACACCCTGTATAGAGAGTGTAAAAGATCATAAAATAATTTTTCTTGAATTTATTTTTTAGAAAAAATAATATTTCATATTTGTTTCATTTCCTACAGACACGTGCCGAAAATTATATTTTTTCAGATTTCACTTCCAAAAAGATTTAATTTATTTTTTATTGGGGCTTTAATCAATGTGATGGCAACACTTTGAAAAAAGCTAATTTTTTCCCATGAATGCGAAACGTGCTTAATCTTAATTTTTATTTTTTACGAAAAAAATTATTGAAAAACATAGTTAAAATATTTATTTAAAAATTCATTAAAAATAGAAATTTAATTTTAAGATTAAAACATTAGTATCATTTAAAAGATAAATTTTTGATCTTTAACTTCATGTAAAAATCTTTTTTGTGCGGTAATATTTTCGGAAGTTATAGCAGAAACACGTCAAAATTTCGCTTAATTTTTAAATATATAAAATTCTAGTTAAAAATTCGTAAAAATAACTCCCAGGTGCACATTCCAGGCCTCCAAGTTATACACGTGCCAAATTTGGTAGCTGTAGGTTGAATGGTCTGACCTGTAGAGCGCCAACACACACACACACACACGCATTGAGCTTTATTATAAGTATAGATGAAGTAATCAGAAAGCTTTTACAGCTGTTATTTTCAGATATTTGCTATTATTATGGTTGTAAATATCAATACTAATCAAGCAGAAAAAAGTACAAATTTCAATTAAAAAAAGACAGTAGATTATGATTATTTTAATGTTTTTAAAATTCTAATAATTTAAAGAATTTAAATATTTCCCCTGTTCACTTCAGTTTACATAGGTTATAAAGTTAATAGGTTAATAGAATCAATTTGAATTAAAAGAAATTTTTGTTTCAGTCCATTACCTTATATTTAAAACTATATTGTATTCAAAGGATTCTGTCACTTATATTCTCGCACAAACATTTTTTAAGTATATTTAAATACTAAATTTGCAAAACGCTACTCATCTCCTAGCTAGGTACTCTAAATAATTCATTATAATCCTCGTTAAATAACATTAAAACCGAAAGCTAATCTTAAGGATTTTCACCGCTAATTGATAATACTCATCCGTAGGAAGCAGGTTCCAGCACAAGAATGGAAGTAACTTGATCAACAATACAGGAAATTAATTATGGAAGACCAACACAC
>JAPMOR010068518.1:72321-88747 GCA_026543865.1 Argiope aurantia | reverse complement strand
ATATTTAAGCAACTTATTAAAAGTTAATTTTATTTTAAAAAGGAAATAATAAGATAAATTAACTAAAAAGAACTAATAAGATAATTGATGAAATAAAGTTCTTATTATCTTACCACTAAAAATAAGGGATAGCTATCTTTCCAAAGATACTAATTCAATAATTACACAAATTTTTCCTGAATCTCAGTAAATTTTTCAAAATAGCTTCTACCTTATTGATAACATTACTCTACACTGCAGCCTTGAAATTTGAAAATTATTTCAATTTTCATTAAACATTAATTGCAGAAAACAAAAGAAGATAAATCTTCATTTTGTAATTTACAAGATGAATGGAAAAAGGAAGGCAAAATAATAAGAGATTTAGAAAACAGATTAAATGAACAATTACGTTTTCAATAGCTTTAGGATGTCATGGAAAGTACGCCAATTAGAAATGTTTATGTTCACAATAAACAGAATTTAAATAACTCAATTCAAATGGCAGTGCTTTATTATCGGACAGTTTGGCGGAATTATGGACATGAAGTGAAATCTAAAAGATTTATCTAAAATCAATTAAGCAATGTTCCTGGCTTATTAAGTTAGTTGCTTCAATGAACATATTTTAATTTCAACACGAAAAAATGTAATTTAAAGTTTAAAAACAGGCAAAAAATAATTTCAGAAAAGCCCTGTAATTCAAAAAATAAATAAATAAATAATTCAAAAATGCGATATTATTAAATTATTATCCTTAAACAGATAACATTATTTTATAAAACTGTAAAAAACTAATATTTTATCCAATAATGCTTTATGAAAAAATGGCACAAAAATGGCAATTTTTTAAAATTAATTACAATTCTTTAATTAATTTTAATTAATTGAAATTAAAATTTAAATTTCTAAAATAATGCTCCAAAAGGCAAATTTATATCCTTCAAGTTGTAAGTGAAAAATCTGGTTGCTGTTATCAAATGGTCTGGCCTGCAGAATTCCCTACACACAAACACTCATACGTGCAATTAAAGTCATCTTTATTAGTAGTAGAGGTAGTGATAAAATTTTGTAGGATGTTTGTGATAAGCAAGGCGCAGAAATACACAAGCACCAAAAAGGAAGAAAAAAAAGAAAAATAAAAGAACCTCGTCAAGCAAAGTAACATATTATATTAAAATTTAAACAAAGATTTTTTTTATTGAAACACAAGGAAATTCAAAAGAGAGATTATTCAAGATGATTCAAACAATAGTTTTTTAATGTCAAACTAACTATCGGTCTCTTTTGAATATCATTAATGTTATACATTCATTACCAAAGAAGTCGTAATTTTATATAAAAGGCAAAAACAGCTAAAAGTATAACTAATACCAATGACATATACATAAAACTATCACAGCCTTTTAAAAATAAATATATTCAATTTAACAAAATAGTCTAATTTTTAAGGGAAATCCAAATAAAAAAGTTTAAATTAAAATAGCTTACATTTTTGTGAAAATCAAATTTATATTTTATCAGTCCTCAAAATGTAAGATTAATAAAACAGAAATATCATTTCTCTATCATCAAAAATTATGATAATTAGTTAACAGTAAATCATTTCGAAGCGGTTCTTTCGGTTATGAAATTTAATAATCCGTCTTAAAAAATTGAAAATTAATTTATTTATTTCTACCTTTAACAATCTCCATTTCTTCTAAATTACATTCTGTTAGAATTCTTAGCTTACATTTATCAAATGTATTTCATTTCTTTAAAATTAAATAATGAAGAAAATGTAATTTTCTTGTATGAAAGAAGGCATTTCCTTCAGATATTTAAAATTTATCATCATTTCCTTGATTAAAATGCTCCAATTTTATCTTAATATGATAGTTTGATTAAATTCTTAAGAAATCTAATCAATTTTGCATAGATAACTTTCGAAAATATGACAGCTAATGCCTTGCGATATTTCTGTCGAAAGATTGAAATTAATCTCCCAATAACGATAATCATAGTAGTAACTGAATTTCTTTTTGAACATCAGTAATTAAAAAAAGAGAAACAATTCCATCTTGGAAAATGAATTTTAATTCAAGATGTAGGAGCATTCATTAAAAAAAAAAATTGACCTTTTTACTCACTTTACTTCCTTTTATGTTATTTTACTTTTTTCTTAATTCCAAAAATTCAAGAGCAGGACTTAATCCTAATAAAATCTTTTTCTTTCTGTTATTTTATTATTTTTTGTTCCCTTAGTTTCTAGATTTCCAATAATTAGATTCTCAACTATGCATATCTTTCTTGCTTTAAATGTGTTGCAATTTGTGCTGGATTTCCGAATAGGCAACTGACTTTCAATGCAGAACTAAAGTTCATAAAATGAAAAAATTTTTTAAAGAACATTAGCTTTAGTTGCCAAATAAATAATTCCATAAAAAATACAAATTCTTTGAATTATGAAATATATGATAATATTAACACTTTGTGAATGGTCATTTTCGTTTGTGTTTCATGAAATAGACTCAGTTATTGATATATTTAGAGCCGTCGAATGTTTAAAACACATTTGTACACATATATGAGTCAGACGATTCTATCGAAGCCAGAACAATCAGTACCATTACTCAGTAAGTGATCGCATTTGAAAAGTACGAATAATTATGTTAAAAAATGTACAACTCAGTTACAGATTTGGATTAAAATTTGTTTCAAATATATTAGGGATGATAACATAACACCAAATTTAGATCGAAGTGTTTATTTATTTACAAATGTTTCACAAATATCTGAATATCACTGCAAAAACATTGAATAAAATGTTATTTTTTATTGCATCCTATTTTCGAAGGTCTAATATGTGAATACTCATCAAAATATCAAGCCAAAATTTTAAGATTGTATAAGATTTCATAATTTTATATTATAAAGTGAAATTAAATATTTGATATGGGCAATCATTCCTGTTCTTATTAAACACTAAAATTGACCAACCTATTAAAAAATTCTAAGGAACAGATCTTGCTTTCCAATTGTGATATGATTTTATCACTTAAAATGCATCCGAATAGACAGCCCATTCTTAAATATTCCGTTAAATCCATTATTATACCTGAGAATACAGGTCACATACTCATTCTCATACATACTTATATCCAATGCAGAAGAAATAAATCTTGAATCCAGATTTGGAATGGACAGCTGAATCGCAGAATGAAATCTAAAGCATCAACGAAAGAAAGACTTATTGCTCTCTTTTTTTAAGAGGCATTTCCTCTTCTTCTCCAACCGAATAATAAAAAGAGGCATGGACTACTGTCGATATAATGTGATTTTCCGGACCGTCCGGCATACTGATTGCCGGATATTCGATTGCATTTGAATTGCATGCGAATACTGAGAAGGTATAAAAACAAAAAATGCAAAGCTCCTTCATATAATAGATGTTGGCAGAGTGATGATAAAACTGGGAACACAGCCCTGGAAAGAAATCTTCGATATAAAATAAAAGTGAGAATATACGAAAATGGCAATTGATCTGGTTGTATTGCATGATTCTTTTCAAATATACTGAGTTACTGAGGCCTTTAAAATAACTGATATAATACTGCATTCAAAAAGTTTAAGAATTTAATACTTTAAAAATTAGTAGTTCTATAATCTGTTTATACCTTGCAAAGTGACAAAAGTGATCCCATTTTGTCATCGCTCATATGTAGATGTAAATGAGAACTGCCAGCACGTTTTTACTGCTTTTCTTTTTTCCATTCATTCTGTTGTTGAAATTCGGTGAACAAACTCTTCATTTGAGGAAATGGTCATATTAGGCGGGATCCAAAGTATTAGTTGATGTTTTAAAGTATCGGAATGCGTTTTTTGCCGAGCAATTTGATACCAGCAGGGATATCTGAATAGTCATCTTTTCGTGAAGAAGAGCATAACTTGATCGTCCCTCGGAATTTTTGAATTCTTGTAATCATGATCTACGAACACGAGTTGTGCTAATACAAAGTAGATAATACTTGTCCGCACTTGGATATAGTAGGAGGTCCAGGTCTTTCTTTTTGTGAAGGGTTATAATTCATTTACTTTTTTTTGGAAATATTGGAAACACTCGCATGTTTTAAATTAACAGTATTGCTAATAAATAACAACAGTAATAGCAATAGTAATAATAATAGTAATGAAAGTAATAGTAGAGGTAATGTTAAATAATAGCAGTAATAGTAATATTAACGTAACAGAAGAATAAATACGCAATGGAAGTTGAAAATTTTAAAAGTTTAGAGTTCTTTTTTTTTTTTTGCTTTTCTTGAAAGATGAGTAGAACGAATACTTCAAACGTCAAGAAATTTCCTTTTAAAGTAGTTTTGATGACTTCTTGTAATAAGACTTTTCTGAATTTGGGAGAAAAAAAGAAACATTTTTTTATGATTAACTTTGCTGTTTCTTAACACAATTATTCAAGAACTAAAAACATATTAATAACTAAATTCGATATGCAATTTTAAAATTTTTAATCTGAGCTTAACTGAAAAGACAAATATTTAAATTGACTAGTTAAGATCAACCAAACATCATATTTACTTAAAATATATGAATGTAGTTTAGTAAATTTTGTGACTGACAAAGCAAAATAAATGTATTGAGAAATAAAAAAGTAATTTCATCCTCCATGAATTTGTATTACAGAAAGTATTTTGCATTTTTTACTTTTATAAATATTTTAATATAATGATTCTGATTTTTTTAATATAATTAAATATTAATTTTTCTGGGACTCACAGAAAACAGATCTCCGTCTTTGGTAACCGTTTTGTTTAGTAGTGGTAAATGAATGTATTAATTATTTATTCATCCAACGAAATTTTAGAGTACGATGTTTTCCTATTTTAAAATGCTTTGAAAATAAGTAAAACCATATGTAACAAATGACTGTTTCGTATCAATGGAAAAACCAACTGTGATAAATCGAATTGGGAAAGTTTGTAATCAAATATAAGAGAAATATAAACTACACATATCTCATCTGAATGAACGTTCATTCAAAAGTCTTTTCGGAACAAAAAACGAAGTGTACAAAAAAAAGTGGATAATTATGATATGGATCAACTTACATATAGGGTCAAATAGTAATGAGATTTGGGGTTTGGGAGATTCAACTTAATTCAGTGAATGGAATAATCTTGTTCTTACATGTCAAAATTCTATAATTTTCTATTGCTTTCAAACCGAAAAATGTTAGTGGAAAAAAAACGAAGATTTTTTTTAAGGTACAATAAATATTATTATGTGATATAGAATCAAATAAAATTAAACTAAATAAAAGAAATCCGTACTTCTTGTCCGAAATATAATATTATTAAGATTACTTTCATATTAAAAACATCTTATTTATTTTACCATCTCTTCTTTTATAATTATATTTCGCCATCTTTCTAAATTCAGTATGTTAATGTAAATTGTTAGACATTTCCACCAAATTTTAAATTAGAATAGATTGTCGCTAATTGTTCTGAGTTAGAATAGAACCTGGGAGATTGTGGTTTGCAGCCGAGAAATATGACTACAATACAAAAGCAATTGCTCTTGTAGCATAGCTGTTAACTGCCTTATAAGCTTTCACCACAACAAATTTTGAATATTGCATTTTTTTATAAATACATTTTCAGTTTATTTGAGATAGACGCTAAAATATTACACAATTTCTCAAATAAACTGTCAGTTTCAACAACAAATGAATGGTAAAAAGTCATTTTATTTGTCTTCGCAAATTAAATTTTGAGTTTTAATTAAAATAAAAGAAGGAATATTGTAAAAATAAAATTATTGTAACTTATAACCTAGTTTCTTTCATTTTAAACATATACAAGAAGTGTTTTATAAAATTATATCCTCTGAAATTATATAGAGAGAATTAAAAAAAATAGATTACTTTCAATTAAATCGATAATCTATCCGATAGATAATCTTTCGGAAATGTTCTCTTAGAATACCTATTCCCAAAGAAGTAGCTACGTGGATAATACGACATTATTATGTTAGAGTTCGTAACATGCTTCCTGAAATGCTGAGATTTTCGAAATATGCCACAGATTTGTGTATTATTGAAAATATACAACAATCTTTAATGCAAAGATGTAAATTAAAACTTCAAACATATATTAAATTTTTTCCGTAGAAAAAGAATTAATAATTAAAACTTTAACCCTAACGTGGAATTCTAAAATACTAGATGGCACAATTGTCGTTTCATTGGTTTAGTTTCTTTATCCTTAATAAATAATTGAAAATATATGTATATATCCGCATTTTAAAAGACAATAACTGCCAAATTTGCCTCAGAAATACTCAGGAAAATGGAAGAGTGCAAAAGGATTATTTACAATTTTAAATAATTAGAATGAAACGAAATTTTGATGATTTTTGTTCTCAACTTCCAAGAATATTATATAAAAAATATTTTTATTAAATCATCTTAAAAATCTTTAAAAAATAAATAAGTAAAAAATTTTGAACTCGCTAAAATCAAATTGCGTTTAAAAAAATAATCTCGAAATGCTTATCAATTGAAATTTGCTCTGAGAAACAGAAGACAAAACTTACTGAAAATCAATAAAATAATATGGATTAGAATTAATGTTGAAATACTGTCTCCAAATATGATTAATCACTTAATATCTATAGAGGTAATGGATTGATTATCTATGTGAAAATAATATTGCAAGATTATATGATTGCATTGAATTAATATATTAACTTAATTTACAAAGCATTAGTTTTTTTTCTTCAAATATTAGCATCTAAAATTCTGCTGCATTATTTCCTGGAGTTCTCCTCAGTTGAAGCAAAGTATTAAATGTGAAGATTAAAAGTTTTATTTTTTTCATTCTTAAGGCAGAAAAACTCCGCTGAAACTAATTTCTCAAACTTTTGAAATTCCTGGATTAATGAGGCGGGCTTAAGTTCAATTTCTTGTAACGGTTTTTTGTTTTTGTTTGGCTGTCTAGAAATGTAACGGCAGACAACTTGGATGAAATTACATAGTTCGAAAAAACTGGCTTCAAGTTTCGAAATACTATCATTAGTAAAAGGAAGTCGAGAAAAAAAAATTCTGCAATATTGAGAAATAATTTTTGTGTTTATTACTAAATTGTAAATTCCTCTTTTTCTTTTGAGCCTTTAGTTAGAGAAAATAATTTTGTTTAGCATACAATGATTTTATCTTACATTTCAACCAGGAGCATGGTGTTGTATATACGCAGTTCATCGTGATGAAATTATTTTCATTCATTTTTCTAAAAAAATTAATATTTTAATTATATTCCACAGAACTTCGTAAAAAATTTATTTTAACGAAGTATTTATAAGGAAAAAAAATTGGAATAATTTGCAATATTTGTGTAATAAAGTAAAAATAAGAAATATCAAATCAGGTATAGAAATTTTTATTGATGTAAATGGTACATAAAGGGTGTTTATTCTGATTATGGGATAATGTCTAATTATGCCATAATTGACAGATGGCAGATGCGTATTTCCAATCAGAGAAATGTCTAAATTGAAACAAATAATTATATTTTATGATGTTTAAGGCATCAAATTTGACAATGACAATGATAAAATTATGAATATTATGTTTTCGAATAACCTAGACTCTAATAAGTCATACTAGATAATACATTATTCGAAAACCAGCATTTAAACGCTTTACCTTTGAAAAAGTTTTACCATTTATACCACTCCTCTATTCAAAATCATTTAAGTGTTGAATAGAGTCTGCAGGTTTCAACTAAGTGTACTGACATTGTAATTTAAGAGTTGTAATTTTAAAATAGTATGAAGAGTTTTTCTCAATAATTATTTTACTTTTTAATATAAGAAGTTTTGAGAAAATATTATAAATGTCAAAAAATTCAAACACGAGATTTGACGAATCTCGATACTGCAAACCACTTCATGTAAGAAAAGTACATTTTTGTAAAGTACATTTATATCTGTTTGCTTTACTGTGAACACTTTATTTTTAAAAAAATTACTAGAAGAATAGAATTTAATTCATATAATCATGAACAACTTTGCAGATTCCTGTCACATTTTTAAATAAATTCATTCGCAAGTCTGTTTGGCTGTCTGGTTTTTCGAGAACAAATGAACTGGATAACTACTAATCATAGAGACCAATACAGATAAAATTTAGTACACTAGTTTAGCATCTAATATGTAGATCTACATCAAAATTTCAACAAAATCCGACTAGGAGATTGACAGTATGTCTGTCTGTTTTTTCGAGTGCATGAAATCACAATAGCTCTTAAATGCAATGACTTAAATAAATGAAATTTGGTATGATACTTGATGAATACGATTGTAGTTTAAGAAAAAATTTTGATGACCCTTGATGGCAAGAAGTCTATAACAAATATTCTTTCAATAAATTCAGTATAATTGTTAGATTCACGCCAAGGTTCTTCGTAACAATAGTTTATCAAAGCCATACAATGTATTCGTGAATTTACCGAAGGTACACAATTTTATGATGGTGAACTCTTTATTGGGAAGTATGCGAGAAAATTTAGGGGAAACTATTCTTTCTCGCTTTGAATGATTTTCTTGTAATAAGTAAGTACTTATATTTTTAGTGCATTTATAAAATAATAAAAATAAGTTTAAAATATTCATGCGTTATGCGTTAGAAAATTTCGATACACAAAAAATATAAATATGTTTTCTTAAGTGAAGATCAGGAAGTTATTAGTCAGCGATATATATTTGAAAGTAATGCATTTCACCGAAGCATTTTATTTTTAGTTTTTATGTTTAACTATAAAACTTTTATCTTGTCTATTATTTTTTTTTACAATATTGTTCGCTTTTTTCTATCATATTATTAAGAGGACACATAATTCGTCAAAAAGCTTCCCGTATTATAATCTAAAAAAACTGTATATCAACATTTTGTTTTTAAATTATTGAACAGAATAGCTCAAGGCATAATATCCCATGCAAAATTATCCTTAATTTACATATAAGGTTTAAGCTTTCAAAATATTAATAACTTTTCCAAGTTATAATTAAATTATGTATAAATTTTAACTTTTTTTGGTGAAGCTCTTCGATCAGATCAGAGGAAAAAAATCTTTTAATATGCACAACATAATAAGAAAAATTTGTAGAATGATATTCTAGAAAGTATCATTACTCGAGAAACATCAATATGCATTTGATATTTAAATTAATTTTTATTCCAATAAAATATCAAGGGAGGTATTTAAGAACATGGAAGAAATTATATATTTTATACATTCCGTAACAAAATAAAAATTATCTTTATAAATGTACTATATTTAAACATAGCTCTGATCTCTATTAATATTTATATATATAAACAAAAAAACATCTCTCATTATATGATGAGAGTTTTATAAAAACTAACATACCTAACATTTAAATTATGCGATTGTATTAGGAAAATGACGTAAAATTTTCCTTTGACTTATAAAATATTACTGATAGTTAAGAAATTCTCTATTCGGGGTGTAAAAAAACAAGATGTCGAAAAGGGAACATGTAGCAAATCAAGGACAAAAACATAAATTCAAAAAGAAACTATCCGTTTTGTATTGGAATAAAAAAGTAAGCATTAATCTATCTAATGTTAGTCACTGTCAAAAGAAATTATTGCAATTTTTGAAGTCTTTCAGATCTCCGTTGTTACTTGAAAGAAATATTTATTATTCAGAATAAAAATATCAGGCAGCGTCTATATCAGATGGCAAGAATAAAAAAAAGTGTTTTAAAATAATCCACTGCTTATTCCTGAGAATATTGTTACGAGAATAATTCATCTGGTCCTTCCTTTAGCGGATTTGATCAATTGCTTCCAACTGATTCTCGATAATTATGGGTCTAGCTGTTGACTCTCAGTTTAATTCAGTAGTAATGTTCACATCTTCAGAATGTGCAAAATAGAGTTAAATATTTAATAACTCCTCTTCTCTTGTTAGCGGCATTAAAAATTACTGAAAATGGTTTGCAATTCTCAGTAAATTCAGCTTAGAAATTTTCACAATTCTAAATATATTTTACATATTCATTAGTTAGAAAAAAATAATGTCTAATAAGATAACGCAACTGCTAGGAAGGACATTAAGTTTCTTGTCATTGCGCTAAAACTGCAGATATCGATCTGATCAGTAATGAAATCCCTTTAAGAGAAACCTGTCAGTCCAACCATTTGAATATTGAAATGATAACTGTAAAACGAAAAGAGGTAGAATTATTAACTTTATTATACGGCTTATAATCGAAATTGTTGATCCGTATCATATTTTAAACCAAACATTTGAAAGGACTTCCTACTGTTTGTTACTCAGTATATGGAAAACATAATAAAAAAATTTAACATCTTTGATAGTTGATATTTATTACGTTTTCTTGTCACAAGAATTCAAATTTTGCCTATATTTTTTATAATGCGGGTAAAGAATTACTTTCTCGTTTGTTTTCACTATACTTTACGGCATATAATCTTGAGTGAATATACCAGAAAGGCAAAGGGACAACACTCCAACTGATTTATTTCTTAAATCTCTGAGAAACTTGAATATTATTGATTTTTAAATTAAAATTTTATTTAACGATCACTGTAGTAATAACATATCTTAGGAAAGCAAAGATACATTTATAAATAATAAGATCTGATATTGGCAATAACGAATCAAACCGGTCTCCAGCTATTGTATAAATGCAAAAATTATGATTAAATACCAACTGTAAGATTTTACTTTCCTCTAACTTGCTTCTGCACATCTGCTTTCCTTTAGAGTGTACATAAAATAATTCTACTTTTATTTTACCTCTGAGCAACAGTAATACTTCACTTAATAAATCCTTTTTTTTCTTTTGATTAACTGCAATTGAAATTTTAATTTTAATTCATGCGAATAGATGAAATTGTGCTCAATAAATATTTCATTTCACTTTTATGGTTTGCATAATCTACATAAAAATCACTTTTAACTTTATATTCAAAAATATTTCTTTCTTAATTCCTTTTAAGCATCTTAAATCCTAATGCGGTTGCATGTATGTTGCTAAGTCAAATAATAGATATGAACAAGAAACTAGAGAGTTATATATTACTAGTGGAACAACGGAGTTTTGAAATATTATCAGTGCTCTTGTTTTCCTAGAACTTGAAGATGATTGAAGCTGTTTATCCAATGCAATTTATATTTATTCTTTCACAATAAATGTGTTGGAAGAATATTTCCACTTAACATAAAGTCCTTTTATCAATTGTCCTGAAAATTATTTCTATCATTTGAGTGGCTCGTATTTCGATGTGGTGACACTTAAATAATGAAACCATCCTTTAATTTAGCGAATTAAGGCACGTCAAAACTGATAAATATGAATTGGTGGGTGAAACTCGTGAAACTCAATATTGTATATCTATGTTTTGAAAGAAGCGTATTCTTTGAAAATCTTATATGTGGATTACTAATTTATAATTGTGCTATGAATATTCGCTAATGGACTGTTAGTGGGTAGTTTCTCCCCCAATAAACAAAATTGTGGACCAATTTTCCTTAAAAGTTTCACAGTCTCTGAATTGCTGGATATCATTTGTATTCTGCAAGAACTGTTCATTTTTCCTAGGACCCACTAATTCTCGAAATCTAAAAGCCGAAATGGCAATTTCGGATTTTGAATGAATAGATGAATGGGAATTTTTGTGATATTTCCCCGAAAGATTAATTAGTGTCAGCCAATTTCACTGAAATTCCTCCAGAAAAGCAATCGACTTTCACAGACCTCAGCTGAAGAACCTCATGATAACTCAGTTGCTCCATTGCATTAGTGAATCAGAAAACAGATTTCCTATTCATCGCTTTATTTTTCTCTTTATTACTCAGAGATTGCGATGTATATTTTAGATCACAGCTACCAAATATATTTTGTTATGAAAATTAAAAAATATGTGTTAATAACAAGAGCATCAGTTGAATTTTTACTTAAGTTACTATATATTGTTTTGAAAAATCAGCAAGTAGGTATATAGTAAAAAAGTCTAACGTATTGAATAATGGGAATGTAGTCTTATTCAACGATAGCGAAAATTCACATGAGCAGTAACTTAAGCACGGATGCGTAAAAATGGCATCTCTTGTAGAAACCGTTGATTCAAGAACAATAATAGTGCTGATATTGCAATAGTCTAGCTCTCTCCAAAAACAGAACTCCAGAGAAGGAGTCAACTGCATGAATATCAACATTGCGTTATTTCATAATTTACTGACATGTCATTAAATTTTCTAAAAGAATTCCTATATTTCGGTAGTGAATAGAAATTCAATGAAAATATTTTTATTTGTCCTAGCTTTCATTTTCATTTCTAAATCAGTTGTCAAGTAAGTTTAGGAATATTTGTCTTGATAACTATTTAAAAATTATAATATCAGTATTTACAAGTGTCCAGCGGCAACGACGTTGAAACATATCCCTGCCGATGTAAAATATAATCCTCTGTTATAACATCTAGTAGCTGGGACAAATTTATTTTTTTATGCTTGCGAATAACGCAAAACATGGATAAAAATAAATGAAGGTATCATAAATTTTACGTTTTATTTACAATTTCATTAGGTTGTAGCAACGATCAATGAAATGAGGTCTGCAATTTTTATTAATTTGATTCATTATATTCACGAGATAGCTGGAAGTTATTTCTATTATTCTCTTTCGGCATTTTTCTATTTTATTTTCTCTCATGTATCTTTTTTTTTTAATAGTAGATCAAGTTTTACTTCAATCTATTTTTAATGATTAGTTTTATTTTTAGAGTTCGATATGTTTTTAACCCATGAAATCTCGGGCCTTTATTATGGACTTTTAATGTGTCAATTGGTTTGGTTTGGTTTGGTTATATTAACGTCCCGTTTGAAGCAATACTAGGGCTATTTTGGGACGGACCTCGTAATTTTGAACCAGGTTCAGATGACGAGGACGGCATCTGAGCTGGCACCCCCCTCTCCACACCACACCATACCAGCGGGAGGACGTTTGCTCCTGACGGATTTAACGTGCAACAGACCTTTTTACACGACGGTTCTTCGGTGGAATCGGGTCACGAACCTGAAACTCTCCGGTTCCGAAGCCGAGACCTTACTATCAGGCCACCACGGCCCTTTAATGTGGCAATATAATTAAATCTAAAATACACAACATATTATAATATTCTAACTTTTTTTAAGTATTTTATTAATTAGTATTTTGTTGAAATTTTATACTACAACGTTCATTAGTTTATCTCTGTGAACAAAACCTCAGTTAGTGTTAACCATCAAACAGCCCGTCTGAAGGGACATTCTGCTACTCCATTATGAATCAAAAATTCGACTTTTCAATGGTGAGATTAATAGGTACAGGAAAATAATTGCATATTCTTTATGATATGAAGTGCATTCATAATTTTTATTTTCCTCTCTAATGAAAAGGATTTACTTTGATTTTTTCTCTCCCTCAAGCAGAACAAATCTTATATTATTCTAATTACTCAAATAGCTTTATTCTCCTGTTCTGCAATATGCACCATTTAAGATGAATATATTTACAGTAATAGTGAAAACAATGAAAATCAAAATTAAGTCTCAACAAAACTGATTGAAACATTTTGCTATCATTTCATTTAAAATAGGGAAGAGATTTTCGCTTTTCACTGTCAATAGCCCTATTAAAAATATTTTAAGAAGAGTCACAAAATTAATTTAGAATTCCTAGATTACGAATAATCAAAGGTACATTTAGAGATTACTTACTTTTTACTTTAGATTATTGGTTTTTGAAAACAACTACTACAGCAACGTTAAAATGATATTTAGATTGCCCATCATCTAAATATGCTGGCATCAAAACATACAGTATGTCACTTCTAAAGCTTTTCATTTATTTCACCTTGAAATCTAGACTTCATTAAGTTTAGAATACTAAGAAATGTCAAACATGGCGGAAATATTAAATTAATATTTAATAATAATAATAATTTTGTTCATGAAAATTAATATTTAGTTATAAAAAATTAGATTTTTCCTGGAAGAAGCATCAATAAAGATAACTTTTAAATCAATATTTTAAAATTTAAAATTACCAGATGCTCTATTTGTTATTTAACTTCAAAAATGTAAAGATCAATGTCATATGCATACAATTTTTGAAAAATATTAGATTCAAATTTTAAAGAGAAAAATATCAAATGAAGTTAACAGATATGAATCAAACACGTAATCAAACAATATGTGTTTGATTTAAAAATCTATTACTGAAATTAAAAAAAATATTTTTATTCTATGATTCAGGTTACTAATATCAGTTTTTCTCAAATTAATCATTGGCCTTTTATTATTTCTTTGCAATTATCTAAACGTTAGAATCAGATTCCACTGAAAATTTAAAACTTCGTGTTTGATTTCCTCAAAAACTAAGCACTTTGTATAAACTTAAAAAATATATATATTATATATCATTTAGATCTCCAGATGTTCCTTCTTCTGTTCGAATTGAAATTCGAATATGTTCGAATTTACTTTTCTCATTTTATTTTAATCATCAGAATTATTTTTCTTCCTGGAAATAAAGTGAAGAAGAAAAAAAATAATTACTTTAGCTGAAAGAGGAGATTGGATTCACATATATTTTATGTTCTTTTAAAATGTTCTTCATTTAGACGATTTAACTTAGAAAGTCAATTCAAAATCGTATCTGAATATAAAAGTTTGAATCAATTCACAGGAAATGTCTTCTTTTTTAAAACAATTTCATGAAAATACTTTCATGAAATTTTTATTTGCAAAGATTCAATTTTATTCTTTTGCATTTGCGCGAGATGAAACATAATTTCGATGGTTAAACACCCAAAAATCATTAAATCATAAATATTTTTTTATTTATTTTATTATTTTATCCAAAAGAATTAGAGACAAAATTAATGAGAAAAACAAATAATTTTGTCGTTCGAAACGAACATAAGTCCAAATAGTAACATTATTAAATAAGATAAATAATAGAGTTCTTTAAAGATATGTCTTCCAATTTGAATATAGAATCGATATTTCTTTTTAATGCCTTTTATTTTCGAAGATTTTTTTTTGTTTCAAATAACATGTTTGCGATTTTGGAAATATCATCTGATGTATTTATTTATTTTTTATTCCTTATTGATATGCTCAAAGTTTAAAATATTGTGAAACTCTTTGGCATTGAGAATATTAACTCTATTTTTAAATTTCTGAAATCTATTCATGGCTTAATTGTTTAATTTATTTACTTTTTTATTCAATGTGTTGATTATACCTTATTGTAAATCTATAAAAAAAAATTCCATTATATTAGGATAACAAATTGCAAATAAGAGATTAAAATGCAAAAAAAAAAAAAAAAAAATTAACAAAAAATAGACTTTTAAAAATATTATAAATATGTTATTTTAAATATTATTTTTTGTCAAATTTACCTTTGTTTACTACATATTTTTCATGTTTTCAAAACATATATATATATATTTTTCCTTATTCTCTAACATTCTAAAATCCTTACGCCTCGAGGTTTTTGTAGCTAATATGCGATGAATTGTTGCACTTAATTTTAATATCTTAGGAAATTAATATTTTACTTAAATCAAAGGGAAATAAGTGGTTTTCTTCTCATTTCAGCTCATTTTAATTACTAGATTTTCTTTAAAAAAACAGATGCCAATCAAGTATAGTATTAAAGTGATTTTTCATTATATGTTATTATGAATTGATATTATTAAAAACAATATAATCTCAATTGTTGTTTCATTGGTTTAATGATTCGACAGAATTCAAATGTAAGTTTTAAATTGCTGTTCTTTGTATATTTCAAGGTTTCATAAAAGCAATCACATACACACACGTACAGCAAACAGCACAGTGTGTGTTTTTCTATGTGTGTATGTAAGTGTATATGTGTGTCTATGTGTTATGTGCTTGTGCGTTATTAGATAGTTTTTATATACAGAAATAAGTTAAAAATTTTAACATCAGTACTGCAGTTATTTTTGAAGTTATTCAGACCTAAATTTACATTTATTTCCCAATTTAAATAAATAAATGTTAACAAATTCAAGGAAAAAATTCATAGATACAAATACTCAAATTCACCTCCAGGTAGATTCATTTATACAACATTTTTCAAAATAAAAATAAAAATATCCTTTTTTCTGCATTTCTATTCATTCTTTTCTCGATACATTTTACAATTCTCCTAAAATAGGATTTTTTATAAAAAGTTTTGAAAGTGTAACTTTAAGATATCAAAACATTGCTGCATTCGGTAATAACTGATTATTGATATTCAATATTATTCTTTGTCTGTTGCATTTATTTCTATATTTTTATTACACATACTCACGAAACAGTATTTATAAGTAATCAAA
>JAPMOR010068518.1:16740-71921 GCA_026543865.1 Argiope aurantia | reverse complement strand
TATTTTTATTACACATACTCACGAAACAGTATTTATAAGTAATCAAAATGAGTCTTGCGAATAAAGAACGCTTGCAATTCTGTCTATGCCCTTTCATACTTTTAGTTCTGATATATATTCGTTCTGATCTTCTTTTAGTTCTGATCTGAACTATATATATCAGAATGTAAACACACACACACACACACACACACACACACATATATATATATATATATATATATATATATATATAAGAAGCAGTAAACCACTCAATTTTATAGAACACAAAAAACTTATTATTTGAAAACAGGTTATTTTCCATTATGTTCATTGATAATTCTAGAAGAGCCGAATATAATTCTTCCCAAATTACTTACATACTTAAAATAAAACTTTCAACTTTATTAAAATTTAAGAATAACAAATCATAGGAAAAAAAAATTTGAACCTTCCAAAAGGCATGAAATCACAGACAAAAAAGAAATATTTTTATTGGAATGGAATTAAGTACTGTAATACAAGAGTCAACTTATGATATAAGAAGCAAGTAAGTGAAAGTTAAGATTATTTTACATAAGAAAAATAGTGCTATAAGTTTTTAAAATAAAGCGTTAGGTTAAAAAATTCCGTTTAACTAAAATCGTTATTTATTCTGAGATGTAATGCTATTTTTTGCCGCCATTAATTTATTCTTAAATTCAAAGTTCCAGTATTTTTTTTCTGGTGCAAGAAAACATAATTGAAACTTTTGATTTTTCTCTATGCTTTATTATTATTGAGAGAAATTAAAGGACATTCAGTAATAAATCCTATGATGAAAATACTGCCAACAATTCAGATATGAATTTGGAATCATTTGAAAATCTATTTGCATGTTGAAACAAAATAAATACAGTCAATTTTTTAAGTCTTGATTTATTACATTTTTAATATTTTAAAATGTTAATTATTATTTCGCGAATTCCCTTTCTTTTTTTTTAATAAAGAAACAAGTAAATTGCCATACTACTTATAATTTTTAAAAAATACATTTTTTGTCAATGCTTTTATCAACAACTTGCTGAAATTTGAAAACAAAATTTGTTTGTATATTTAGTTTCTATTTGCAATAGAGAGAAAGAAAATGAATGTTGACTTAGTGCAAAATGTAATATTATATTTCTCAAAATCAGCATTTCTTTCAAAAATGGAATTTTATTTCAATTTCAAGGAAATGTCATCCCTAGAGAATCCTTTCTTTAATTCATGGCCCATCTTCAAATCATTTTCATATCTCATCTCTTTAAACATCAATGCTCGATTTATATTTCCCTTTCCTTCTAAAAGAATCCCGATCATAAGAAATTGGTTGTGAAATATTATTACAAAGGCGGGAAATAGATTCCTGTATTTTACAATTTGGAGATTCGTTTCATTCCAAAAGAACCATCATCTAGGGAATAGGTTCTTCGTCCGACCGCCAATGATATCCAAGCGTCCAAGCGTCAGCTGGTTTAGGGGGTTTACCGAAATGTTCGAATTTGATAAAACGATCTCCCATTGTCATTAAAATGGTCAGATTTAAATCTGAAAAATAGCCAGATGTGTGCTTTATTATGAATATTTTTATTATTATTCTGGAACAAGATTTATATTCCTATAGGTTGGAAATTGCGTTTATAGAACATAGATTTTTAAATGCATTTTGAAATTTAATTTATAAACGCCTGTTTTTTTCCTCAAAACAATGCTCTCTGTAGAATTTGATAGAACTGATCAAAATATATGATCAAAAATATTCGGTTGTGTTTTAATTTAGTGGTTTTTATATTTATTCGGTTATAGAGGCCAAAGATCGGTACTTTTGTATTTTTTCTCTTATAAGGCTGGTGAAAATCATCTTTATCTCCGAACATGCAAAGAATGCGCTTAAATTCTAATTTTGCAGAGAAGTTTCAATCACGAGAACATTTATCGCACCCTGACCAGATATGGATAAGAAACTGTTTTAGATTCATCCCCCGCTGTTGTGCAGAATGTTGACAATAATTTGGATACAGTAGTTAAATGTGACTGAACAAAAAATAAGAAACTTCTTTTATAATTTCGAGATCAGATATATGAAGCAACGTATATAACATTTCTAACTGAATACAGTTAATATAGGAACAGATGGATATTAAAATTGCGATGCACTTAATTTTGGCTTTCTTTAAGATAATCTATGAGAAAATAAACATAGTATAAATGCTCATACTTTCTGAAAGTTCAAAATCTATTTTCTGAACTTTAATGTAATAAATCGGTGCGCATTTTTGAGAAATCTTGAAAGGTTTTAAGATCTAAAATAAGCTCATATAAAACGAATAATTAATTAATTCATAAATAGGTTTTGCATACTATAAGTTGGATAGGTAAACGGATAAATTTGTAACTTACCAGTAAAGTTCTTTCTAATAAAATGTATGTTCTTTTTATACAAATTTTTATATGCTGTTCCATGGGAAAAAAAATCCTGGTCCACTTTTAGTAGCCCCATCAATGCAATCGTGAACGAATATTCACTGAAATATGTGAATATGACCATACAATTTTCATGACCGAAGATCAAAGGCAATTCGAATAGATTTTACGAAAAACTTCAGATTTGTCCTGATGCTTTTGATCATACCTTGTATCTTCAATCATTTTCTTTTTGCTGACAAATTAGTTAAGTCTGCCGACAACAAAAAAAAAATTCTATTTAACGATTAAGATAAATATTTTCAAGTATTTAATTTTTGTTTTAGGCATAGATATTTGCATTATCCTTTTAATTCAAATATCATTTATTTAATCAATAAATCAATCACTGTTCAAAAACTGTATTATTTTATAATAATTTCCTTTTTTAAATCTTTTAAATATTGATTGCCCATGCTGTTAGCATTCTAACTTCCTTATTAGTTAATATAATTTAGATTTCACCGATGAACAGCTTATTATTATAATATTTAATCAGTTAATACAATACCACAAACAGACCCAGTATCTGTAACGATAATATTATTAACAGGCATCTCACAGAAAATATTTCTTTTTCCTTCTCATAAGTTCTGTATTTTATATATAAGATTAGTTTTTTCATTAAAAAAGGTGTTAACTCTATCATTACTGAAAGACACCAAACATCGTTCAATAAAACTATGGCGAGTGCCCGTAGTATCTGGATATCACAGCAGAAATTTTCCCCTTATGTAAATTGTGATTGATTGAATACTCTCTTCATTATAGACACTTGCCCAGATGGGTTGGAGAGATAGGAAGCCATTCTGAGAATTCTCAAAGAATGTTCGAACATATAATTGCTTAAAAGACATAAACTAAGCAAGATTTCTTTTATACATCATCAACTCTTAAGAACATGAGGTACCGCAGCTTCTTGAAAGACATATG
Organism: Argiope aurantia; assembly: GCA_026543865.1. Lineage (NCBI taxonomy): Eukaryota > Metazoa > Arthropoda > Arachnida > Araneae > Araneidae > Argiope > Argiope aurantia. The sequence continues at coordinate 68,525 of JAPMOR010068518.1, read as the reverse complement.
GGATTTTTTTATATATTTGAATGAGAAGCAAATTTGTTTGAGTATTCTGAAGTGTCTACACTGGAATAATCTTACGAATTAGAATGCTAATTATCAAATGAAGTAGAATTATAAATGGATGAAAATTGTAAAAAAATTAAAACAACTTTTGTCATTAACTTCATTTTATTCAATAAAAATAAATTTTTATTAACTTTCATATAATTTTAACGACTTTGTAAGATTCTCACTATATAATTAGAATGTTTTTTATGAAAAATTCCGTCTAGTCAGTACGGTGCAAAAAGTCCAAGTTACTTGATAACGTATAAGTGACTGTTTACTTCACAAGAAAATTTGAAATATGGGTAGCAAAATTCAGTCGCAAAAACAGAAATTGAAGTCAACAATACACTGGAAGATGACATATATTTAAGTAAATATCAGCAGAGCGCTCAGAGTATGACAACTGGAAATCTTGTTCGGATCAACAATTCAAAAAGAGAATTCAATCCGTAAACATTTTAACTATCGAAATGATACAGATTTACTGACAGCGCATGTAAATAATAATCTAAAGATCCCGTGATATCTCCATCATTCTTGTATTATCTGAAACCTTCATATTTCTGACAGCGCATGTAGCTAAATAATCTAAGGATTTCGTAATATCGCTATAATTTTTGTATTATCTAAAACCTATGTGTTTGTCACCTAAGACACCAAATTTGTCAACAGGTTGTAGAATCATTTGCTAAGTTTATAGCTAATAGATCACTGACCTGGCATCCATTCAGCAAAATATTTGTAAATCTCTCTAATTTACTATAATGCAAACTACGAAGGGAAACAATATTTCTGATTTGTAGCAATAAACTCGCAGCAAACTATATGTTTCTTCATATTATATAATGGAATGATGAAATTTTCAGAAATTTAATAGTAAATATAAGATATAAAATAATAAATTGTTAGCAAAAGATTTATTTGTTTACTTCTGTTAAATGTAAGTAAACTTATTAATGTTATAGAAGTCATTCGTCATCTACTAAAATCCAAAGCAATATACTTAATCCACTAGACAACTTAACTCCATGAAAGCTAGAGTTCTTGATATTTGACGCAAAACCTTTTCCAGCGTCATTCTCCATTAGATGATTAAGTACGAGAAAATCCTGCCACAACAAAGGATAAAAAATAAATGTAAAAGAAAGAAATGGCGTCACTGTTATGCTGCCAGTTTCGGATATTTTTCTTCCTCCGGTCTTTTCCGTCTTTCAGAACCAACCGTGAGAGTCGTGGTTTAATCAATTGGACGTAACGTCATAAAAAGGCAGGGGGGGGGGAGAGAAAGTGAAAGTAGAGTTTGGCTGATTAAAAGAAAATCCAAAAGGATTTTACTCCTTTGATGAGGTTACGATTTTCAGAGATCATTTAGAGGAAGATTTTGATAGTTTCTATGAGCCGCTGGACACGAAAGTCTGTAAGGTAGCTGAGAATTCTCACAAGTTGGGTAAAGACTCAATTTTCGTTTAAGAGTGGAGGTCTTTTATCTTTCATCGTTAAAAGAATGGGTTTTCCTTAAATTGTCTTTTAAATCTGTTTTATGGGTAAGAATTTATTTTCCGTGATGAATGAGAACTCTATACGATGAGTTGACACGAAATAAATCAGCATATCTATTTGATTTATAATGAGGCAATGCAGAGTCGAAACTACTTAGGTGAACGGACTATTAAGCTTTTCTGTAAATCACTGATTTTTATGAGCAATAAATATTTTATGCATATACATTGGAAAACATGTGCATTATATATTTGAAATTAAGGATTTTTTAAATGTTTTAATAATTTTCAAATAGAAATGAATTATCTTTATTTTCTTATTTTCAAACTTTTACATGGTTTTAAAGTTAGGTTTGGTTAGTCAAGCTTAGTTTTGGTTTAAAAAAAGCAAGAAATTAAGATTGTAATTGAAATAAGTAAAAAATTAATTTACCATACAATAATTATTGATCGTAGAATAATAATGCGACTTATTTTATCTGTATTATTATTTTACAAGAATTATTTTCATCAAATTTTATTGCAAATAAGTTCATATTTTAGGGAAATTCAAAATGCAAGAGGATGAACAAATAATAGATATTTCTTAATCATAGATTATGAAGTATTTCCTTTATTCTTTTCCATATGAAATTAAAGGTATTAATAAGTATGATTAATTATAAATAATAAATTATAAATCTGCTCCTTCAAAAATAAAATATTTCAAGCGATAATGAGAAAAAATCTCTCATTTGTGTTATTGGCATACGGAAGCATTAGTACGTGAAATTTCTCGCAAACTCCTAAATATGTTGTGCAACTGATGTTATAATGGATAATTTTAAAAATTTGGAAGATCTTTCAAGTTAATTCTTTGCTGTAATCCCATCGATATATTACTTTCATATGCTTGCATTTACCTTGATGATTAATATTTCTAAATATGAAAATGTGTAATTATTTTTTCATTCTTTTTCTGACTTCTTTCAGAGTTTTCAAATTTTACACTTGTACACTATCCGTCGAATGCCAAAGTAATGTTGTAAATTAAACTTTAAAACTTTACACAATTTCACTATTAAAATTTTTATTTATCTTACTCTACACTAATATGGAGTTGTTTAATTTAGAGCACCAGAATCAGCAGTTTTCATACTCCGAATCAATCTTGACAGTAGCATGATATTATAACTTCAAAAAGCTTCCTATATATCGGGCCAGTGAACCGTGGTACAGAATCCATTTGAGATCCAGATACAAGTAAAAACTTTTACTCTTATAATCATGCAGTTATAATTATAATTTACAATTATTAGTTACAGAATCTGCAGAGGAAAGCACCGAAAGTAATGATTGATTTACCATTTTCTAATGACAAAACTGGAGTATTACTATTCTTCAAAAAAAAAATCTGCAAATAAAAGAAATAACAATTATTTAAATTTGTTTTTTATACAGATATAGAAGGGGAAAATCCTACCTGCTCTCTCAAACAAGGCTTGAATAATAAATAGCAACAGACATCTACTAAGAACTAGTGAGTATTAATTAATGTGATCTAACTGTTTGTAGCAAGGTAGCAGCCTACACTTTAGAAACGTTGACAAAATGACAAATAAATAATTCAAATTACGCGATATCTTAGGAAAAATAATAACTTCTTCTTATAAGGAGAATATATTAAAAATTAATATTCAAAGAATAGTTTCATATTTTAGGATATCACAAATACTTCATTGATCAAATGAGTAACTAAAACAGAATAAATAATTGTAAGTCATTCATAATATATGGCATAAAATATTGTTTAAATCACAAATCAAAATAACAGTATTAAAATCGAGGATGGTAGTATTGAGAACGTAATAAAAAGAATATTCACAGTTAGCATGTTCAAAAATAAATATAACGGTTCACAAGCATTCGCATGATTTCAAGACAAAATGCACGTATAAAAGCCTCTACCTATATATTTATACAAAATAATTAACAAATCTTAAATACAAATTAAAATTTTTATGTTATTCCTAAATTAGTACTTGTAACTCTGGAGGGCATTTTAAAGTATAAGAATAATGGAAGAGTTCCTGCTAAGTGTCTTGAATGGAAATTTCTTAGCTGCTTCAAATTTCCATTTCAAATCTGATGTCCTTGACTGCTATTAGTATTTTCGGCTTCAAAGATTCTTTAAGAAATATATGATAATCATTTAAGAATGATATAGCCTTCTCTTTCTAAGAATAATACAAAAAATAAATAAAGAAATGTATTGATTTTTTTAAAAAATATTGCAAAAATTACCCCTTAATTCTAAAAACCTTATGTATAAAAAGTATTTCATATTTAGGTAAAATTAACAAATAGCAGAAGAATATTGCTGAAGAGGGTTTATTAATGACTGCAACTAAATGTAGTATTTATAGATATAAGATCTGGAGTACACTTGGCAATATTTTGAACTTCTGTTTCTTCATAGGCAATATTTGATAATTGTCTGGATTTAACAAAACCTGTTTTTTGATAACCAGAAAGCCGGCAATAAAGAAAAAGAACATTTTTATCCTTGACTAAGGTTAAAAGCAGTTCTGTCTTACCGAGGAAAAAAAAAAAAAAAAACGTGATAAGTTTGGCTTTGCGTCAACCGTAGGTGGAGCAATTCATTGTCTCTAGTTTATATTTCGTAGAAATGAAGCTTCTCGTACAGTCTGCAGTTAAAAGATTGAAATTATATTTGTATAATCCTCACCTGAATTAAGAATAAAGAATAAAATATTCTGCCGTGGCAAAAAGAAAGAATAGGAAGAGAGAGGAATGATCAATGATACAGGATGCGCTTACAATCAATAGTACAAAAGATGAGAGTGTACAGTTCTAACACTCAAAGGTATTTACAGATGATGTGCTAATTATAAGCAAAATTTAATTTTAATTATGAAATTTTATTGCAAAAATATTTAATTTAGATTAAAAAAAATTGCAAATCAATTGCAGTTAATGAGCAAATTCAAATTAAATTCAGTTAAAATTAATTCAAATCTTGTGCTTTAGTTTTGCTGATTAATGAACAATTATTCTCTTTTGAGGATAGCTTAAAACACAATTTATGTTCCAAATAGAAATGTGAAGAAGAATTTTGAGAAAGTTATCTTTTAAAGTCTGATGCTGTGACAATGTGGTGAACTTTGACATAAAGTATATTGAACGAATCTATTATATCTCAAATGGAAATGAATTTCAAAACTTTCAAGCTTCGATTTTGAAGAAAAGAATCATTGATCTACCTACTGAAGTACAAATTATTAATGATAAGTTTCATTTTAAACCCAGCATTGATTACAAAAGGCACAGCTATTTTTTTTATTGTAATAACTGGAAAAAAAAATTCTTCATAATGCTGATGGATGCCCAAATAGAAGGAATACTTGTAAAAGTAATAATAAAAGCAATAGTAAAAGTAATCCATTAACAGTTATCTTCAATGCAAAATATGATTTTTAAATAATATGTTAAAATTAATGAATAAAATATCAAAATGGAAATTTCAAGCATATACAGTTCTGTTTAAAATTATTCTTGTTCAAAACTTTATTTTATCTATCTTGTTTGTTGCTATTTTTTATAACGATATCAAACACAGCTATGAATTACCAGATCAAACTGTTTTTATTAACCCTTAACTGGGGACGTGCGGTCTGTGAAACCAATAGCGATGGCTTTTCGGTCACCCCTATTTTATTTTTAGCTCAATTGAATGAATTCACCCTGTATCTTCATGTTTTGTGACCTTAAATAGACGTACACTTTCTCAATCGATTTCAGAGGATGTTTTTTTAAAATAATTCAGTTATTTCTTTGAGAGCGGTCTCTAAGACCGCACCTCCCTGTTAGTGTCCCAGTGATAAACAAGACTTAACAGATGGCGCTAAAATTTGGGCCCCGAAATATCAACCAATTTACTGATGCTGTTATGAAGCAGTGCTCCAGACACTTTTAAATGAAGCAGAAAGTGATTTTAGTGATAAGGATAATTGAACAGAAGAGATTGTCGATGAAAGTTCGCATTTAACTGATTCTGATATGTATGTTCAACCATAATTAAATTTTTTAGTGATAATGAGTTTTGAAAAATTTATAAAATATATTAGTATACCAAGATATATATATATACAGAATTTATAGTTTGGTTTTTATACTAGTTCTTAACCTGTATGTTTAAAATGTCCTAGAAAACCGTGCTATGAAAGTCACACACGCAGATAAAATAAGGACCATTTTTACCCATTGCCATTTTTTTTATTTTTCATATAATTGTTGAATTTTACATTATATTGTCTTCTACATACCTTTATATATTGTAAAAATAAATATGATTTTAAAAGTAAAAGGTAATATACTTTTTCAAGAATATTATTTATTGCAACGTGTAATTTGAGAAGAAGATGTATGTACATTTACTTTTTTCAATGACAATATATTTTGAAAAACTTTTAGAACATATCTATATATCAAGCATATCTATATATTTGCATATCTATATATCTGCAAATTATATTGAAATTTATTCATACTAATACATTCATTAAAAAATTAAATTTGAGTGTAAATAAAATGTGGTCTCGTAGACCGCACCTCAACAGTTAAGTCCTAAAATTTCTCTGCCCCAGTTACGGGTTAAATATTTCCATGATGAGAAATTATCACCAGTATCTCAATGTAATCTCCATTAACAATGTATAATTTGTCTTTTGTACTGAAGTCTACGTATAAAAGATAAAACCAAAGTGCTGATTTCTTCAATTCGCATCTAACTCAAATTAATGTTTATATTGTGCTGATAAGAATTTAGGCTGTGTGGAGATATATCAATGAGAGAATTTACTTCGTATTATTGAAAATACTATTTACTAACGAAACATGAATAATATATGTCTTAGTGGGTTTAAATTATTTGTGCAATACAAGGAATTGAGCTTGCAACTGACATTGAATATTAATGAAAATCTGATATTTTCAGTCGTTCATCATTTCATAATAATAAAGAAATGTCATAAACTTTAAATTTTATTATCTAATAGGATACGCTATATTAATTAATTAATGGGATACTGTTATTCGGAGAAAAGAAAAGATAAAAAAAAACTCATCATGTAACTAATAAGGAATATTGGCGTAAATTTGATATGTATTTCAGTCATTGATCATTTCTCACTAAAAAAAAAAGTCATAAATATTAAATTTTCTCATTTAATAGGATAAGACTATATTAATTGTTCAATAGCACATTGTTATCTATACTTATAATAAAGCTCAATGTGTGTGTGTGTGTGTGTGTGTGTGTGTGTGTGTGTTGGCGCTCTACAGACCAGACCATTCAACCTACAGCTACCAAATTTGGCACGTGTATACCTTGGAGGCCGGGAATGTGCACCTGGGGGTTATTTTTTCGAATTTTTAACTAGAATTTTATTTATTTAAAAATTAAGCGAAATTTTGACGTGTTTCTGCTATAACTGCCGAAATTATTACCGCACAAGAAAGATTTTTACCTGAAGTTAAAGATAAAAAATTTATCTTTTAAATGATACTACTGTTTTAATCTTAAAATTAAATTTCTATTTTTAATGAATTTTTAAATAAATATTTTAACTATGTTTTTCCATAATTTTTTTTGTAAAAAATAAAAATGAGGATTAAGCACGTTTCGCATTCATGAGAAAAAAAAATAGTTTTTTTCAAAGTGTTGCCATCACATTGATTAAAGCTCTAACTGAAAATAAATTAAATCTTTTTGGAAATGAAATCGGCAAAAATATAATTTTTGGCAATTGTCTGTAGGAAATGAAACAAATATGAAATATTATTTTTTCTAAGAAATAAATTCAAGAAAAATTATTTTATGATCTTTTACACTCTCTATACAGGGTGTTTATTCAGTCCCGGATCCATTTTGATATTTAATGACTCATAAAATAATGAAGATGTAAACAAACTTATGGCATTTATTGATGGAATAACTCATATATTTTCCTTTTCAGGTTTGAATATTTTTACTTTTGTAAATATCGTCTGCGCGTGTTTTTAATTTCAGATAATTTCATTTTCCAGTATAAATATCTGTACTTTTCTAAATATCGTCTGCTTATTAATTGCATTTTTCTCTCTTTTGTTTTTGGCAACTATTGAAATGTTATGTTTAGTTTGATGTGTACGTTCTATGTAGTACTTTTGTATGTGATGTTTTATTCGATCGGATATTAAGGAGAATGCATACACCACAAGAGAAAGCACAGATTTTATGGTGGTCATAGAGTTAATTTCCAATCAACTAAATCACTGACTTTTAAGAGTTAATTTCCAATCACTTAAACTGACTGATTTATGAAGATTTGAATATCACTATTCAATAAAAAAAGGATAATTTTAGATTTTTCATCGATCTTTTCAAAGAAAATACGCCAATAAGCGCGCAGGTTTCTCAAGATTAATTGGCCTAAGATTATGAAAATGGTGAGTTTTTTTAAATTTTTAACATTTAAAACTTCATAAATAAGTCTTAGTTGATCGTGGAAAATAGAAACATTCATTCATTTATTTAAAATTTGGTGTGTCCAGAATATTTCTCAGAATATGATACCTTACTGCATTAAATTTAGACTTCATAATTTTTGAAATATATTTATAAGCAGGAACAAAATATTATTATTGATTTCATTTCAATCCTTTTGAAAGCAAAACTAAAAACTGAATTTAATACTCAATCTCAGAAATTTTTGTTGAATTATTGTTTGAGATATTACATAAACTATGAAAAATATTTTGTAGTTAACATAAGACTTAAATACCGAGCAATTCTGTTTGCAATACTCATATTGAATAATAATAATAATTAATAAATAACAATAAAGATGATAAATAAAATAAAACGCTTGGTTTTATTAAAAAATATCTTAATATTAATTGCAATTTCGTCATTTACATTTTTAATTAAAGTTGAAGTTTTACCGGAAATGGCAACAAATTAGCAAAATATATAGTAAAATGAAAGAAACGATCTAACAGTATAAGTTTGGTATGACTATCAAAATTTGAAGATTAAAAATGTTTTGTTTGAGAATCCTTTAAGAGACCATTTACTTAAAATATTTAATTGAAAATTGTAGCGAGCGTTAATACCGGCGAACCGGCTGGTCGCCAAAGGCGGCTAGTCTCTAATAAAAGAGGAGTGTTTTCGATAAAATCATAAATTTATTTTAATTCATATTTTATAATATTAATCTAATATTTAAATAATAATTGAGTCCATTTTATGAAATAAGAAGAAATATTTTCTCTAGATAAATTTTAACAGAACTGAATGCAGATATTATATTAACAAAAATTTTAAAATAGCTTGTGAACAATACAAGATGAACCAAAGTTGCATTGTAACAGTTTTATCCTCTTTCAGTTCGATTTGTGGAAATTTGAAAGTGTGAGATATAAAAGCTTCATTAATAATTTTTAATATTATTTACAACTTATTTTAGCCATTTGTAATAACCGAATCAGCAAATAAGAATTTAAATTACCAATATCCATTTACAATAATACGTTAATCAAAATGTACTTTCCATTTGTTCATTTGATTTGATGAAGTTTAGAATTTCAGGTAGATTAATCTCTGCTGATCTATTTGGGAAGATTAATGGGTATGAAATTAGGATAACCGACGTTTAATCGTGCATTTCACTGCCAAAGATGTAGGGCATCGGTGATTATGACTAATGCGTGAAGGATTGTTTCTGGTTAGTGTGGTGAAATGGTGCAAACTATTAAATAACGAGAATAGTAAATAATGGTCTGCTGCAAAAGAATGAACGATTGGAGTAAAGATATACCTCTTATGTTCGGATTTATTACTCAATAAGTTTCTAAAAATCAATCGCGTGTAAAAAGATTCTGCTTCATTTACAGTATTTCTATTTACCATAATTAGATTTCTTCTGATTTCAAATATTATAAATACTGTACCAGAGACCTTTATTGAAAACGTGAATATATATTTTTAAAATTTTTTAGAATCCATTTAAACTTTTCTTGTTTAAAAAAAGCTACTATTGTTAATATAAAGAGCTTCATGCTTGCATTTTAAAATGAAAAGTAAAATTATAAAATTGTGGAAAATTAACTATCGAAGCCAAATATCAATTAAAAATCATTTTAATTGATTCATGATATATGTGTATCAATTAAAAGTTAATGGCTACCAAAAAAAGAAAATATAATCATCTAATTTATTTTTATATTTTGTTTCATATTTCAAAATTAAAAATGTGTTTAAAAATTAAAATCAAAATTAATATATCAAAGTTATCTATTCTAATCTTGGCCTAGGATTAAAACCACTAAAAATTATTCAAAAAAGTTTTTAATTGAGGAAGGATTTTAAATGGTATCAAAATCATATATTATATTTTTGCAGTCGATAATAGGACGAATGAATAAACTGAAAAAAAATCAAATTTTTATGTTGTTTCACGGACCAAACATGAATTAGTCATATTTAATTAAATATATTTGTAAGTTAATATCTTTACAAAAAATACATATTTAGGAGTTTAAAACTAGTTAACTAATTAGTTAAAAGGAGTTACGACACTTTGAATTCCTTTCTATTCAATTTATGAAACTTATCGAGGAAATTCATCATGACGATTGGCGAACAATTCCCGAAACAGCCGTTGAAAAGTAAATGAAAACAATGCAAACAGTGTTATTGAAAACTTCCATTAGCCATTGATGTGTGGTATATAGCTTAGTTTTAAATTTTAAGTCGAAGCATATGTTTAACTTTTAACAAGGGAAAAATTTGCTATTAGGTCACGAATAGAGAAAATACCCTGAATATAGCATTAGTTGTTACATCGAGCTTTTGTATTTTGGCCACATTTATGTTGGATTTGGGGAGATAGATTCCTTTTATTCATAGATTTTAAATTTATAAATGAATATAAGAATAAAGAAATTCTTATTTCAGTTATAATTGTATGTCTATATCAATTATTCCAAATAACATCGTGTGTTAAAATTAAGAATATTCAGTTGTTAATGTAATATTATTCATTTCATTTAACAATCTTAATTCATAGGGATTACTAATTCAGTTAATAATTTCTCATGATTACGCTGAAAACAGAATAGCACAGAAATTCTTCCAACCGTAAACGATAGGAGAAAAATCAGATGACAAATGTTAATTATATGTAGTGCATTGACTATAATAATAACATATTTTATTAATAAATATCTTCAAAATTAGTATTTTAATTCTTAACGACATTTAAGATTAATTTGAAATTATTCACAAGATATTAGCTCATTAATTAATTTAGATATCTTTTCACAAAAAACAAAACAAATATTTTTCATAATTATTTAAAATTGACTCAAATGGCATAATGTTTAGGATTCAGTAAAGGATTTTCAATCAGAAACTATAACCACTGGAAAAAAATCATAATGCATCCACCATTGTCTTAATTACATTTTTTATTATTATTATTTAAGTCCATCCTTGTAACTGGATATATAGAAAATATTTCTATAATGTAATAGCCCCATTGGGTTCTAAAATTTGCACCTGTATCTAGTTAAATCCTTTACACTTATTCAACTTAGAGACTTTAACCAGTTTCAGATAGAAAATATCTCGACAGCTCTATTTAGGGATATTTACTTGCTTTGCTTACATATTTGGAAACTTAATGATTCAGCGTCTCCTTCAAGACGCAGTATAATACATTGTAGATCCACAGCAGTGCTTAAAGCTTTTAAAGAGAAACTAGGGAATAATATCCGGACATTCATATGCTTTTAATGGTGTTAAATCGAAGAAGGCTTTTTTAATAGCATATTATATATATAATTCCGTTTCAAATTTCATTTATCATTCTTATTTTTCAAGATTTTTAAAATACTGCAATTATTTTTTTAATTATTACTGTAGCTCTTCATCGGTTCAAATTAAGATTTGTTATTAAAAAATAAATTTCAAAAAACTTTTTAAAATGCTAAATGATTTGCATTAATCATTCAATCCAATTTAATTAATTTTGTCATTCAGTCAATATTAAATGATTAATCAATTTCATGAAGAATATTTAAACACCATCGCTATTATCAGACCAGATAGGGACCTCAAACTTATTTTTGTTATTTATAGTCTCACCTTGATTCATCCATTCTTTCTAACTAAAGGTTATTAAATTATTTTTAAATATCTGATTTTTGTGAATACATTATGGCTATTAATACAATAATATAAATGCATATTTTTGATTTAATACACTTTTGGAATTATTTGAATGTCACAATAAATAAACATTTTCCCTCCTTTATATTGAATAGTACCCTAATGGAAGAAACCAAATTTATCAATTTATTATTCAGAATAATCACTTTGTTACGAAAACGTTTCAACCATATTTTTGTTTTTTATTCAGTTTAATTAATTTTGTTTCATTATTGAAATTCAATATATGAAACTAAATAAATAAAATGTCAAGTATTTTTTGATTATTTTTATATAAATATATTTTTTGATTAAATAAATGAAGTCCATATGTCTGAAAGCGTGTTGGTTAAAATTATTTTTCTCCCTTCAAATGATTTTAAGCTCAATAGTATGAAAATTCCTGAAATGAAAAAGGCAATTCTTTGTAAAAATATATTTTAAGAAATGATTTTTTTTTAAAATTTCATTATTTGAAATTATTTTAATCTTTATGGCAAGAATTAAATTCCAAACATCAAACAATATATTTAATATTCATTGAATTTTTACTTTTGAAATGAAGTGCAGCAGAAAATAAAAGCTGATTCAACTAAATTTAATTACATTAATGAAAAGACTTTTATTCTATCAAATTTTAATTTAATTTTCTGGTATAGAATATCTCTAGAGATTTTAAATTTACCGAGAATCCAATAAATCTAGGATTGAAAAACATTTTTTTTTCTTTATCTTTTTGTCAAACATTCATTTATATAGATGCGTAATTTAATGAAAGTTCAGTTGCTAATCTTTAAAAAATTTAAAATTTTGATGCAATGGAGATTATTTGCATGAATTTCACTAATAAACCCTAAGAAAAAAAAATAATTTTTCACTGTTATTAAGAAAGAAATTTGTCAGTATTGAAAAATTAAAACCTTAAAACTATGTAAATTTCCTGTATTAATGTGTCTTTTAAACTTTAAAAGTGATAATGTAACTGAATAGAATTTAGCGCATATCCTAAAGTTTTGATCTGAAAAAAATGCATTTTTTTAAAATCTAGAAACCAGTCACAATAATATAAGTAAACGAAACCATAATGGATAGAAAAAATGGAAAATTCTTAATATTCTATTAAAAGGAGTGCCATTTTAAATTTTATCAGAATTCTCTAATATAATTAGAAACCTAAATCGTGCCATTTATTTTTTAGATTTATTGCTTTAATATGCAAACTTCTCAATAAGAACAATCTACATGGCAATAAAAATAAGAATTATAGCTTTTTTAAAAATCTTTTCAAAAGATTAAAGAAAGAAAAAAGATAAAATATTACAGTGTGTTCGATATTTTAGGCTACATTATATGCCAAATACTTATTTCTGTTAATAAGCTTATAAAGGACATATTAAATCTAAAGAATCAAAATTTCTGAAAGATTTGGTTACAGTTTGCATTTTGAAATATAAAATAAGATAAAAAGAATTCTTTCATCCAATTGTGTTAGCCTCATCCTTGGATTTGCTAATGCATGTAACTTTAGAGGCATGACTTCCGTATTATGCAGTTATTCTTCCGTGATTTACAGCCTGGTCAGACTTTGATACCCTCCCCTATATCATATATAGTGTCCTTTTCAATAGAAATCAAGGGGTCATCATTGTTCCAAAGAAAGAGGGATGAGGATGGATGAAAGATTTACAGTCTAAGCAGCCACCCCATACATTTCCTGAGCACTGCGTTTCCATTTATTTCCAATGAAAGAAAAACGAAAATAAGTAAATAAGAAAAACGAAGAAACAAGATTTATCAGAGAATGTTTCTGAAGAAATATTACTCTTTTCATTTTATGGATTGAAACTGAAATATGTGTATTTTCAGAATTTTTTTTAATTATTTACTTTTGATTTTAGTTTCATCAGTATCTGAAATAGAAACTGGTTTGAAAGGAGAATCTTTAAAATTGTTGGTTTAAGTATGTGATAGGCCAGATTTGGAGAAAGCAAGAAAATTGTTAATGTATTTCTAACACCGAATCATGCTTATATTATCTTTCAGAAAAAGAGTGCCATTAGAATATTTTTGAGAATCAAAATTTGTTTAAAGAATTAAGGCTTCAATGGCAATAAAACTGATTTATTTTTAAATTTGTCTTTGGATTTTTCTTTCACAGTGTGCTTGTTTACACTGACATCGACGCATTAGTACCTTAACATTGAAATCGGATGCTTTTCAATGGTTTAAATTAAATCGTGATGATTTGAATTATCTAACTTCAAATATGTTAAATAATAATTCTAATAAGGCTTTTGAAGAAAAGATGAGAAAATTAGAAATAGAAGGAATTCAATACAAATATTTTTTTATATTCAATTCACAAAACACAAATACAATACATGAAAAACACATCATGTACAGTTCCAAGTCAAATTATTGTTTGTTTACAAAATTCACATTCTGTAAGATTAAACTGGAATGTAAAAGCTAGTCAAGTAACATTAAGCCGTTACCAGAATAAATTCATTTTACTTATAATAGGATACTTTCATATCAATTATAAAAATGCATGGTCATTAAACTTCAGTTCCATTTTGAGACAGCGTTTGAAGAAAATAATATGGAAAAGTTAAATGATTTGTTTCTACTATATTTCATCAAAATTTCAAATGAAACACTTTTAAACATCAATTAGTGTTTCTCCATCTGTTTTAATATCGAGATCTGATAAAAATATTTTTTATGCAAATGGAGAATTTCTTTTTGAACTGAAGAACTGAAGGATGCCTATTCGTTTTTGATGGTAAATAAACAATTAAAATAAGTCGTATATATTGGAATTCATGATTTAACAGAAAGAAATTTGGTAAAATATACAACTAGTGGCAGATATTTGTTTCTAAAAATACTGGACAACTCTTAATGTAACCTAATAAAATTATTTATTATCTGAAGTAGAAAAGTGGCGATTTTAATGCAGCAGAAAAATATTTAAATTTCAACAAAAAATTATCATGCTACCATGCCAATCAAATGTCTTCTAAAAAGAAGGAAATAATGTTCAACATCTTCCAGCCAGAAATAGTGTTGCAGTTACATAATTATAGACTGATGAAAAGAATGCAATTCAAAAAATGATCATGCTATTAGTTTTTTTTAAAAAAAATTATTGGCTTGTACCTTTGGTATTATTCTTCTACTCATTGTATAAAAATTTCAAAATTATACCTTTGATATCTAAAAAAGTTGCATTTATATTTACAATAAAAGATGGCATACATCACTAATGAGAAATTTTAAGACATTTTCACCATTCCATATTTTTTGTCCAAATCATATTTTAAAAATACACCATTTTTTGGCTTAAGATACAATAATTTTGTACCTGTATATCATTATCTATATTATAAGACTATGCAAGCAATTCAATTAACTCTTATAATTTTCAAATTTATAGGCTTATATCACATATATTAATTTATTATCAAAAATCGTCTGATTTATTATATTTCTAGAAAATGCTGTGTATCAAATGTTATAATGCGTATCGAAAAAAAAAGATAATTTTTTTTAAAAAGTGGAGAGTATTCCAAAGTGTTGACGTTACCCAGGTAAAGTGTATTTATATAATTCCTTATTTCTGTTATATGCGTTAAATATTCCAAAGAATTAAAAAGAAACTTACGTATCTTTGGGCTCGAACCCGGGATGCCCTGACAACGGGGAAAATGCGCTGCCCCTATGTCAGGACTTCGGCCGGAAACTACTTACATAGTCACAATGGCTTTTAATTGTTTAAAAATTTGTATGAGACATTTCCTTATTAAATGTAATTTAAAATTACATTTTTCAGCTGATTATAAATAAATTATTTTATTATATCTAACTAATTTCATTTTTGAAAAAAGATTCCAGTGCTTTAAAAATCTTTATGTCAAATATTAGATAATTGTAATCAGATATTTGTTACATCGTAACTTTTATTTTCATAATCCTATATTAAATAAAAAGGAGCATACAACGATTTCATCAAAATATCTTCTTCATCGAAATGTTTTATTTGAATTTAGAATAACATGTTAACTGGAGAATAGAAAATCGTTATAGATTAAGGAACTGGTTTACACAAATTATGCTTGGGAACGTTCCATGAAAAATGAATTATTCAGCAAATTATAAATACTTTAGGAATTTCTTAAAATAATTTCAGGTATTCGTGATGTTGAGACGTAATATTCAAATAAACGAACTTTATATGAACTTTTCAATTTCAAAATCAAGCATTGGAATTGTTCAAATATTTTTTACTTATATATTTTAGGTAAGGCATTTTGTATTTTTAATAAATAAAGTATACTCTTATTCAGACTTAGATTATAGAAGCAATGAGTTTTATATTTTCATTTTTTAATTTTGAAATATATTTAAGATGCATGCGCACTTCTCAGGTTGGAAAAATAAAACTTTGCATATATAATTAATTAACAAAACATATAAATGTATCCATAAACTTTCATTAAATGTTACTTTGCATTCCTAATACTTGTATTCAATAAAAATAAAACCTTACTCAATAAAAATGTAATCATTTACGATGATTTTTTCTTAAAAATATATTGATCAGAATTTTTTAATGCAGAAATTTTTATTTCATTCCATCTGTTTTATCATCTACTACAGGTCAGTATATAAACGTATCACAATTCATTTTATTGTGCCATGGAATTAGTTATTGTGCCATGCCAGATTAAAAATTCTACATATTAATCATAATCACTGGTAAGCTATTTAAGATTTTAGTAGGGAAATAAATAGTTTGGTATCGGTTATTTTAATCTTACTTTGATCATTTTTTAATAATTTGGTAAGATTTATCTTCTCGAAAGCGTAAACTTTATTTTAATCCAGACAAAGATCCAATTGAAAAGAATAATTCAATTTAAAATATTTGATCCAATATATTTGAATTTGTTTATTTATTTATTACAACTAAATATAATTAGTTACCGGGTGTATCAAAATTGATAAAACTTCTACCGATTTATTATGATTCCAAATTGCACAACTCTAAATTTTTATTAATAGAGTTTACAGACAATTCTTACATTTGCATAATGCCTACAATGAGATTATTATAATTAGAATAGAAGAAATTGTCATCATTATTCGTATTTATGTAATGTGTATTGAAAGTGTTAATAGCTTAGAAATCGTTTCACTATTTTTCAGAGAAAAGTTGCATTTTATAAAATAAACCAGGATTTCTAAATATTTTTGTTAAAACAGGTGATATACGAATAGAACATATTTTCGATTTTCACCATTTATTGTAGGCTGAAATCTTCCTAATTTACAATGATCTGTATTCCATCTGCTACTGTTCGCTTTAAATATCCATACATTCAATAATACACAGAAAATTCTATAAGTGACAAATGCAAGAAAAGACAAAAATCCTTTCTGCATGATATAAACTTGAATTTGAATTCTATGTGAATTCTAGAATTCGACATTGGTTGTATCTTTCAAATAGATGTTCCTACTCTCTCTGACAAATATGCGAACAAATTACAGACAATTTGCAGACGCTCGGCAGAAAAAAACTTTGTGACAGCGCCTTATCAAAGAAAAATGTTATAAACTTAGATACATTTGGAAACATGTGACCTACAATTTATGCGTTTGGTAAAAGTATATGCCAATGAAAACAAACAAGGAAGCTGAGTGGTAAAATACAGTTTTTCAACAAAAATATTTTGGAGTCGAAATATATATTCTTGAAATCACCATTTCAATATTTTTCTTTCAATGCATCAGAAAGCTGTATTTTGTTGCGAAAGACAGCGTTCTTGAAGACCATTATTCCTGTGGCCCTTTTAAGGTTTTTGATCCGAAATGTTTTAACTTCTTATGAAATATGATCGCATGAAGCTTTTTTATAGATATGTGGTGACTTTTCCACTTTATCGTATAATCGTCAAAAAAAAGCAACAAAAAAAACGAGATTTTAACGAATCTCCCTGTTTCATAACTCCCAGAGTACGAAAAATACATTTTTGATATTATGTGTGTTTATCTGTCTTTGAACACGATAAGATCAAAAAAAAACACTTAAAAATTGATGCATGGACATGGGTGATATTTGGATACAGGGTGAAATTTGTTACAATTCTTGTTTTGAAATTTGTTACAAATCACAATTACTAACAAATTCTGAACGAAATTCAATTGCAAAAAACCCGGCTCCTTGGTTATTCGAATGCAAGTGACATAGGCTTATGGGAAAATTTGGGATATAGGCTTATGATCTAAAACATAGATTCTTATCAAATTTTCAGCCAAATTGTGAAAACATTGACCGTCTGTGGTTTTTTACTTTAGCATGCATGTAAACGAAATGACTTCAATCAATTCGATTCGATGTGTTATCTTCTAACTGTAAATGAAGTTCTCTGTCAGATCTTGATATCAATCGAATGACAAAAAGGCATCCAAAATGCATATTCTCACAAATGTCTCATTCCCTCCAAATATCTATTCCAAAGAGATTCATTAAAATTACTCTTGATCTCTTACTGAGAATATTGCCTTGTTTCTATGAAAAAAATTCTTTTATTTACAAATTTTCTAAAGGTTTTACCAAATTATATTAATATACCGAACAGGCCAATAAGAACCGGTACTGTATTCTCTTGTAAAACCTTGCAATGTATACTACTAATTCAGCCTGAAAGGATAAAAACGAGTTTCTGCTAAGTATTCAATTTGATACCAAATGAACTCTTCAAAAAGAAATTTAACACAAGTGCATTTTCTCGTGTATGAAAAAAAATGATAGAAATACCGCAAACCCTTTTATATATATATTGTAATGATATAATAGATCGGGAATATTGTTCATTTCATCGCCGATAGATGGCATATGTTAAATGACTAATTTAAGCACGGATTTAAACAATTAATCGTGTTACCTCAATTGTTCTAGATGATCATATTAATGTTGGAGACGAACATTGATCGAAATAAAAAAATAAATCAAATCTATGTTGTAAATGATCTAAAATATAAATTTAGAGGATACAATAAAACATGTGATAACTTGTCGATCCAAAATGTGGATCAACTTCTCCTAAAATTATATTTTACTATGCGTGTTACGATTAGAAAAATATAAAGGAGAATATAATAATCAAATTACATCTAAGAAATACATATTTAAAGTTTAAACATTACATAACATTAGTGTTATAAATGTTAAGATTTTCATTCTAAAAATTGCAAGAGTGTTTTTCCTTTATGAACACAGTGTATAATGATAAATCAATTATTAACAGCACTACAGTAGCACTGATATGATACTATATATCTAATCCTCTAAAAAGCTGTGATTACTTTTGATCAGCTTTTAAATACACACACCTTTAAAAGGAAAATAAATTTCTATGATTATAATTTACACTAAATTTTTTGATAGATTTTTTTTTTTTGATAATTTTGCCTCACACCTGACAACTAAGCCCTTTAGAAATGAAAAATTGCGTAATATAATTGAAAGATTACAGGGAAAAGACAAATTGGTCTATCATCTATTTCTGTTATTATCTCATTAATAATTACGTATGTTTCAGATTGTGTCCATCAAACAATTATAATAAATAAATTGAAAAAAAAATCTATCTGCGAGCTCCCTGCAACACATCTTTCCAAACAGAAAATATGAAGCATTTGAGATTTAAATGATACTTTTATTAAAAATATTCATTTTTATATTTTCGATATAGAAGCTTTGTTTTTATATATTTACTGTAATTTTTTGCCATTATGCTATTCGTATTCTCTTAAAATAATTTTTATTTATCTCAAACAAGATATTTTTCTGAAAAACGAAGGAACTCAGGTTTCTGAAATTATTAGCAGAAAATATACTGACCTGATTGTTACATTAATAGAGTAAAAGTGAGCAGAAAAGTACTATTAAAGTAGGTTCAGAATTATTTATTAGAAAAAAAGTTTATACACCTAAGAATTTTCAAGACCACTGATTAGAAATTCAAAAAAAAAATTGTAAATAGGAAAGAAAGAAAATATATTAATAAACAAAGAAAAGGAAAGCAACAAATGTAATAATAATTGAGTTATGCGAGTTTCCTTGTCATCTTCATCCTTTTCACTGCCAGAGAAAGAACGAAAATATTTTAATAAAGAAAGAAAAAATATACTTTTAATAATAATTGTCCCATGCGAGTTTCTTTATCTGTTTGTGTATTTCTCTACCAGAGAAGTGAAGAAAATATCTTGATAAAGAAAGAAAAAGAAAGCAAAAAATATATTTGTAATAATAATTATCTTATGTGAGTTTCTTTGGACGTTACTCTTCGTTTATTGTATTGCCATGTCTCTGTACAGAACTTTGACTTAGTAACTGGTGTTCATAAGAATTTCTTAAAACAAAATCTTCATATAACATATTCCAATAAATTGTAGATTGAAGAAAGAAATACGAAGCTGTATACAACCATATGTAGAATATGTATTTGACTATCTAATGCATATCTATTCGTGAGAAAGGGCTTTACAGGGTATAAAATACATTACCGCTCGAATGTCATGCATACGCCAAAGAAAAATTGCATAGGATTTTATTAACATGATTCACATATTTAAGCCATTGCATATAGTAGTCCCCATTGACCTTGAAGCAGCAAGTTCGATGTGGTAGTATATGCAACTGCATGGAATGTTACCAAAACATATAATTAAGACAGTTCTAATCCACGTGTGATATATCGTTCGATATTTAATTGTACCTCTGTCGGCGAAAAATAAATTAATTCTTAGTAATGGTATATATTACAGAACTTGTATAGCAAGAGAAGTATGTATATCTTTTAGTTGAGTATTGTTCATAGTACAAATGCTTCTCCAGAAGACGACCGGATGTGAAGGAATTCAAATTTACTATCAGCGAAGGCTTAAGCTTATTTTCAATTTTTAGCCTGCCAGTTGCTTAAAATCCAAATTTTAGCTCAAGACTAACAAAATCATAATAAGCGATATCAAAAAAGGAATATTGAATAAATCGCTAACAGACGGATTTTTTTTTTAAATATAAAATTTCAGTTGATACATAATTTAATTTTGGAGATACTTGTTTATTCAACAAATTCAATTACTTTCCTGCTTGTATTGAAAAGTACACAAATAAGAACAATATCCAATTTATTATCAAAGCTTTTTCTTTTAATTTCTTTTAAATCGTTCGAAGCATATTTCTGTTTTCTGCTTTGTGCCATTTAATTCATTTTCGTTTTTAGAGCAAAGTCATAAATTCCAATAAATCAAATAAGCTTTTTTTTGTGCATTCTTGATACAAATTATAGAAGAAAAACACTCGCAATAAACTATATTGAAAATTTTCTTCCCTTTCAAAACATTTTTCATCATTTGTTTGCGTGAAAAAAATTAAACAAAAATATAATTTATTTTTAGAAAGCATCAAATAAAATAAGAATTTTTCATTTTTCAATTCATTCTTTTGAAATCAATTTAATTTGATATCTGTAATAATCGAATTTCAAGCTATAAACAATAAATATATAATATAGTGCTTTATTTCTACTAACCTGGAAAAAAGAGACATGTGCAATAAAATTTTATAAAAAATAACAGGTGAACTTCTATTTAGAAAAAAAATGATTTTCATATTTGTTAGAATTTTTAAGATTTCTTTTTGGAAAAATTTGAATAGGATATAATGAATTTCCTGTTTACCATTTTGATAATAATCTATTTGAAAGGATTTCGAGCATCCATTAACAAACATTAAGAAGCATTCTATCCTTATAAGAAAATTTTTCATTCTCTGAGAATGTATTTTTTTTGGGGGGGGGAATGTTTTAACCTTGAAAATAAAATAAGTCAGAATAATAAAAATTAAAAAATCACTGGTTTAATCCATCAATATTTTATGACATAAATTTAAAATTAAAAATGTTCATTTATTTATATTATATGCGTATTTTCATTAATTTCTTTGTAATTGTTGACTCTATATATTCAGTTGAATCGATTGATCATTTTTTGAATCTTTATTCAAATCCACTCCACAAGTCCCTGGCATTGTATGTTAGAAAGAAATTCGACCTTTTGAGTAAAAAATGAATGTTTTTTTCCCACAAATTACGCGAGATGAGTTTTCTTGGCCTTGAGTCTGTGCTGAATATCTCAGTCTCATGAGACGTGTTTTTAAATATTATAAGATTATTGTTTATTGTTTTACAAGAAATGGTGTTCTTTCAATGGCTCAATAGATAAAGAATAATGGTATTATTCCAAAGATTAAAATTTATTATGAGAGTTAATTAAAGATCTGAAAACTGTTTCTTGTTTTATATTATGTAATTTAATTAAGACGGTGAAACTGCTTTAAAAAACATGAAAATTATAATTAGTGTTATTTTTTAAATTATTTAAATTCAGGAAGAAACACCAATTATAGAGATTTAAAATTTTATGGTGTGCAAATTATTTAATTTAATTAAGAAATCCATTAATTTAATTTACACCAACTTAATTAAGCAAAATTAAATACATAATAACATTATTTTTTTAATAAATCTGTGATTTACATGTATACTTTATATTTTAATGCACTGCATGTACTACTTTTTATATTTGATGAAGATATTCGTTTCACATATATGTTTTCATAATATTGCTTTAAAGCATTTAGAATTATGGGATGAAACCAAAGAATGTCATATCAAAAATAAAACATATATTTGTAATTCTTAATTAATTTGAAATAAATTATTAACTTTAATTCTTTGAATAAATTTTGCAGCGCAAATAATTAAAAAAATACTTAAAAACAGTGTAATATCAATAAATATTAATAAAAAATTTCAGCGCATTAATAACTACAACCTGAATTATTTTCATTCCTTTTTTTTAAGAAATTAAGTTAAATTGAAGACATAGATTTTTAATAAATTATTATTACTTAAGAAGTAGATTTGGCCATAATATTGACTATACATATAAGTCTTTCGAAAATCAAATGGTAAAATGTTCCCTAATAGTTTCGAAAATAATCTATTCCCTTTAAACAGCTCCATTGCAATGTCGATTCATTTAATACGTTATTCTTCTTGTTTCAGCTTTCTATTTCCAAAAGTAAATTTTTCACCCATTAAGTAGGTTTTAAAAGCAATTTATGGAGCATTTATTTTTAAAGGAAGACAATAAAAAAGCGCCTGTTTAAATAAGACAATGCCTCTTCTATCCGTCATCCACAAATCTCACCTTTTAAAACTTTCGTGCCCGCCGGTCCACAAACGCAATCATAATGTCTTTCTAACTGATCTCTGTAAATCTTATCTTCATCAAATAAATAAAACCATCAATAAATCCTTTTTGGACTTTCTTTTAATAAGCCAAAACGAACTTTCTCTTCCTTTATGGCTTTTTATATGGCATGCTGTCTATTTGATTTTATGTTTGGCGTAGCTCTTAATGCAGTAAACAGAAGCTGGGAGATAAATGTCTCATACATAGAAATATGAGCGTGACTGTAATAGTTCTTACTTCCATTGTATTTGGATCTTCTTTCATCTCATCTTTTCATAGAAAATACTCTTATGGGAATTTTATCCTGGAATCGATCTTTATTTTAAGATTTAGGTTGACAATAGATATGTGTTTATTACAATGTATTTGGTTTTGAATCATCATTCAGCGAAATAACAAAACATTGTGACGAACAAATATGTATTTTGGATCACAAATACGTAAATTCAAATATTTGAAAACAGAAATAAAATGCATTTTTCCACAAATAGGAAGATTTTTTTTTAGAATTTTGTAATCAAATACAAAATGAATTAATTACTGATCGACCATTGATGACAATGAAGTTAATAGAGTTGGACATAAAATCCTTCTATTTGCGAGCTTTTGAATGTATAAATATGCTTTCCCAAATATATTTCTTGCTTATATATAAATACGATTGACACATCTTCATATAATTTTGCAATGCATGTCGAACTATGTACGAATCCACAAGTTTTACTAGCTTACTAAACTGAAAAAAAAATCTTTCAATAAAAAATAAAGATCGATGATAATAAAATAAGGAAAGGATTCCACAATAAATTTCCTAAGGCAGGAACATTTTAAGCATGTATAAAAAGGTTGATCCTGGTTATACATATTGTAGAATGTCCAACTGTACTGGATCGTTTAAATTAGCGTCACATCTTTCAGAGCTCCAAATTTCTTATTAATTTAATTACATGAATGGCCCATTCAAAAGCAATGCAAGGGTAGTTTAGAAAGGATTTAATTAATGTGAATCGCAATCTGAAAATGCGGGCGACACCTTTCTCTCCAGACTTCCATGTCACAATAACGGGGAAGCGTTTGACCAACAGCTTCGAACTTAACATGCGCGCATATATGAAGGTTACTTAATGGAAAAGGATTTCGAACAAGGATCCCTATCTAAAAATTCCAAAGCTATTGAATTTTTCGCTAAAAGCAATCTCGTTATAAAACATACAAAAAGAAGTTTTTTTTTTAACGTAATGTTACATGCAAAGAAAAAAAAGCAAGATAATTCTTAACCACAAGTTTTATCATTGAGATAATATTAGAAAGCAATTACTTTATTTCGTTAATAAGAAACAGAGATTATGAAAAAGAAAGCATTTCTCAATGCATATGTTTAAATTGGCTTATTATGGTAAAAGTAACAGATTGAAAATACGTTATTTGTAAGTCTGATTGAAAATGGACAACTGAAAGCTATACATTTAAGAACGCAAATTTTAATAAGACAAAATTAGATTTAATGGCTAATGATTTTCGTGGATCAATTAAAAACTATTCCACTAGATGTTATTGCATAAGCAGATTTTTTCAGACAGCTTAAATGACAGAAAATATATGTTTAACTGGGAATTGAACGTTATACATTAAATGACAACTATAATCTCTGATATGAAGTCATTTAATAATATTTACTAATTTTAGTACTTTTAAGGTATAAATATTTTCTTTTTGTGCAAAATGCGATTCAATGGAATTACAAATTTTCCTTTCTGACTTCTCCCCCAATAATCGCGAATAGAATGAGCATAATTTAAATGAAGGTATAACTGCTATAATAATTTAGATGAAATTAAATATATATTTTAATGAGATTATATGAAATAGAATATAGTTTTCTAGAAAAATAATTTTTAAAGTCAGTTGGAAACGGACCTTAAAATAAAATCTAAGGCAATGAGTCGTGCACTCTTATCATTCCAAACATAACCTCTTCCAATCAGTTCGGAATTGCAATAAGATATCAGAATAAGTATCTCAATTATCCCACAGTGCTTAAAATATTTAGTATCTATCGTTCCTGAGTAACTAGGAAGATAACTTTAACCAATACTTATTCATTAATAAAATATTGTTAAAAAAGATTATTCAATGGGACCTCCAGAACATGATTACAGATTTAAAGAAATTATAGGATTGTTTTCCTTTTCATTACTCTCACCAAGCCTAGTTATTATATTTTAAAACAAATCTTAGTTCTCATTTCCAAATTGTCTAAAAATGATCGTTAATAATGTTTAAATCCCTTAATCAAAATCAACTGCTAAAATTAACCCTATTTAAAAGTATTTTTTTAGAAATTAAAAAAGAAATAAGTAAAAAGAAAAAGTTAATAGTCATGAATATCAACTACAAGGGTCCCATATCAATTATATGTCAATATCATTAAAACAAAATTTCATTTCAAGCTAAATTATTTTTCAATTTTCGAATTGAAACACTTATAATATCTCATACGATAATTTTAGAAATAAGCTTTCCTTCATAAATATTTTTTTTCATAATTTTCATAAGCTTTTTTTCATAATTGGAATTTTTTAATCTTTCGATATTTTTCAAAAATATGCATAAACGATGGGAAAAAAGAGCGTTTTTCTCTTCTAATATTGATATATTTAAATGCCATTAACTTGCTGACAAACTATCTCGGTTATTCAAAAAAAAAATAGTAGAAAAGACCCGTAAAGTGTTGTTAAATGGAAAAGAATGTATATTGCATAAAATTATTAATCGCAGATGCCTCCTTGAATTACTTTCTGAACTTTTAATTCACAATTATTATTTTTTTCTTCTGTGGTTTGTCATTGCTACTTATCTATGTCGATAAGAATATATCAGTGGGATGAGTCAAAGACTTATGTGATATATCTTTAAATATCGATTTTCAGATATATGGTATTAATAGAAATTATGTTCTGCATCGCTTATTGATAAATTAATTTGGTTCTTTTCTTCTTTCTTCAGTGGAGTCGCATTCTGTCAGATATTTGCATCGTCTGAGTTCATTATAAACGAAGATTCTTTAATGAGTTCTTTACATCTTACATATATTTTTGAGCTACGCATATTACTTCTACATTGGTTTACATCAGTTAAAACACTCTTTAATATACTCTCAGTTATATTATACTAGGTAAAAAACACTTCATGAAGTGTTATTATTTGAAGTTATTTAGCTGTTATCGTACTGTATATACGATAATCTCAAATGTATAAATAAAAGATTTCCAATCAGTAAATCCCAATCTTTAAAATGCGAAAAGAAATAAAAACGTTTCAGAGACAAAACATTTCATACAAAATCATTGAAAATTCGAAAAAAATATATAGTTCAGCTTATTAAGTAAAAAATAGATTTGAATCCAAATTTAAATGCTTCCTAAATCAGGTAATTACTCACAAGACATACAAAATGAACGTTGTTGTATTTCCCAAATTTATAAGTGGCGAAATTAAAGCTTTCATCAAAGTTTTGGACATTTATTATTGGGATTTCAAAACTGGTGATTTGAAAAATATGAAATGAAATTCGAATAATAAAATAAGAAAGTAGTTTATCTTTTTTTTCCCGATAATTCACTTCAAGAACTTCGAAATATGTTAAGACACTTCACTTATACAGAAGGTCAACTATAGTGCTTCTGTGTTTCATTAATTTAAAAACGACGACAACTATGGTCACAACTTTTGTGTTTAGGAATAGTAATTAGATTGGTTGCAGCGCCTCTGCCAACAAGAATAGAGTGAAAGTTCCTATTTTGAAAATGGTACAGGATACTGGAAGAAGGTCAAATACAAAATTGTAGAACGCCCTTGCTTTAATACGAAAATGTACCTTAAATGCAATAATTCTAAAACATGTAGAACACTATTTATTTGGTTATAATTTTCGAAACCACAACCTGCGACAACAGAAGATAAGATCCTTTTTTTGGAAAATAAATGTTGTTGGTTACTCGCTAGTACTAAAATTATCTTCTGATAATTATTTGTACTGCTTTATTTTCAACACTGCTCTAATATAAAAATATTAAAGGTCGTGACGCCACCAAACATTCTAAGAACTTTCATTTTTGGTATGCAATAAAACTGGCCTGCATACTGAGAAAAATAAGCACTGGTACAAAATTTATACCTTCAAAAGGAAACGATTAATACATTTTCTGTGATTTGGATATTTTATTAATATACTTGCTGCATTCAGAAAATAAGTCTGGAAATTTGTGAGAGAATTAATTAACTAAGAATAATTGACTATATCTATATATGGCTTGAGATAGAATAATTGCATAAAGAAAAATCATAAAAATGATTATATGACACATTGACGTCAAAATAATTTTTGTGGATACCATCCTGAAACATTATCACATAAAAATATATTTGATAATGTTTCAGGATGTTTTCGATAAAAAGAAAATTTAGCTTCAATTTTTAATTAATTAAATATTTATAACTTTATTTTTTAATTCATTAAATTAAATTAGTACGAGGAGAAAATTTCTATGATCCAAGTAAATTTGTACAATATTTAATAACAAGATTTAAGAGTCTATTTGTAGATTCTTAATAGGTATTCATTCACTACTAATAGGTATCATGTTTTCTCATAAGTCATGATAAGGAAAACATTATGCCATCATTTAAATCTTACTTTGACCCAAATCTCTGCATTTTATTAGTTGCGTGACAATCTAAGTTCGCATAAATTTTTATAGTTTAAAATTGCATTTTCAATAATGCACGATTATTTCTTTATAAAAAAAGAAAGATAAAATTGATTTCTGCTGTTAGTATTCAGATATAAACATATATCTGAATACTAATTGAAAAGTTGGAATAGGAACATCTGTTTTCTTATCAAAGTAATAACATACCAATTCAATGTTTGAAATTTGTAGTAGAAGAAGGGAGAATGATGAATTATAAACTGCCTACGTCGTTTGGTAGATTTAGTTGCCACTGTCCTATCAATGGCATTGTGACAAAAGGAATTTGATTTTGGAAATCTGAATCTCTTTAGTGTATTTGTCATCTGGAAATGAAAGAGGCAACAAACAATAAAAGTGATAGATATAATATAAATCTGAGCGAGAATGTTTGGATTTAAATTGTGAATGCTTTCGATTTCCATTTTGATCTTCAATGCATTTCCGCTTTGAAATAAATCTCAGGAATTTGCATTATATTCTACAGGAAAAAAATATCATATATAAAGAATTCTGTGGAAAGTTTTGAATTGCTAATGAGAAAAAGTCACACTTTTTTTTACTTGAATACTAAACACGACAACTATGAAAAGCTCAATTTCACAAAACGTTATATATTCAAAAGTATTACGTACAAAAATTCGAGTGATAACTACGCACGCATTACACGGAATACTTTCAATCGGTATTTAAACTCGATTAGCTATATTTTGAGAGAGCTATCGGTATTTAAACTATTTTGTGGAATCATCCCACAATGTTAAGTTAACATAATATTGATCCATTCCCTGAACTTTTATTATGTTTCTGACAGTATGTGTACATAGAATTGGTACTTGATTTGTCTCCAAAGGAAAGTCTGAAATGGTTAAATATTTTGGGATTGATTTTATTTCTAACTAATCTTTTGGGATTAAATCTTTGGATATTTTGTGTGACTTGGATTGGAGCTGAGTGTACAAAACCAGGTCATACTCACTAACACTGGGAATTCATCATTAAAGTATATGTAAACTTGAATGTTCCAATGAGGTTTCCTTCTTAAATGTTAAAAATCAAGAAGCTATCAGCATATTACAGAAAACTCATAACTAGAAGGTATCAATATATTTATTCAGACATAGTATTTTTACATGCGAGAAACAACCCCTACACTTCTACGGAAGTGTACAAAAATTCCCCTGTTTCATCTATTTTGACTGAATATGAATTTTCAGTACTCCAGAATCTCACATTATGTTAATTCTTATACTTTGATTAATAGAATGCAGTTTCATCGTTGACAGCCAACTTGCACGACGAGATTATCATAACATCTTTAGCTTCCAGCATTTTGATGCAAAATTATAGTCAACGGACATGATCCTTCAGCCTTGTCGCAGGAGCTGTGCCCGGTACGATTTTAAATGGGAATTGTTGGACGCCATCATATGACTACAATATATCTTACCTGATGCCCAACTTTCTTATTATTATCACTAGAAAAAATATACATGTCTTTATTTCTCAATAAAAAATTCAAAGACAACTCAGTCAGCATGTACAGTGAACTGCTAGTCCTCAATACAGGTTTCTCAAAGACATTTGCAATAGGCATGATAATTCTTCAATAAGCTATTGTGTTAATTTCTTTTTGCTAACCATTAGATATGGATGAGACGAAAGTATTCTTTCCAAAATGTTTCACACATGTTCTATGGATTAAAATAATGCTGATACATATATTAAATATATGATCAGATGACATATTGAAAGCACTTGGTAGGGCATCATATCATCCTCATAAAAACTAATTTTGATGCTATAGTTTTTCGGAATGAGACATGGAACATGATTACTTATAGGCAACAGTGTCTTCAGATAATATTTGCAAATCCAATAAATACGCAGATGTCCTTTTTTAAAATAACTAGTCTCAAGAGCTGCATATCTACTTAAAAGTTTTCCTCCAAGTTTATGGTGAGAATTCTGAATCTAATCTGACTCCAGAGCTGTTATCCAGAATCATTTCATCGTGTTACATCTGTGATGAAGACGTGACAACATTAAATAATTTTATGCAATTCAAGCGGATTTATACTCAAATTCCACTGAAGGGACATTTCACTGCAGATTATCTGAACTGCTTTATAACAGAGTATCTATGAATGAGAAATCACATAGTGGGAAAAATACGACTATTTCACTATACTCGTCTCAACATACCCATTTTACAACATTTCAGTTATTCTTCTTCACATAATTCAACCAGATGGTTCCTTCTATAGTAATTAAAACTAACTCAAGTAAATAACGATGTCTTTAATTTTATTTTTCAGTTTTAATTTGAACATCTGCAAGCATTATGTACTTAAATCAGTAATTCAGATGAAGTATTCTAATTCAACTTGTATCATCCTTTTAAACAGTTTATATGAACACGATTCTCCTTAACGAAATCGTGTTCATTTAAATTTTAAAATTTCCGATTCCACGAAAGTTACGTGTTGCATATTTTGATTCGACAAAATTTCTTTCTGAATTCTAAAATTATGATAACATAAAGTTTTGCGCGCTAGTATAAATTAAATTTTAAAGGATGATCTAAATTTAGAATTATTAAATGTTTATATAATAACCCTGGTTTTTAAGCATAATCATTATTCTAAAGTTATAACTACTACTTTGCTATAGTTTTTAATCCTTTATTGTTGAATATTTTCTAAACATCTTACTGCATTTCCTTAATTTTCTTTTTAAATTAGAAGTGCATATGATTTCCCCTATTCAGATGCATTGAAACTAGCAGACATTATTAATATTTTCTCCTTGTGTTAAAATCTTTATAAATAACACTACTTCTTAAGTATATCAGTATTTAATGATAATAAAAATATTAAATTTATAATTGCTGACTAAATAATGGGATTTTCAAAACTGTTAAACATAGATTTAATAATAAAATCACGAAATATGCCTAATTATAGGGCCTCAAAAAGGAAAATCAGTACCTTGCAAACATAAAATACCCTTGAATGTCTTTTAAATTCGGCTCATCTGGGCATTCATCAAAATTATTTGAATATCTTTATGTCTGTTACTAGATCTCCGGGAACGAATGCCGTTTAATACCATCATAAATACATTCTAAGCATTAATATTGTTCATAATTCCAGTCTTTCACTCCTTGTTACCTCCCCGATTTAATCACAGTTGCTGTGAGAAAGCTTTCTGATAGCCCCAGATGGACTCATTTTCTTTCTAAGCCGGCATGTTTAGGTTCTTAATGAGTCAGCTCCTCTTTTAAGGCTCAACAAAGTATGACGGAGAGCCTTCTCAAGTACTTTCTTTCAGCTTGGCACAGCTGAACTGAATGAAATGGTACAGAATGATTTCTAAAAAATATAATATTCGGAACTCTGTTCAAACTGCTTTTAATGACACTCATTTTTCACTTTTCTTTTCTTTTCGTTCTTTTTTTAATATTAAAAAAATATTTTTAATAATTGCAACTTTAATTAAAACTTTTGTTTTCCTATATATATGTGTGTGTGTTGGCTGATCCAAAAAAATTTACAAGCAGCAGTATTTGAAAAGTAGAAATTGTGGATGGGAATATTGTTACCTAGAGTGGAGACAGATGGCGTTAGTTGTCTTAGACCGGTCATCCGAGCAGATTGTGTTGGTACTGAGACCTGAAACAGCGACAGTAACGGCAAGATGTCTACAGAAGTGGTCTCACATAGAGGTGTGAGCCGTGATACGATTTCTATGGGCCAAGAATGTGTCCCCATCGGACATTCACAGACAAATCATTGGAGTGTACGGGGGTGAAGCAATGAGAAGATAACATGTGGCGAAATGGTGTCGTCCTTTTGAAGCGGGCAGAGAGATTGTTGGAAACGTTTAGGTGGAAAGTCTGGAGCCACCCACCCACTCCACACAGCCCTGATTTGGTTCCCATCTTTTCCCGGCATTGAAGAAACACTTAACCGAAACAAAGTTCATAACAGAGGGTGATTTTCAAAAGGGTGCCGAGAACTGACTCAATAGCCGGGGAGTTGATTATTACCAAGATGGGCAAAACAAATTGTTCCAGCGGTGTGATAAATGCCTCAACAGGTTTGGTGATTATGTCAATTACTGTTCGAGTATAAGTAGATAAGAAAAATAACAAAATAAATATAATTTTAGATAATGTAGTTATTATTTCCATCCTCTTAAGAAATTTTAAGAAGTTGAACTGTAGTAAATTACTTTTCTAAAGATTTCAGATAACAGATTTTGTCTAAAATTCACCACATATTCATATAAAAATTGGTTAAAGCTAATAATATAAATTTTTATTGTAAGAGAAACAGCAAGTATCTAATATTGTAAATAATAAATTTAATCTTAAGAATTTAAATATTTCAGCATAAACTTTATTTTTGGGAACAGGTAATGAGTCAATGCCTGAAGCAATAACATATCTATAAGTCTTAAAATAAGTGTTGAAAAAAAAAGAATTCCAACAATTAAAAACTCAGTCATGTGCAAGAAAAAAAATCACGCATTAAAATGCAATGTGCGTGCTAAAGAATGCCAACACGTATGTAAATAAACATTTTAGAAATTATTTTTGCTTATTTTTTCCGGTGTGTTTTTTTTAAATATTTTTTACTTAGTGCCTGTTTTGTAATTCAAACTCTTATCCGTTCTATTTGAGAAGCCTTGCTACTGTCTGTCGATCACAAGAATAGCTCCCGCCAAGAAGTCTATCTAGTGGCGGTCGCTGTAGTACCAAGACTAGTTCATTTCTAGTGGGGATTAAGCGTGTAGGGAATTGGCGGAATTAAAGGTTACATCACGTCATTCTTCTTCTCGGATTTAAAAGAGTTGCACGCGTTATCTTATCCTTGTGTTTATTTTGCTTTTGCTTTTAAAATTATTTGTTCCTTACTGGTTTAATTGATTTTACTAATTTGCTAAACTTGCAAGATGGCCTTTAAGTTAAGGAAGGGTGAAATTTTGAAATCGCAGGCACGTAAAATTGTATATAATGTTGCGGAATTTTGTTCCAATAAAGCTTCATCGAAATTTGCGTTAATTCCACTCCCACAAGCTCTAAAAAGTGCTTATCAAGTAACTGGAATTTCTGAAGCTACAATAAAAAAAATAAGAAAAGAAGTTTCATCATCGGGTTCATCGACAGTTTTAAAATCACCCGGTAAACACCGTAAAAGACCTAGTGAGCGAAACTGTGAAATAGACGACTTTGACAAGTGTGTTATACGGCAAACAATTCAAGACTTTTACATAAAAGAAAGGAAAGTGCCATCCCTCAGAAAATTACTACCAGTGTTGAAAGAAAAAATTGGATTTTCGTGGCAAAAAGACACATTGTGCAAAGTCTTACATTCAATGAATTTCCGATGGAAGAAGTGCGTGAATAATAGAAAAGTACTCATGGAAAGACCAGATATTGTTTTTTGGAGACACAGATATTTGAGAGAAATGAGATGTCACAGGAAAGCTGGACGACCGATTGTCTATATTGATGAAACTTGGGTAGACAGCAATTTGACATTTAAGAAATGTTGGCAAAATGACACAGTTTTGGGAGCTACAGCAAATGTTAATTCGAAAAATAGACTTATAGTTGTTCATGCTGGGTCATCAACGGGTTTCCTTACGGGTGCTTTATTAGTATATAAAGCATCAACAAAAAGCGGCGACTATCACGGGCAAATGAACTATGAAAACTTTAAAAAATGGGTGTCGGAAAAACTTCTTCCAAATTTGCAACCAAACAGTGTCGTATGCATGGATAACGCACCGTATCATACGACTGTCGAAAACCGCACTCCAACGAAGTATTCTACAAAAAAAGTTATGATAGACTGGTTGAAAAACAACGGAATACCCTGCGATCAAGAAATGCGAAAAGCGGAACTGTTCTCTCTTATAGACAGTAATCGTCCAAAGAAAATTGTCTATAAAATTGATAATTTAATAGAGAAAGAAGAACATAAAGTTATCCGACTACCCCCTTATCATTGCGATTTGAACGCAATCGAATTTGTGTGGTCCTCTGTAAAAAGAATAATAAAGGAACGAAATGTTACTGGCGATTTAAGTTTGGACAATCTGAAATCTCTTCTTCAAACAGCTATCACTGAAGTTACTTCGGCAGAATGGGCAGCGCATTGCAAACACGTAGAAAAGCTTGAAAATAATTATTGGGAGAAAGATGGACCGAGAAGATTTAGTGGACGAACTGTCATTTCAAATTGATACCAATGATGATTCTGATTCAGAAGAAACTGAAACTTGTGAGAGTGATTTAGAGGATTTTGAAATGCTTGAATGAATGAATGAACATTATTTTCGAAATTTAGACGGTATTTTATTTTATTTTACTTTGAAAACTGTTTTGCCTTAGAAATTGTTGGAAAATACATGCTGAAAGTTTAATAATCAACGAAGTTCTGTCATTGTATTAATAATCTAAAGTCCTTGATAATTATTAATAGTTATGAAAATATGAAACAATTATTAAAAAGTTAAATAATTACTTTTTTATTGTAATAATTTTTATCTTTATTGCATATCCATTAATATTTCATTTTTATGTCTAAAACTTTAAATATTATTATATAAATAATATATTAAACAATTTTTTCACTCTTTATAAATCAATTAAAAAAAATCGCCAATACGTCATCAAGGCGATCAGTAAGCCAACATGGATGCCTTTCTTTTTAAATCCCCTATTGAAAATAGAGCAGGTCTTGTTTCCACGGCAACAGATTATCGTAGACATATTGGCGGGAGCTATTCTTGAGGTAGACAAAATTTTCGTCGGAACGTAATCAAATACTCAAAATCCACTATTTAATTTTCACGCCTAATGGAATGGAAAAAATTGTTAATAAGCGTAAAAGAAATAATGTGACATTTGAACAATAGTTAATAAGAGCAAAATAAATAAATAAAATAAAATAGAAGATAGATATTTCGTTGCATTTTGACTTCAATAAGATGTGATTAAGTCACAGAACGATGAAATGTATGCAATTAGGAAATGAAAAATGAAAACCAAATGTTTATTAACACATTTTAAAATATCTTACCTTGCAGCTGATGCAAAAAAATATATAATAATGCTATAAACTTATCAAGAGAATAAAATCTTATTCAATAAGCTCAAACAAAAAAGAAACAAAGAAAAAAGCCATTGAACGATGTATTTAATAGCCGTACACAATTGAAATTGCAAATATAATAGATGAAATGATGTCAAATTACATTTCAAGAAATTGTAGCAAATTAAAAAAAAATAAAAACAACAGTTTATTGATGAATTACAGCAGACCAAAATTAAAAGTTTTTGCTTTTACTCAGGGCATTAATCAAAAAAATAAAAAAGTCTGTTGGAAACAAATTAGAAAAGGCGCATGACTTATATTTACAATTAAAGATTGAAAAGGGATCAATATATTAACAAAAAAATTTTAGTGATAGAAATTATGCTTTAATTAACTTTGAAAAAATTAAAAAAAAATAGAAAAAGTTCACATTAGTGAATTTACTAGAAATATAAAGATGTTTTCTGAATTTTAAGATGATATATAAATATTTTTCTTCGGAATAGTTTTCAGAATCGTTGTTGAAATATATTAAACGTTTCAACTCCAGTCTCCCCCCCGTTATAGAATCATAAAAAATTTAATCCTGCAAATTATCTTCCTACGGTCTACGAAACGTGTGTACCAGATTTCTTTCATATTTATGAAAGAAATATATATATATATATATATATATATATATATATATATATATATAACGAAAAAGTAGTTTAGAACCCTTATCTTCAAAAATATTTAAACTTTAAGAAAAATAAAGGCTTGAAAATATGAGGAATTTTATACTCTTTAATTTGATATAAGTCTGTAGTGTAAAAACTGAATAGGTTTTAAAATATTCAGGAAAAACTAAAATGTTTGTCGGTAAACATTGCTGCAACATCGACATCGATGTTTGCAGAAGGCATTGTAAAATTCTACCGAAAATTTCTGAGGAGTGATAATAGGCAAAAAAGCGATAAGAATTTAGAAATAAATAAATATAAAGTCGCAAACGATGGTGAAAATATATTTGGTGGAATACAGATACAGCATACATTTACAGCACAGACATTTTATTATAAGAAAGACTGTAGTGCGAGAGGAGACGATGTTGAAACTTTTATAAAAATTACTCAATGTTGCTGCCGCGAAGGTCATTACACAACCGGCACCGACGTTTAAAGGACCGCCGGACGCACTCAAACATACCAAGTGTTCTCCAGCAGCGACGACGATCCGTGCTGCGGGATATTTCTACTGTATCCAAAGGTGTCTGATAAACAAGAGATTTCATGTGGTCCAGAAGAAGAAATCCAAGGGATTGATGTTCGGGGAAAGTGGTGGCCAATCAACAGTTCTGAGATAATATCTGAGAATAAAATTCTTGGTGGAAAGAGTGCATCTTCCTGTGTGGCACCAAGCATCCAGTGTGACGAATACCCAATTCAACAGCAACTGATCGCGCGCTTATCGATGGGGTATCGGCAAAATGCTGCAAAACTCGGTTTTCTGTTTCAGGTGTGCGCACACTGCGTTCTTACCCTGCATTTGGCTTTGTTATTTTGAAGGACCCTGTCTCCAGCAACCGTCGATCAACATTTGCAAAGGTGCTATGATGTAGACAACGCCTATTTGGATATTGCTCTTGGTATATTCTTTGTGCTAGGCGTCCATCACCATCCACTCGGCCATAAATTAAATGCATATCCGCATATTCGTCATTCGTGAAATTTGACATGTTGTTTACGAATGAAATTTATCGACAATAGATTCTGCACTGCTCTTTAATCAAAACAAGGGGCTTTTATACTCATCGAACTATAAATTCTACAATGCAAGCTGTTTTATATTCCTCGAACGCTTGGAAAATTTACGTACGAAAACGCTTCTTCTTCTCGATTACCTTGTTCCAAATCCTCGCAATCATGGAGCCATTTTCTCTGCCAGGCTAATTGTCTCTTCTAATGTCTGTTTTTGAGAGCTTCACAGAATAAACTTCTCCTGCGACCCTATGTTTTATGATAATTTTTCATCTCCTTAATGCCTACTATCATTTCTCAAATTTAACTTTCGAATTTGGCAACACCCTCTGTAAACAACGGTGATAATGTTGCAGCGATGCTCCTGGCAAACATTTTAGTTTTTCTTGAATATCTTAAAACCTCCTCAGTTTTCACATTACAGACTTATATCAAATTAAAAGAGTATAAAATACTTCATATTTTCAAACTTTTATTTTTCTTAAAGTTTAAATATTTTTGAAGAAAAGGGTTCTAAACTACTTTTTCGTTTTCAATAATTTACGACCCCCTGGTTCATCAAATCGGCATGTTACTTACATGAAAACAGCCTTTAAGAATGTGCTTTCACTTTATAAAAAATCATATTTGAAACACCATTTGTTATATTTTTAATTAATTTTTTACAGTTTCCATCAGTTCTTTGATTCCCTATATTTTCGCAATTTTCACTCACTAAGCGTCGTTCGGGACCCCATGTTGTAAGGTGATTCTTTATCCTCTTGATGCCTACTATCACCCCTCTGAGTTTGTCGGTCGAATTCGGCAACACCTTGTATATATATAACCTCTTTTAATTTTGTTTCTATTTCTCCGTTTTAATTTTATTAACTATATTATTACTAATTAGGTTAGGTTCAGGTTAAGATTTTTTGTAGTAGCTGCATTTGCGCTCTCTAAATACAATGGGGTTCTTTAGTTTAATACAGAAATTATTTTAATTTTAAGTAGTTTCAGAAATAGGTTTTAATTTGGAATTTCATAATACTTATATATATATATATATATATATATATATATATATATATATATTGAAAAATGAAGAAACTGTTTTATGCAAAATGAGCAAATGAGCTATTGTGTCACAGTATTGCCACTAGAAAGAGAGATAGCAACAAAAAGGGAATACAAGGCAAGTGAACCATCAATGGTTCTATTATGCGCGGAGATGTGGACAGAAAACGTGACTTAACTGAGTTTGAACGCGGGATGATTGTTGGCGCTCAGAACCAGTATCAGGTGTAGTGTTCGAGAGCAGCAGTTATTAATGTGTAAGAGAGTGGACTATCAAGAAGAAAACCGGGTCTTATCGTCAGGCTTGTGATCGCCACAGGCTACTGAATGCTGGATCTGAAAGGGAGAATTGCCAGAGTTGTCCACTCCAACAGAAGAGCAGGGAATCTTAATGAAGGAGCCACTTTGAACTTCTCTGAACGAACTGTGCGGCGCACATTACACCGTATAGGCTATGGGAGCCGAAGACCTGTTCAAAGGCCTCTACTTTCAGCCTTGAACAAGAGCAGACGTTCCCAGTTTGCAAAGGTGCATAAGGATTGGACAGAAGATGACTGGAAAAGGCTCATGTGATCTGATGAATCTCGTTTTCAATTACACCATGCAGATGGCAGGGTTTGGATATGGCGAAAACTGCACAAAACTATGATCCCCAATTGCATTTCTACAAAACGCAAAGCTGGTGGAGGCAATATTATGGTTTAGGGGATGTTTTCTTCGCATTACATGGGTCCATTGATTACTATGGAACAACGTCTGAATGCCCAAGGATATTTAAGTGTTCTCGCAGATCAAGTACATCTTGTTATGTTAATGGTGTACCCTGCCGGGGATGGATACTTTCAGCAAGACAATACTCCTTGCCATGCAGCTGTTATTGTCGTCGTATGGTTTGTAGAACATGATGCTGACTTTAAGTGCCTTCGTTGGCCCGCGCAATCAACAGATCTTAATACAATTGAGAATTTGTTGGATGAGATCGAACGGGGCATCAGACAGCTGGATACAGTGCCATCCAATCTGAAAGAATTGAAAGTGCAGTTTATCGGATATGATATCAAATTCCTCCTACCACCTACCAACATCTCACAACATAATTTATTCCAAGAAGAATGCGAGCAGTTTTACGGGCTAAAGGTGGTCCAACTCTGTATTAAAGGGGTGGTCATAATAATTTGGCCACTCAGTGTATGTGTGTGTGTGTGTGTTTTTTCTCATTCAATAAATGCTTATAAGCATATATACGCTTACTTTTTATTGTATTAATGTGTTTTATATAATCTTCTTTATTCCGTTTTTTACATTCAAAACAGATTGATTTTTGCTTCTTTACAAGCAAAGGTATGTTAAATATGATTTCAACATAGAATGCCGATCGCTAAATTTCCAAATGTCCATGTTTCATTAGCTATTATTAATGTTGAGAGACACTAATATGCTGAAATAAATGAAAGTATTTCCTTTAATAATTCAGGAATCTTATAAGAAACAGAATTTTAGACATCTAAAAGTAATAAATCGGGTAGAAAGAATGTTGAAGCTATACGTAACTATTTAGAAATATGGGAGAGTTATTTTCTGTGGTCTCCAATCGCAAAGCACTACTTCCAAGCCAGTTTTTCATACTTATGACTGGACAGTAGATCATTATTTACTAGGAATGAGCTGTCCCCGGGCAAAAATGAAATTTCTGCCCCTACTCACAGGTCTCCGCCCCTCACCCTCCAAGTGATATTTACTACCTCGGAGGAGAATTCGAAGCTCAGCTATTTATTTTTCTGAAAAGATATTGTGCAGTGAAAGCAGCAGTTTTTATGTGCTTAAATTCAAAGGCATCTGTTTTATTTCTTCATAAAGATAATAATAATTGGTATTAAATTAAATCTTTGATATTTTCATGTTACAGGTCTTTCATGGGGGATTTCTCTAAACACGTAATGGATATTAAATCTAAGGGAGTGCCTATTTTCTTTGTAAAAGTTTATCAATCGGTATAAATTGCATTCTTGAATTATGAAAAGTATGAATTTTTGGATTCAATTACTTATGAACATTTGGCAACTCTGATTTTTTGTCTTTGTAAAAGATTTTTATAAAGGAATTTTAATTGTAATGTCTTAAACTCTTAGATTAAAACAAATAAGAATGCATTAAATTAAAGTAACTCATTTAAATATTTAATTTTTAAAATTTACAAATAAATCTTTTTATACATTTTAAATATTCATGAGGCTAATCAACCAATCAAATAAAATAAATATTTAAAAAGACGTTGTTGTTGTTGCTTATGGCACTTACCATAGAGAAGCTCATTGACGAAGCCAACGATTTTAAGCCAGTATTATATCAGCTCTGCATTTAGTAATGCATCATGTGTAAATTTGTTCTCAATCGAATTTATCATTATCGAATGTCCACACTATTCGTTCTCTAGAATAATGTGGACAACTATATCAATATAGCACAATATACGACCTTTCCTATTGTAATGATGACTCTGAAATCCTTATATTAGGAATTTATTTCTAATTTACAGATTTACATGGCCTTTCCTGTAGTCTAGTTAGGGACATCATGGCAGAGCATTTGATGGATGGATTAATGTCGAATAAATTAAAACGGTCTCACTGTCCTGATAATTAATCGATTGTTAATCGGTTGTTTCCTGTTCCATCGGCTGGTGAAGATCCTAGAACTCTACAAAAATTTTTGCCTCTGTTTTGTCACGATTTGGATACCCTAAATGGCAATACAAGACACTCAAATTCAATTATGGTGCAACATGAGTGCATATCATCCCATATGTGTAGGATTATTTTATAATGGGATAAACAATTTCTTGTATTGGATGTGGTGGGTCAGTTATATAACATTCATACTTGTCCAAACTCTCAATTCTTTGGAATTTTCCCTTAAATTATACTGCACTTATAGAAAGAGAAGAAAGACTCGTTTATACCTTTTCTCCCGTTTTAAAAGAATGCGCTGAAAATTTTGAGTAGATGAATGTATGAGTATATGTGCTCCAAAATATACATCGTGATGATCATTTTCATTACCTTTGGAAATTAAAGCATTGCTATAAGTGTTTTTTCCCTTCAATATTTCGTGAATTATAATTATTTCTTATTTACCGAAAATTAGGATACTCAGAAATATTTTCCCTTATTATCTTTTATAAAATCTGACCGAAGAATTTTTATCATTTTGCACACTTAATGTACAGGGTAGTTATAACTAAATTTCCCTTACAAACAGCATTCTACAACACAAAAGGTGAACAGATTTCAACGCAATTTGGTATATCGACCTTACACGAGATGCGCTCACGGAATTTCGGAAAAAATAGTTCCAAAATGTCTACCAGAAGTCACTTTTTTAGAAAAACTTTAAATTTAACATAACGAACGAATAAAACGGAATACAGAAATAATATTAACAATCCAGAACAAGAATTGTGAGTAATAAAATGAAAAACCAGGAAAAACTGGAAACTTCATGTGCGAAGCATCACAAC
This sequence comes from Argiope aurantia, assembly GCA_026543865.1. NCBI lineage: Eukaryota > Metazoa > Arthropoda > Arachnida > Araneae > Araneidae > Argiope > Argiope aurantia. The sequence goes on along the minus strand of JAPMOR010068518.1, from coordinate 27,229 downwards.
TGATCTGTTACGATCTGCTGTTGAGCACACTGTCCATCGACTTGAAATTTTGCAGGTGAATGAGGATGGTCAAATGGAGCAACTTTCCCTTCATCTTTCTGGACAAGATTAACAACTGCTCCTCTTTTGCAATTTCGTCCTAATCTGTACTTGTTTCTGCAAACTAAACTGCTTTTTTTTTTCTTTTTCTCCAACAGCATATTGTTATTTTTTCCTTACTTTTAAGTAATGTGATTCGATGATAAGAGGAAAAGAAAAAGTCAATAAATGTTAATATTGTTCCTGCATCCCGTTTTGATAATTTATTGTGTTAAATTTAATACTTTCCCAGGAAAACGCCCTCTGGTGGCCATTTTGAAACTTTTTTTTCGAAATACCTTGAGCGCATCTCGTGTATAGTCGATATACCAAATTTCGCTGCAATCCGTCCATTCTTTGCGTTGTAGGATGACGTTTATAGGGGAAGTTTAATTATAACCACCTTGTAATTTTGGCATTGCATACAATCTAAAACAGCACTTCCACGAATCGTCACTAAAATATATATTAAGTTCATCATACATTTCTTAAAATACTGAGTTATCAACAAACCGAAATACTACCTGAGAGAAAAACAAACAACTCATTTTATCAATATGAGCTGGTTGCAGATTCTAAGTTCCGAGATAGAAGTTAGTTTAATCGCAGAGACCCAATTAGTTGCATTCAATCTGCAGTTTAAATGCAGCCGCATTATCGTTATAGTCCTAAAATTGCACACGTTTTTAACCAAATCCTAGCTACATTATATTTAGCATGAAGCAAGTATTTCAGTTTGCTCTGGGAGATTGGAGAATGTTTTGCGTTTCCTCGAATAAAGCGTTTTTCAAAATTCTCCATTAGTGATAGCAATGATAATAAATAAATGATTAATCAACTCAACTGCTAGTGTCATAGGGACATTTTATTTTCTTATATAGCAATTGTCTTCATATCAATCGTATCTTTAATAGAGCATGCGAAATGTTTCTTCAACTTATTTCGAATTTTGAAGCAAATGTAATCAAAATAAAGATATATTGTCTCATTTTTAGGATTCTGCAAATTCAGTTTACTCATATTTAATTCATTTTATCATAACATACTCAAAAAATACTTATTATTTATTTCATATCAAACAAAGATTTGATGAAAAGATTATGTGACTAAAAATGAATTATTATATAAGAAGCATTTGTTACACACAATAATTTCGAAAAGGCATCGGAAATCTTAGATTTTAGGTGACATTTAGAGTTTTATATTACGATTTTAGTTTAAAATTATAATATTTTATATATAATTTAGAGCCATTCCATATATAATCTTGAATCGTTTCTAGCATATGTTCTTTGAATATTATTTGAAAAGCTCTATCTTGGGGAAAATTAGAATATATTATAAATATTTGTATATTTTTAAATATTGTATATATGTACAATTATGCATTATTTCTGTATATAATATATTCACATTAAATCAGTCTTAAATTGAATTTGTAACTATTTAATTTTGAAAACAGAAAAAAGAAATTTCATTTTGTATTTTCAATATCCGAAGACAATTTTTCAAAAAATTCGGTATTCAATTACGTATTTTTACGTAGCGAGGCCAAATTTGAAATAACGTCGAATAAATTTTACATATTTAATGTTAAAATAAGTGTTACATTACGTGAAATATTTTCATATTTAATATAAATAATTACTTTATATAATTGTATTTACAATCATTAGTTCTTTGAATATTATATTTTACTCAATATTTATGTCTACCTTTATCATTCGGCAACTCTTTAAGATGTTTGCACGTATAATAGGTGGTACTTTTTTTTTAAATACAAATAAAATTTTTTGACTAAATGATTGCAAATGTATTATTAAAAGAAGGCACAGCGAAATAAAAATGTCATATATGGATTGGAAACTTGAAACATGTGTATGTGTGCACGCTCTTATAGAAATCTGACAAGAAATCGTTAAAGCATCAAATGTATATAATAAATATGCGCTATTTATTGTAATTTCATCATAAATATCTTATTTTGGAACTAAACCATTATTGAACCACTTTTGTTAATTGAAAAACCCTTTAAATTATACATAAACATAAATAAGAAATATTCCATAAATTTTAGTACCATTCATGTTTATAAATCACTATTTTCTTATGAAATGATTGCGCCGCAACTTGATATTTTTCTAGATAATTAAATGTGACTTTCGACGACACGTATTTCGATTAGCTAGAAACATGCAAACGTAACACTGAGAGAGAAAAAAATTAATTTAGTTGCCAAGAAATTATGTCATCATTTCTAAACGCATTTAAAGTAGGAAATTATAAGCTTCGTTTTAAGCGAGCTATGTGAAGTTTAAAACAAAGAAGTTGAAAGCAAACAAAAGCAACCTAACTTATCAAGCGAAATAAAATTTTAAAGTTCTATTTTCTCTATAGGAATACAGCAAATTTTGAATGATCGCATGCTCTAAAAACTTTCTAGGAGTGCGATACAAATCTTTATAAGCTTTATCAATAGCTAGAGTTCTGTGAATCCTGCAGTTGCATTTACGAAACACAACATTTAATGACCAGATTTCCTTCCCCAACTTAATACGAGCAATAACCAATGACGTTTTATTCAAGCGCAGCTGACAGTTAGGCTTGAACAAATCTAGAAGCTGAGTACATTCCGGAACTAAATGGTTATTCATTGAATCTTTCGCTCTAAGTCACAAACTTCAGTCATTCGATTGTCAGACGGGTATGTCATCTTTTGGGGGAAATATTTACTCAATTATTTGAAATGAGTTTTGCCCAAGCAACTTCTGAACAGAATATCCTGATTCTATCGGACATTTTACTAAACATTATTGGGACATTGAACTTTAGTTTCCATTTAAGAGCAGCAGAGAAATACCTGTCTGAATTTATTTAAATATTTTTTACGTAAGTTAATTGAATAAGTGTAAGTAATATATATCATCAAATGTAGATCATAGATGTCTATAATGAAATTTTGGAAATCACTGATTCAGTAGAGGTATTTAATAACAGAAGAATAAAATAAGCCTCAATATGCTCAGACTTTATGCCTTACAGGCACATATAAAAGTATAATGTTAATTCTTCTAAAAGTATTCTTCTTTTAATCCAAGGTGCATTCCTTTTATTCTGTATTTTACTATTAATCTAATAATAATAAATGCATTAATAGTCAGTTTTAATATACGGTAATATTCTATTATTAATTTAATAGTGTATTGCATGCAGAATATATTACTTTCTGCAATTTGCTTGTATTGTCTTTGCTTTATGGCCAATCAATTTTCTTTCGTCTTTTTTTTTTAATTTGCACACCATCTCAAATAGACATTAATGCATGGACGCGATCGTATTAGGGAGCCATTTGATATTAATTGTCATACGCATGATATGGAAATTTCTAGAAGGGGTACATGTCTTAAGATATCCTGTCAGGAAGTATGTGCCCTTGTTATTCGCATTTATGAGGTCAACACCAAAATTGTATTTCTTCAAAACAACGACTGGAATCAGTTAATATAGTTTAGTTTGTTTATATTAACGTCCCGTTTGAAGCAACACTAGGGCTATTTTGGGACGGACCTCGTAATTTTGAGCCGCGGTCAGATGACGAGGACGACACCTGAGCTGGCGCCCCCCTCTCCACACCACACCAGCGGGAGGACGTTTGGTCATGACGGATTTAACGGGCAACAGACCCCCTTACACGACTGTTCTTCGGTGGAATCGGGTCTCGAACCTGAAACCCTCCGGTTCCGAAGCCGAGACCTTACCACCAGGCCACTGCGGCCCACATCAGTTAATATAGATGCATCTGATTTTTACTTTCTTTCAGTTACAGTCTGAAATGAACCGCGATTCTTTTTAATAACCTAGAGTCAGAAAAAAAACCCTCACATTCTGAAGAATTTTTCCTCTCTTTCCAATATCTACATTTAAGAAAAATAGCTCTTTTTATACATTAATAACCTTTTTCATTGATAATACATGTTATTTTACTGACAAGAGGATCACATTATGCAAATAAAATTCTGTGATTTACAACCTGGGCAGTCTTCTGCGGTTATTTCCTCTTATATTTCGTCTTTTCAGTAGCAAGCAGGGGGTCAGCTCTGGACCAAAGAAAGTGGAATGACAGATGGGCCAAAGTGTCCCATTCCGAGTAGCCCCTCATGCCTTTCCAGAGCACTGATTCTCCATCTATTTCAAAAGAAGGGAATAAAAGAGGTTTGAGGTAGAAGTTGGGGAAGAAAAGACTGATAGGCGGAAGAACCTTGAAGAAATATGACTAGTTTTATTTCATGGGTAAAAACTAATATATGTTTTTCTACGTTTGGCACAGTATTTGAGAATTTATTTATTTGTTTTTCTTTGGCAAACGATTTAGTTAGAGTTGGTTTGCTAAATTAATCCACATAATTGGCTATGTCAAGATTTTATTTACCCAAATAAAAATTAAAAGGTATTTTTTTCTAACTAATTTAAGTAATAAAAAGCTGTGATGCGTATATATTGAGTTTATAATTAAATATCAGTATTAAAAGTTTGACTAAGAAAATTAAAATATAATTTGATATGTATTTTTTACATTGCTTTGTTTCTGTTTTTATAAAAAAAACTTTGATACATAGACACATTTAATCGATTTAATGTTTAAACTTCACAATTTGTAACTGTTTAGCCAATTAAAGAATGCCATTCAGATTCATTACTGAAGTCCAAGGAACATTTACGCATGGAAATATCTAAGATTAAGATTTCAACATACTTAAATTTCAATAATGAAATTCCAAAGTATTTCAGTCTATTCATTTAATTTCTTAAATAATGTAATTTAAATAAAATACTTTTTAAAGCATTAATAAGTAATTTATGATGCATTTCGCATCCCTGTGTTTATAAGCATTTATTCAGCAAAAACATATATTTTTACAATTTAATAACTTTTTCCACCAGCCAAATTCAACTCTTTTTATCTTTAAATTCCAAATCTACTATCGAAAATTATCTTTATATTCTAAACTGCATTGCTTAAATATTTTTTTTTATTTTTATCGTGTTTTATTAAATAGTTTTTTTTTTCGTTTTGTTTACCAGTCTTCTCTATCATCTTAAAAATGTATAGAAACGCAAAAAAGTATAAAAATAAATAATCCTTATCAGTCTTGAACATTCAATGTTTTTCCTCCCTCTCTTGCTCTTTCTAAATGCCACTAACATACTGACAAAATGTCTCGAAAATTAAATGAAAGTAAAAAAAAAAAGAAAGAAAGAAAGAAAGAAACACTTAAGAAAGACTTTGTTTACTGGAAAATTATGTATGTTCTTTACGATTATTGATAGCAAAAGCTGCCCGATGCCTATATTTTTTTAAACTCTTAGAAAGCTATCACATTTTTTACGTTTTTATTTTGCGATTGAAAGTATTTACTTTTCAACTTTGATAAAAAAAGCACACGAAAGATGATTAAAAGGCGCATATTAACTACACTTATCGATGCATTTATATATAATATAGATTTTTATGTTTATAATCTCTACAGAAATGATGTTTACATTATTCATTTAGAGTTTCATTCAGCATTTTTAGTCTTCCCTGGACTTTATCAAGGCACTTTCGTCTGCTGAGTTTATGAAGTCATATACCATCCCTTGACTTTATGAAATTACATATAAAACGATAAGATATTTAAGTTAATTCTATAGATGAACAGGAAATGTTCTTCGATTTTTTTAATTTTTTTTTTCTGTAAATTTTTTTGGTATTTTTTAAATAGCATTTTGAATTTTAGCACAATAATTTATTTCATTCTTAGAGGAACGTTATAGGTTTTAGCTGTTATAGATTGGAAAGGATTAAAGAAGTTTCAGATAGAAAAACTAAGGATTTTTTTCATTGGATATTATTCGACTTAACAAAGGAACAGTGAAAGATCAAACTAAGATATGAAGTTAGAAAGTATTTTTTATAGCTTTAACATATTTTATATACTTGATTATATATTTTGAAATTAATCTTAAATGCAAATCAATACTACAAAAAAATAAACTATAATTATAGAAAATAAACATTTGACGATTTATAAGTGCCTAATAGTAAATATTCCACGTAAAAAAAGATTTAACAAAGGAACATTGAAAAATTAGATTACGCTATGAAGTATTAAAGTAGGGCGAGTAATGATTTAAAGTATAAAGCAAATTTCTGAGACATTTCCAACTTATTTGCTCCTCAGTTTTTTTTAAATTCTTTCTGAAAGGGTATAATGCTAAAATTCTTTTTAAAAATATCAATTTTAATGTTCTGAATTTTTTTCTTAATTATAATAGGCAGACTTTAATTTTGCATAAAGTAGAAAGTTTAGAAAGGAGATTTAATGATAATTTTTTTAAGGATTCATTATTTGAGAGCGAAGGCTTCAATGTCTGTATGAATTTTTGTATTTTTTTTCTGTGCAAAGAATCCAATTATTAATGATTAACAAATACTGAATAGAATGTTCAGTTCCACATTTTTTTCGTTAAATATTTAAAAATTTCCTAAATAGTTATACATGTCAAGGCAAGCAGGGGAAGCAGTAAAATCATATAATTCTGAATTCAAAATTATTCACATTAAATATATGTATGGAATATTTGTTGTTAAGACGATTAAAAGTAATGGAATAAAATATGTAATGAGATAAATACGGAACAGTTATATTAGAAAAAAAGATAAATACAAAAAAATTATTTTATTTATTGTAATATTTAAATCAATTAAATGACTTAATAGCATGTATTAATAAAAATATTTTATAAATATTTTATAATAATCAATGTACATTTAAAATAATTTAAATTTATATGGAATACAGATATTTTTGCATTGCACAAGATTCTAATATTTATTACTAGTTATAATTCAATTTGTATGGAGTGTGTGGTTTAAATATTCAATAAACATGAATTTAAACAATAAGAAAAGAAAATTATATCATTCAATGACAAGATAAATTCTCCTAATCTGAATGCTTGATAAAACTGACTCAAACATATACCGCAAACTCCACACAGCGAAACTGATATGGAAGCATCAATTACAGAGAATGTGCGCTAAAAAGTTTGAACGCAACGTTCGCTTGTGTAATAATGTATGTATGAATCGTTAATAAAATGAATCTGTTAATAAAGTTAATAAGTGAAAGTATTGAAGTTAGAATCATTACGAAAAACAGTTCTACACGTCTTTAGTAAGAGGAATGCTTCGAGACCACTTCAAATTTCACCCTTCATAATTGCGATCTTGGAAGTATTTTAAGTCGTATTAACGAATATTGTAAGGATATTTCTTAGGTATTTGGAGAGAAATTCGATGGAAAAACATAGTTATAAGTAATATCAATCCTTGAAATTTAGGATGAGTGAAATTTGATTATATTAAGACAGACAAAATTTTCTTTTCTTTTGAATAATGTATTCACTCATTTTTATGTTATTTATTTAGGAAAAAAGCATGCCTCTTTTCAAAACCAAGGTAAATTTGACTTACAATTGAATAAAGAACGGAATTTCCCGCAAGACCACCACTTAAGCCCGGAAGAACCACAAACAATTAACTTCTCGAGTTATAAGTTAAGAGCGAAACAGCGCTTTTAATCGATTCGAAACGAGTGCGAGAAAAACAGAAGCAATTACTCCGAAGAAACTTGCTCTTAATTTGTACTCCTCTTTTCCTCATCCTTCCGCAAAGAGCGTAATATTGAAATAATTAGCGGGGGAAATTCAATTATAAAGTCCGGAATCCTCCTTTGCCTAATTAAAGGAGGCAGAGATTGCATACTCTACAGGGTAGAAACGCCGAAAATGAAATTTAACGATTCGACTTCGTAGTAATGCTGTGTGAGGAAAAATAAAGCTTCTTTCTTTTTAACAAAGAATTAAGGTTGCCGGCATCTCATTCACTTTTTGGATAAAACTAATAATACTATTGATAACGAAGTTGCTTTAAATAACATTTGTTTTATACAAATAAAAACGGAGTATATACAACGGAGTTTTATACAAATAAAAACGGAACCCTTGGAAACATATGTAGTTCAGAATATTAAATGCGATCCTGGATAAACGTAAGTAATGCTACCTTTCATTTTAAAGAAAATCTTTTAAAAAATCGCTTGAGATAAAAGTCGCTTCAAATTTATTCTTGTTTCTTTTCTGCTGTCATTTATTTGAAGGAAATAACCCGAGAAATGTTTGGAGTTAAGGTCATAATGCTTTCCGTAATTTACTTAAAAATAATTACTTTTATTATATTTTAGTGACATTGACAACAGCATAGACATTTAACAATGTCATGTTACTAATACCTATAATTTCGGAAGAGTTTTCGTCGTTGTCAGACATTTTATTTTTACTGCGGACAAACACTGTATAAGTGTCATCAGTGATAAAAGAAAATTGAACACATTTAATTTGTTCTTTTATAAGACACTAATAGTTTGGGAAAAACTATAATATAAACTATTTCTATAAATATAAATGTTATATTTTAATAAATATTAAAATTCAATTTTGAAAAAAAATGTTTAATAAACATTTTGTGTTGTTTCTGGAGTTAAAATTTGTTTCTCCTATTTATAAAAGGAAGAAAACACACATAATATTTATATCTCTAATTTGAAATTAATTTTCGGTTAGAAATTGTTATAAGCTGATACATATTTATAGAACTATATTATTTATTCCTTTTTTTTCTTTTTTATATCTATTTCCGAAAATTATTTGGGAAAGAAAAATAAATTTTGAATAAGAGGAATGAGTTTAACATTCAACAATTTTTGCTTCATGAAAATTTGAAAAATAGTAGGATTTTTATTCTAGTATTATTAGGAAGCTTCAATTTGATATTCTTAACAATTTACGAGAAAACATCAATTATTTTCCTTCAGACATTACTGAAATGAAGAGGAAAGCGTGAATCTATTAACTTACTACTCTGGCCCGCCCGTAGGCACGCGGATAAAACTGAATGACCGGACCACTGCGATAGAAATATTGGCATAAACTGTGTTGAGTCCTAAGGGCCATCAACGGTCACATCACAATCCTTCTCTAAGGAAATACGTGCCATCATCTATGAAAGATAACCAACCCCCACATCTTTCGGTATCCACCAGGGTGACTACATCCAACCACCATAATGGAAGCTTTTTATCCTCATTTTTGAGGTGCCCCTCTCCCCCCTCCCCAATGGGAGAGGAAATTTTGAATATAAAATGTCAATTTTCTTATTGTTGGATTGCATTTCAAAGTCTATTTTAACTATAAAATGTTAGTTTACATTGAGGAATATCAAACATTTTGGAATATAGATATTTTAACAAGAGTCTCTCAAGAATAGATATCTTAAGAATAGCTATAAAAAGCTTTATAATACTTTTTAGTATCTATTATTGACTGAAACATGCAATGCTTTTATTAAACGCAACATTTAATGACCAGATATTCATTCCCCAAAATCAACCTAATAATAATGTAGGAACATGATTGTATTTGAGACCCTACTGATTCTAACCGTTAGTAGTCTGGTTCGGAAACGTGGACAGGAAAAAGTTGTCGCAAGTCATCTTATTATGGACCAGATTCATGAGGTTCATTTTAAAATATTTCTCATATTTTTTTTTCAAAATGGTACACGGTTATTAGCCCATATAGATAAATTTAATACTTGATTTTGTTTTGAATTTTAATTTCAGAAGTGTACCGCAATCCTTTTTAGGGCCCCAAACAATGAAAAAAAATCTCCAATTCTGTGCATTTATCCTAGATCCCAATATCTGCACATAAGAAGAAAAAATAAACCTTCCTTCATACATTAATAATATTGTTCAATGAACATACATGTCACTTAACTGACAAGATGGTCGTATTATACTTCTGCAGTTCTGTGATTTATAGTCTGACCAGACTTCTATAATTTTCTTATTATATTTCGTCTTTTTTAATAGAAAAAAGGACGTCAGTTTTGAACCAAGGAAAGTGGGATGACAGTTAATCGAAAAATTTCCATTCCAAGCAAGCCCCTCCTGCTTTACCAGAATATCGAATATATGTATTTTAATAGACGGACAAAAACAGAGGGTAGAGAATTTGAAGAAAGAAGGAGTGATAGGAGGAAATTCCCTAAATAAATATGATTTGTTTTATTTCTTGGATAAAAACTAATACATGAATATTTCACTGTTTACATTTTTGATACATTTGAGGATTTACCTATTTGTTTTGTTTTATTTTTCTTTGAGTAACGGTCCAAACAGAAAAAGATTTTGCAGAATCATCATCAGAATTAAGGATATAATGATGCTATTGATGAAAATAGAAATTAATATTTTTTTTAATTATTAGTTCTAGTGATTAAATGAAACTCTAAGATTTATCAGTATTA